>VXBL01004884.1:928045-961984 GCA_013400195.1 Aramus guarauna | reverse complement strand
TTTTTTTTTTTTTTATTAATAACTTTTGTTTTTTTCCCCATGTGATCTTTGTAACTGCTCTTCAGATTTGATTGAAAATTGCCATTCTCTGGAGATTTGGCAGGTTAATCAAGAAGTGAGAACATTAGCACAAAAGCCTGATGCTGGTATATTTGTGCTAGTTAAGACACAGGAAAATAGGTCCCTTAGGAGCAGTTTCCTGTGAAGTCTGATCATACAGAGAGAGAACCTACTTTATGTTGCAAGGACCAAACAAACATTTATAAAACACAGCTGCCAGGAGACTAATAGCGAAAATGGTCTCTTCTTCCATAATCATTACAGAGAAGCGCAAGACAATAAAAGGGGAAAGATGAAGGGAAGGGCATATTTTAATAACATAAGCATTATTTTTGTTGTGACGTGGCTGGGAAAAAGAATACCAGTCGGCACAGTGTTTCAGGAGCTTTTCTTTGTTGATAATGTGTCCGTCTCTGCATTACAATCTAAAATACCTGTTGGATGTTACGTACTGTTCCTTTCTCTTTGGTATTTATGGTATTTTCACTCACTCTGCTAAAATTTAAAAAAATTAAATGCTAGAAAACAAACAAGCATGAATTCTTCTTCCAAAGCACAGAGGCTGTTTATTGAAAGGCTTTTATTTGCAGAGGGGTGTATGTCTGATATATTTATCATACATTGCTCACGCTGGCAGCTCTGCCTGTTTACTGCAATGGTTGCAATTGCTTGCCACTTCAAGACCCTGCTTTCTGTAGCTAAAGCTAGTAGAAATGCTGAAAGTGTTGTATAATGAGAACATCCACCTCATGTGAAAATACTTCACTGCAATTACTCTGCAGACTAGTAAAAATACAAACATTTAATTATGTTTTAAAAGGCGGTTCCTTTGTATAGCTCTTGTGTACCCGTGTCAGCCCGTCTTTGTGCTGAGGCTGGCTCTGTTGTTCAGTTAACAACTTCACAAGTCGGAAAAAAATTTGGTTTGTGTACAGTGTGACCAGCTTTACTACAATTTACAACTGAATTTCCCAGACTTTCTCTTTTCACTGAATATGTTAAATCTTGGAGCAGTTGAGCATCCTTTCCCAGGTGAGGGCTCCACAGCGGGGCTGAGCCGGCTACGATGCTGGCTTGTGCCCGCTGTCGGATGGGGCTGGGCAGAGATGCTGAGCACTGGTACCCTGCCTGTCTTGGCTTTCCATAATCCCTTTCCCGGCACTCTGACAGGGTGGAGGATTAAGATCTCTAAATCGAGTGTAAGTTAACAGCAAATTCAGGGCAGGAAGCTGCAGGTTTGAGAGAGGGAGCCTGTAGTTGGTGTTGGAGGTGCAGGTAGAGACACAAGAGGAAGGACTTCAATGCTGCGGGCTGCAGAAGTGAACGAGCAAAATGTGCAGAAGGGAGGTCAGTGGTGAAACCTTAGCACAGCTCTACACACATATTTTATGATAAACTTTACTTACAGCTGCCCTTTAATTAATGTTAATTTGGATTTACTCAGTGCAAAAGGTAGTTGCTTGTTTACACAATCAGTGATCATTTAGTTTTTTCTCTTGTGTGGGTCAGTGTAGCTGACATTGCTGTGGAGCGTTCAAGCTATTTGAAAGCACAGTTACTCTCTTTCATACAACCGTTATCACTAAAATACCCAATCACTTTCTGGACAATAATGAAATAATTATTATATAACTCTGAAAAAACCCCACACCCAAAACCAACAACACCCCACCCCCCAAAAAACACCTTCATTTCCAGTTTTTGCAGTTATTGGTAAAATGGAGATGTTGCTATCGAATTTGAGAGATGGGATTGAGTGTTCAGAGAAGACAGATTTGTACAAAACCCTGACGTGCCTTTAGAGCCCATTTCCCATTGTGTCTGGCTGAAGCAGACTATAATTGGCACTTACTTGGACTAGGCATCTGGAAATGAAGACTGCACAAATGAAACACATAGGAATTGAAGTGACTGCACTAACTTTATTCAGACTCCATGGCTGCTGTTGAGTTTTCTGCAGGTACTGGTCAAAAGATGAGGTTCTGCATATGTTTTTGGGGAGTTCATTAGAAGTGTAGCGAACAGCAGAGATGAGTGGGAAAGCACTTCCTTGAAGATGAAGTAGTGACTGGTAGGAATTGTGGATTAATCAGATGCAGGAGCTGACATTTTGGGAGTGACAGATAAAATGTCCAGTAAGATAGGAGGACAGCATGGCTGGCTTTGAGCTTTGGAAATAAACCAAGGCAGTCTTCACTCAGAAACAGTCTCAGAAAATGTAATTAAAGGGTCTGTTTGGGTTCATATATATTGAATAAGGTTCTGTTGGCAAGCGTAATGCTAACATTTCTTAACTTGGAGGATTTTGTAATCCTAAGAGGTGATAGAGAAATTTTCTTCAAAAATACAGAACAAATTGGCAACTTTTCATATGTATTTCATTAATGCTGTGCAGGTGAACTGTGAAATGGACCTTTCTATATGCAGAACCGGCAGCATTTTGAGCAGTTAAGAGTTTTTGAGTTGTTAATATTATTGCAGAACTTAAAACAATACTAAAAAAGTTGTTGGTTTTTGTTTTGGTTTTTTTTTTTTAGAACAATGGCTTGACTTGCTTTGGCACCTACAGAAACTTTTTTTTAATAATATTTGCAAGAATCTACTACTGAGTACCTATGCACAAACTTGAGTCTTAAAAGACAAGGGGATTTTGTACAGATGCATTTAAAAGTAAGAATAACTCTTTGAAATCCCTAATTCTCTTCAAGTGGCTAAGACAGATTTTAAGAGCTTTTCTTTTTGGTGCCATTGTATTGTTTCATCTCTCTATAAGTAGCCAAAATACATGACAGATATGTTTCCTGGGCAGTTACATCCCTGTCTGGTGGCACAGTGTGGCCCANTGTGGCGCCCAAAACTGCATGCAGTACTCGAGGTGAGGCCGCACCAGCGCAGTGTAGAGTGGGACAGTCACTTCCCCAGACCAGCTAGCAATGCCGTGCTTGGTGCACCCCAGGATACAGTGGCCTTCCCAGCAGCCTGGGCACACTGTTGACTCATGTTCAACTTGCTGTCAACCAAGACCCCCAAGTCCCTTTCAGCATGGCTGGTCTCCAGCGTCTCATCGCCCAGTCTGTACGTATAGCCAGGGTTACCCCTTCCCAGGTGCAGAATCCGGCACTTGCCCTTGTTAAACCTCATGGGGTTGGTGATTGCCCAGTTCTCCAATCTGTCCAGATCTCTCTGCAAGGCCTCTCCACCCTCGATGGAATTAACAGGTCCTCCCAATTTGGTGTCATCTGCAAACTTGCTCACAATACCTTCTAGTCCTACATCCAAATTGTTTATGAAGACATTAAAAAGAACTGGCCCTAGAATGGAGCCCTGGGGAACCCCACTAGTGACTGGCCACCAGCCTGATGTAACCCCATTTACCATAACTCTTTGGGCCCGACCCATCAGCCAGTTGCTCACCCATCGCACTATGTTTTCGTCAAACTGCCCGAGTCATCTCAGCAAAAGAGAATTGGGGGAATTTTACACTAAACACATTAGGGTATGTAGAAATACATTGGAAGATGTACAGTATAGAAATGAAATGATCTTTTCATTTCTTCGTTTTGAGGGGGAAAAAAAAAGATCATTCTGTCTGTAGTGGCTGTACATTAAAAGCTGTATCTTGATATACCAGGAATGGGTGTTTTTACAGAGAGAAAAGAAATCTTACAAGTTTGGGAGTTTGCTCAAATCAGTTGTTTCTGAGAAATATCTGCAATAATATCCGTCTGGCTTCTCAGAAACTTTCTTGGTCTTCTAAATGTCCTTTTTCCTTGGTTTACCTCATGATTCCAGGTGGAATTTGTCTTTCAGAAGAAAACTACTTTCCAAATAAAGAAATAATTGCTTGATGCAGAGATTTTCACAGCTAGTTACTTTTCTTAGTAAATCAGAATTTTAAGTCAAATCCCTCTGCAGGTGTCCAATTTTTCTCGCCGTTCACTTCAATGTAAATCAAAATCTGTGTTATTCTGAGAAGAAAAGAGAGCCTGATTACTGTAATATTAAAGATTTTTAAAAGGATACATCATACATCTGTTGATTATGGCAGCAGTGCTTTCGTTAACGGGTTGTGATTCCTCCTCTAAGCACCTATTTACAGGCACATGCATATTTTTGATACAGATCTGTCTGCTGTCCGGGAAAAGCCAGACAGAGGCGTGTGGGAGCTGCTGTTTCTTAATTGCTTGGATAACTGATAGTGAGTCTGGTTCCAAAACTTGCTGTGTTTATAATTCTCAATACATAAGGCACAAAAAGTAGATGTGGCGGTGCCAGATAGCATCTGTTTTACATCGTGTTTGGCTTGTGGTGTCTGATGTGTTATATCCTAATACTAAAAGGTACTGTATAGGCAGGAGGCAGGTAAGTTGGCTGCTGTCTTCTTCCCGGCTGCACTCGGGGTCCAAGGGGATGCTCCTTCCCTTGGCAGAATAAACCTCTGGGCCACCAGCTGGGACAGAAAGAAAGAAAACAGGATGAGCGACAAGCGGAGAGGCTTAAGTGGGAGCTGACATAAGGAGGCTGAGGGAACAAAAGCAAAGATACTGTCAGGGCTGGGAAGTGGTGGACCAAAAGATTTCCATAAGGATTTGGCTCAAGTTGCACATGGCAGGGTGTATCTCAGGAGGACACAGAAAGTGGATCTGTTGCGAGCAAGTCCGCAGGACTGCTGCAAATACTGAGTGGGCCAAGGGGAGTTTTGTTTACAGACTTAGACACTAGTCAAAGGAAACACAGGGTTGAAGCATGATACACTGTGGGACCCAACTGGTACTACATGAATGGTACTTCCATCATACATACATAGATAGTTGCTAAAATGGCACAGCACAAAGCCAGAAATTTTTTTGTTAGCAGAGGCATACCTACTGATAGGGAGGATGTTATTTCAGTCTCTTCTTACATGTCTGTAACTTTTCATATGTTTTCTTAAAAAGACAACACATAGAAAATTGCCAAAAACATTGTATTAACAAAGTAACATTAATTTGTGATGACCTTTTAACATAGCTGAGATTGAAAATTGTTTCATCAGCACCTCTGATTTTAGACGTGCAGGTAGTAGCTTCAGTGCAATATAAATACGTACAGTTTTCTACAATCACCGCTGTCCCCAACTTCAGAACAGGAAACCAATGGCAAGACTGATGTGCAAGATGCTGTGTGAAACAAGAGGGAACACTTATTTTTAATGTGAAACAACTCCAAATGTTCTGATTTTCCTATATATATCTTTTTTGCATGTAACTTTGGAATTATTATGGACATTTGAATATTTATTTATTTTTAACCTTCATTCGGTGGTACATATAGAACTTCAGCTGAAATTGGTAAATATAGAAATGTAAACACTAGCTTATGTCTTATTTATGAATTATATGGATTGTTCTTTATATTGGGTTTATGACCAACTTTTAAAATATTTTAAAATATTTTATCTCAGTTCTTGTTTACATTCATAAGGCAGTTCTAGGCAGGTTCAAGAAGCTGGTTAACCTTTGAAATATATTACTTGCCTAGTGCTTCACAGAGATAGATGACGAAGAAGTGCATATTAAAGCCTCTCAAAACACATCAATCTTCAAGTAGCTTGGCTTCACGCAGCGGGCTGCTACCCAGGATGCACAAGGCATATCTACAGCCCATGGAAGCTCGATGCATCCAGCCTCCTGCTTTTGCAGATTCTCGCTGGAAATGTCAGTTGGACATTACCAACTGCCTCAGTCTGCCTTTAATATCTCTTCAATAATTTAATATATTGTCTGACTCTGTGTGCTGAACTCATAACCTGTCACTTATTATTTTACTGATTTGATGGCTCTGGCTCGAGAATCTAAGTCCGTGTTTGAAAGCTACTGTTCACACTTTCTAATATTTTCGGTTTGGTCACATGGGTAATTAAAAGTATAAGCTTCTAATGAGAAACATAGGTATAAGAATGGGTTTAGATCTTCTTATTGGTTGTCCTTGAATTACCTTGATCTAAATTTGAAAGTACAGTGTTCACAACTTTGACATTAAAATTATACATTTGGTGAATAATGTATGTACTTTTTGGAAAGTCAAATTAAAAATAAAATCAATTGGTTAGCATTAGAGCCTCACGTAACTCTTTGATGTCAGCCTTTTCTGGCATGCTATTAATAAAGGCCTGTGATAAAATGTTTAAAGAGGTCTTGGTACTTCACAGAATTATACAAGCTGCATTTTCTTACACTGTTTTTAACTCTTTGCAAATGAGTCTGAGTGAGCTGCCTTGTATATTCATTCGAGTCCCAGAGAGAACTTGGAAGGAGTTTGCCCATACACTGCTGACCATCAGCTGATTTCGTGTTTTTACTTGGGTACCTCCTAAAAAATGCTGGCTGTGAAAGCTTCTGTAGCAAATTTAAGATATAAAACTGACTAAAATGTAAATAACATTACAAAAATGCATAAAGTGACAAAAACAATTTACAACAGTTTCTTACAGCAACAGAAAATATTTTTGTTGTTGTGGAAGCGCACATTTCCACTGTATATGTGGTTACCCCAATATTATGAAGAGGCATTATTAAAATGAGTTAACCTATTAAACTCACGTTTAAATGATTTTTTTTATTATTATTTTTTATTTTTCTTTAATATCTAGGATGAAGATCGAACAGAGGAGGACAACAGCAGAGTTGAGCCTGTTGGACATGCAGACACTGGTTTGGAGAACGCTACAAATTTTTCCCTGGAGTAAGTTACTGGCAGAACACATTGTTTTAATGATGAGTCTTGAGACTGAACATAGACTAGCAAAAAACTGAGAATAATATAAGTGATACTGCTCTTAAGAAAGTGGGGCAATCTTTTTTAGGTCATGTCATTTTGGTTTTAAACAATTTGCTTCGTAGACCTTTTTAAAGCAGATTTTAAACAGTTTAAAAAGCCTGTGTTAAAGATGAGCATTGGAAACTTGACATTTATAAGTGCTGATGCTACAGTAGATTTTCTGCCTCAAAGAAGATGTTTATTTGATGGAACTCTGAAAACTTGACAGAAGGAATAGGGTCAGTGCTAGCACAAATAAATCAACAGGCAAGAATTACCCAGGGGAAAACCTTAACACCAGTCACCTTTCTACTGGGAAGATGTGCGTGGGGACACGTAAGTTCTGTGGTTCAAAACCCCCCATACTGTATGAATGAATCAAAACTGATGTTGCTTAGGATTGGGAAGCTCCTCCTTTAAAAAAATCAGTAAAGATATTTTATTTCATCACAAGATACAGCAAGCTTGACCTTTTGCATGTCATTGCAAAGAGTTGATCCATACCTCACTATGGAATTAATGAGGAAATATCACTTCTACCCTTACATCAAACCTTTTAAGTTGATTGAACTTAAATTTTAAATAAAAATAAATCTTCTGCTCCTATTATTTCTGAATTAAATTATGAATTAGGTGCTAAGGGTTTAAATGTTAGATAAAGATCATAGTGGCATCTATTAGGCAATACCTGCTGATTTGTACTCTGTTGCATTTACAAAATCTGTTATATTGTAAATTCCAAATGCTGCTTGCTAAGTAAAGTTTACAGAACTTCTGTCAAATTTGATGATGCTTGGTGTTGCTTTTAAGTAACTTACTGGATTTTCATCATATGCTACTTCATTCTTTTTTTTGTTTTGATCTCATACTTCTTTGTATGTTTGTTGAAGTACTTGGACCAAACTTATGAGAAAATCAGGGTGAGAAGCAGAATTGAAACAATCTCTCTTAGGAAGGGATTATTTCCTTTTGTTTTGCCTTTTACAGAGGTTAACATTTGAATTTGGGATGGATTAAAAAAAAAAAAAGTATAAGAAAACTGAGCACTGTGAGGGTGGTGAGGCACTGGCACAGGTTGCCCAGAGAAGCTGTGGCTGCCCCATCCCTGGCAGTGTTGAAGGCCAGGTTGGATGGGGCTTGGGGCAACCTGGTCTAGTGGAGAGTGTCCCTGCCCATGGCAGGGGGGTGGGACTAGATGAGCTTTAAGGTCCCTTCCAACCCAAACCATGCTATGATTCTATGATAAATGAGTACCTAGGCCTTAAGTGTGTATTTTGGAAAAAAGGAAGGTTCCTGACTCAAGCAGTAGAACAAGCTAAACAGTGTAGGCCAGTTATGAAAACTGATTTTTTTATTTTTATTTTTTTTTATTTTTTTGTTTGTTTGTTTGTTTAAGCTCTGTTTCCATTTATGACAATTCCAGGTGAATCACATTGATTTTTACTTGTTCTTTTCCTCAGTCCTCACTTTTCTTTTAAGCTAACGGAAAGTCAGAAGAAAGTCAATCATAGGGAGCTATAGGCATACCAGTAGCACAAAATGCCTTGTAGAGTACCTTTGGGATGTGCAAGACATTGCTTGATTCCTGTGAGCTGCTTTGCACACTAGTTTATGACAACTTAACCTTGATGTACAGTGGGAATGAAATTAAGTTAGCCTATACAAAAACTGGGACAGGGAACATTGCCAAATGCTGTAATTCTGTCAGTCTTAAAACATTTGTCTAGGTCTGAAGATTAATACTTTTTTGGCTGATGTCTCTCAGCTCTCCTGTTGCAGTACTTCCTTGAGCTAAACAGTGGCAACAGGGATAGAGACCATCCATTTGCGGTGGTTAAAAACCAGGCACGAATTGAGTCATGCCACAAATGCAAAGACTACCTTAAAAATATATTTTAAAAAAATTAATGTGGAAGAAATATAAAATAAACTGTAATTCTGGATTTTTGATGACTTCCTAACAGTATGTGATCTGGTTATTCTCAGACTCCAGATTAAGCGCTGCAAACTTTTGGGATGGGCCACCATATGATCAAGAGCTTTTGAAGGAAGTAGAAAAGCTTTTATTGCTATCAAAGGGTATTGGTCCTGCTCTTTGCTCCACTTCTAGATTAAATTTGATTTGTGTGCTTGCGAGAAACAAACTTCTCAAAGATCTGTATGTGTATATATATGTAGTGCCAGGAAATATGGAAAAAGTATGTAATACTAGGGAGAGGCATAAACCACAAATTTAGATTGTGGCTTTCGTTCAGATCTGTCACTTCCAGATTTACTGAGAGGTTTGGCCTTCATGTATTATTTTCTCATTTGTGTATTTATAACTATGGTTTATAGGCTATATTCCACCTTTCCAGATGTGGGTATGTTTAAAACACATCAGTAGATTTGGTCCAAATCTATTTCTAGAATATTTGCATGTCTTTTTCTGAACTTGTACTTTCCTCTTTCACTTTTTCCCTCTCCACAGCAAAATGTGTAACTGAAAACTGGATGCATAGTGGCTTCAGGATGTCTGGTTGGTTTTGAATGTTATAGTTAAATCTTACTTTGGAAGCCTTGCCTCGTAAGGAGATACAGATACAGCAAGCTTCCAATAAAAGAATGTATTTTAAAAACAGAAGAATTTAACCAATTAAAGTTAATAATTCTGATTTGATTAAGGGATAGTTATTTAAAGGCTAATGTTAAGGTTTAGAGTGGGCTCTCCCTAAGATGCCCAAATAAACCATGCTAGTGCTACATCAGCTTTTAGGCTTTTGGGGAAAAATTGTGTGTGGAATTTAAGGTATTTCTGCTCAGTGGTCCAAACAGTTAACTTGAACTTTAGAGTAAGGAAGAAACAATACACATGCAATGATGATATATATTCTTATGTAGAAAACTAAGTTTATAAAAAATTTTTTTTGTTTGTCTTATTAATTGAACTATTTTTGATGATTGATCTCCTTTCATGCCATCAGATTAATCTTCAGGTACGTAGAGTTCAAGAATGCTTTCATCACCATGCCTTGATTTCTGGAATGGTTTTGTTTTTCTGTGTATGTTTGTGTGGGTTTTTGGTTCCTTCACGGTACATGTTCATATTCCCTCATTCGTCATTGTCTCACAGTGATATGGTAAAGCTCGTAGAAGTCTCCAACGACGGTGGGCCTTTGGGAATCCATGTAGTGCCTTTCAGTGCCCGAGGCGGAAGGTAAAGTATTGTGTAGGATTTTAATTGTCTCATAACTTACTGTGTTTTATCTTAGTTGTGTTAATTCTTGTATTGTGTGCCTTTTGCCTTCTGTAGAATATTGTATGTTTTTCAAAAGGCAGTCTCAGTGTTTAAGAAAGGAAGAAATGCAAGTTTACTGACTCTGTACTTGGAACGGACACTATAATGGAAAGGCTCTGCTTAAAAGGAGTTACAACTGTGAGGTTGTAGTAGAGGTTCTGTCATAATTGCATAGGAATTATATGAATTATAAGGATTTTTCCTTTTGGACTCTTAAAAATTATAATCTGCTGCTTTAATTCAGGTGGATATTTATGCAACGTTTCCTTGCTGACTGTTTAGAGCCACAAGTTCCCAAATAACAGCAGGAGTCTAAACTAGAGGCATCCTACGCCTGCGCTTGATAAGAGTGGGAGAGAAAACAATCGTCATGCTTTTGATATTTAGTGTTGTCCCATCTGTTGGGGTTAAAATGAAGTAGCAAACTGAGTTGAAACATTCTGGTTTTGGGGAAGGTGAACCTGTTTTAGTTATATGACAATCTGGAACTCCTGAAGTTGGAATGATTACCAAAAAAAAAAAAAAAAGTAAATAAAGTAATTTAGATTAAAGATATCATTTGGGGGATTATATTAGTAAACAGAATGCATCATCTCTAATGCTTACTTTGTTAAAGTAGAGCTTTAGCATTTAGGGTCATTAACACAGTCTCAGAAAATTAGCTTAACTTTTGTAGTAATTAGTGGTGGATTTGAAGCTTTTAAGTATGTTGAAAAAATGATAATTCTTCAGGATTATAAGCACATTTTATTTCGGTGATGCATGTTTCAAGTATATACTTTATTTTCCATCTTTAAGGAAAAGGGGACCAAATAGGTTTTTAAAAAAGTAATTTTTGGTTACACATGAAGGGGTATTATGTTCTCACATGTCAGTTGACCCAGCAGCAATTTCAGCTTAGTAATTAAGAACAAAAGTAACTTGAGATATATATATATATATCTATCTCTCAAAAATGTATGTCAACCTCTTTTCAGACATAAACGTATTTTTCCTTATATACCAAATACCTTCACAAGATTTTAAGCACAGCATAAGATCTTTATTTGCAGTCATCACTTTTAACCCAGTGCTTTCATTGCTGTACTGACACGTATTATAAGAAAACGTAATTTATTTTATTAATTTAAGGCTACTTTTTCTGAGGACTAAAAGTATTAAGAACAAACTTCCGTGATGTGGCAAATTCTTCTCTTCATGATCTGAAATTTAGTAAATTCAATGTGAGGATGGAAAGGGCATGAGTGAATGGTACTTCAAACATAAGCTCCTAAGTAAATCCCCTAAAGTTGGAAATGGTTGAAATGTTCACATAGTTATCTGGGATTTAGACAGTGTGAGGCCAAGAAAAAGACCTGTTTAAGAATGTTGGCTGCCTACTAAGTACTTGTTTAATAAAATTGATGTTAGAAATGTATATTTTGACATTTTGAATAAGAATTTTAATTCAAATAAAATTCACTTCCAGGCTGTTAATGTGGTTGTCAAGTCTGAGGAGAAGCTTAAACTGTTTATGCAGAATGATAGTATGTAAAATGAAAAAGCTGTAAACACAGAAATAAAATATCTCTCTTTTTTTTTTTTTTTTTTTAAAGGACACTAGGTATGTTAAGAGCTATGAAGGACTTTTAACTCTTTTTCTGTCCCGAGTTTGGGTTTATATGATAAATTTTTATTACAAGAAAGCTAATTTTATATATAGATGTTTAAAATAAAATTCTGTTACAAGGGAAATAATCTTTATATTAACATTCATCTACTTTTCTTCATAATACTAGAACTCCTCTCATTGAAAAGTGGATGGTACATGCAACTGCTCTTTTGAGTTTTTTCGACCTCCCCCCAAAATAATATGCTGGAGAGGGGAGATACTTAGGTCCATGTCTTGAAAGTGTGGAGGAGGAGAGTTGGAGAGGACCTTGGATATTTCCAAAATATTTCTCCTATGCTCTCTGCATTGTAGGGGCAGAAAAGTAGAGTTCATTGCCCGCTGTTGATGATAAGCACTCCTGTCCTACCACTGCTTTATTGTCAGCTGTGCCCACACCCCTACGTGCTTTTAATGAGAACAAAGACATTTTCTCCAGCTGCCTGCAGCCTCCAGTGTGGGCAGGAGCACTTGGTGTGGGGGGGTTTTGGTTTCCTCTTTTGTCTCTTCCTCCCCCCCCGCCCTTATTCTCCTAGTCCCCCAGCTCTTTTGAGCAGATAAGATACACTTAGTTCTACTTTTGCTAGATTCAGAGGGAGAGCAGATGCTTGGCAAGGATCCTCTTCTGCCTACTTGTTTCTCACTCTAGCACATGGCTGCTCTTTGTTCCTCCACTGGCTGCAAAGCACACTGCTCCATGCTACAGTGAACTAACTTGAGCAGGGGAGCTGCTCAGTAGAAACCTAAAT
Source organism: Aramus guarauna (assembly GCA_013400195.1). Lineage (NCBI taxonomy): Eukaryota > Metazoa > Chordata > Aves > Gruiformes > Aramidae > Aramus > Aramus guarauna. The sequence goes on along the minus strand of VXBL01004884.1, from coordinate 949,452 downwards.
ATACAAAACCAAGCACAGGACTCAGTAAAGACTTTGAGGGAAGTCCAAACAGAAAAGATCTGATGTATCATATAGCTTAGTCTATTGGCCCACTGTTGGTTTATATTTGCTTGGTGTTCAGTTCCAGTTATGCTGTGTTTTCAATTGTTTTTCTTCCAGTTCCTTTCTTTTGCTTTTGAAAATGTTACTTAATAGGCAATGGTTATTAAATCAATAGTTTTAAAAAGTGAAAAAGTGTAAAAACATACTAAAACAATTCTCCCTTTTTTCCCCTATGCAATAAACCGCAGCCTTCTCCCACCAAAAAATCCCCTCTCCCGCGAAGCAAACACCCCAACCCTCTAAAAATTATATTCCGTAACTATGTCCTTTATTTATATAGAAGAAATATTTGACTTATTCACGGTCTTTTGAGGGTTTAGGTTTGGTGTAATCATCTGTCTTCAGTATTGGCTTTTGATCTTGAACAAAATCTGGAAAGATCTCTGCCTTGGCTATATAGATGCTAGTAATTATTTCTGTTCCTGTTAAAACTGAGACTTTTTTTAAATGAAAAAACCCAGAAAAAAAACAACCAACAAACCAAAAAACAACACCCCCCTCCCCCCAAAAAAAAGCCCTCTCTGTAATTCTCTGGGAAAAGTGCTACTGATTTGTACGGATGTGGTCAAAATTTCTTCTATGGATATGTTTCCTTACTATCCTTCTGTTTTCACCTCTAGAAGTTCATCAGTCCTTTATTGGCCTTTTTGATCATATGCTTTGGATAAGAGTTTGTTCACCTTCTCAAATGGGAGGAGGGGTATACATATTCATCACCTTGTGAAGTTTTTCAAGATAAAAGTTTTGTTTGCAAAACCTGCTTGCACATTTTTAGAATTGTATAAATGGAGTGCTAAGCAGAATAGGAGGCATGAAAATCAAAGCAGAAAGAAGGACAGAATAGCAAGTGAACAGGGAAGTGTTTAGATAAAGAATAAAGAGGAAATGAATGAGAGGAAAGCATAAAAGGAAAGAAAATTCTAAATCTGTGCATAATTGCCTTTAGCACCAATCCTTCCTTCTTATTAGGTGCTCAGAGAGGAGAGCAACCACTCAGTCCCTTAAGGATAGCATTTGAACAATCCTGGCTGATGGGGCATGTTATGCTGATGCATAAAAGGGGTTGCATCGAGTTCTCCTCTGCAAGCTTAATAGTAATTATAGCATAATTTACTGTTATATGGCCTGTTCTACTTTTAAGAGTCTTTGAAAGCTTCTCAAGCTGTATGCACTTCTGAAATCCTGCCATGTCTGTCTTTGGAAGGAAGTTCAACTGACACAAGGAATATATGAGTTAACATCAGAAATCTCTGTGAATAACGATATGGAAGTTATAGTCCCATAGTCCCAAGACTACTGTGAAGTCTACTTAGTAAAACAGAACAGAAAAGGATTTGGATCTTCATCTGAAGACCCCATAAGGCACATCCATTAATAAGTATCAGACACATTACTTTGATGCAGAGCAGTGAGTATGTCGGGCTCTGCCAGCTGTTCTTCCTATTGAAGCATGCCACAAAATCCATGCTAAACTGTACAGCTAAAACCTGGCAACTAAAAATACTTAATCTGTGATTTCATGTTATACATCCTACGTGTCTTAAAATATTAAGGAAGTATCAAAAGAATGGAAAAAATAAGAGACCAAATTTTATTGCTTTTTGTCAGTTTGAATGACAAATGTAACAGATTTTATTAAAAAAATGGAAAGCCTCAAATGAAGGTAGACATTGATGTATGCACAATCCCCAAACTAGAAATTTTCATATGTTTTTCTGTTCTGTAGTTCTTTTTTTTTTTTTTTTTTTGCTTTTAGTGGAATTGCCTTTCATTTTCTAGAGTTTATAAATCACTTCATCTTTCACTGTAAAAGTTTTATTCTTTTTCTCAAGATACAAAGAAAACTAAAGTAACATCTAATGGCCATTGTCTATACTGAAGTCCTTAACACTGCCTTCAAGGTGCCTCTCTAACAATTGTATTCTCTTTGATCATCTAGTAGGTGTATGTTATCTGCATCTCCATTTATTCCTGTCTTGCATTTCCAACCTTTTAAGTCTCAAAGGTAACCATGGTTTTCAAAAACATATGCATTGGGAAAAGATTCCCTGTGGTGTGAATGTACCATTCCCTCACTCTTTTAGCTGAATTCAAGGCTTGCTTTGTCTGATCTCATCCTTTTAAAAGTTATATAAACTTAATTTGAAGTATTATTCAAGCTAAAAAAGCATCAGAGTAGTTACCAAAGGTTGGAAATTGGTTCCGGACTTCAGGCGTGAAGGCTGATAAGGTTATTTTAATGCCTCCGCAGTAGCACCGTGACGTCAATGTTGCGCAAAGGAGTTTATGTTCAATTTAGCATTGATCAGCCACGATAATTTAACTTGAACAAACTAGCTGATTTGCCTACTCTGACCTCTGAGTCTCAGAAAATTTATACCAAGTTTACGTTCCCGTAGAACTTCTCAAAGGTCTTCCATTGCATGAAACCGGTACACATCTACTTTTCAATCAATCCTTACTTTTGCCCTTTAATCTAGTTTTTGCCTTTTCATGTTAGTGACTTTACATAAACATCTAAATTGGTTATTTTCTGTTCTGTCTGATTTGATTATATTACAGTTAGCTTGCAGGTAATAGGTAAATAACTTCAGCGTGTACGTACGAGGGGCAGTGATGGCCAAATCATGTGCTAGATGCTCAATGAAATATTTTTATTACTCTCATAGTATTTACACTGTCAGTTTTTATTAAGACAAATTATCGTCATTTCCTAACAGCTGGATGGCATGTGGGGAGTTCACAATTTCAAAGAACTACCCATACTAACTCAGGCAATTTAGATGTCAATAAAACATTTGCTGCTTATTTCTAGTTTTATCATTGGTTGTAATTTATACTGAGAACTGAAATGTTAACACATGTAGCTGAGTTTATTTTAATTGTATAATTAGAGTAATGAACCTTGTGGAACTACAGTGGTGCAAATGCTAATATAATCTAAGCTGTTTACATTCCCAGTTAGGTATTTAAAACAAATACAAAGATTGAGCTCTGTGCTTTGATACTATTTCCCTTCTGTCCCCATGTCAGCTAACATCAGTCTAAAACAGTGCAGGTACCAAATTTCCATTTATAATTATTGTTTATACAGGATTACAAACTTTCAGAGTGTTTTGCAGAGTTTCACACAGTATTTAATTGCATTCTTGAAGAAGTTATAGTTTAAGACATTTATACTGGAAGAACTGATACTAGAAAACATATTGACTTACTTTAACTGGACAAGATTAAGCAAATTCAAATGCACCCGTATATTTGTATGCTACATGGTTGTGTTTAAACAAATATATATACTGACTTTTGTATTTTATACTAGATTAATTTACAGGCTTTCAAAATGTATATGGTTTCATAATGTTGGAAACGTAATATTGAAACTGTAGTAGAGCTACATCTCCACTTATCAGGATTAATGGTGATGGCATACAGCAGGGGAAAAAAAATCCAATTAGTTTTTAGGTTATTGCATATTTGCAATATCAGGTCTACTCTGTTTATCTCCAGTTACTGCAACAACAAACATGAATTCCCATAATGCCTTTTTTTAGAGTTGTATTCTTACATCTAGCCGTAATATGCTGAAGAAATACTGTAGGAAATTGATAGGCTTTTGTTACTAAAGTTTTCAGGAACATAAATTTTCTGCAAGTTCTAGGAGAGTTTACTCTGCTATGTAGAACTGCATTCAAGAAATTGTAATTTTTTTTCTGGAACTGTGTCTAAAGAGATCTTTGCCCTATGTGGTTATGTTAAAAAAAAAAAAAAAAAAAGGCACTGTGAAGATTCTGGTTTCAAATTTGACTCAGGCTGTTCATCCAGCCTTGAATCTGTTCTCAGTGACTTTAGCTTTTTATGCCTTGGTTAACCCAGCTCTAACATTTGTTGAAAAGCAAAATCCTCATGAGCACCATATGTTGTGTGTGAGATGAGCAATCTTGCATTAGTAGAACTTGTAGCCTTTGTTTAATGAGATTATTTGCAATTTTGACTGGTAGTTTATTTATGTGTTACGTTATTTTACCGTTGGTTGGGATCGGTAATATTTTTACTAGATTTGTGAGCTTAGGTGAAATAAATTTAAGAAATTACAAACTGCATAAAGATGCATCTTACATTAATAATTGCATATAACTTCGGAATGTGAAACAGTAGAAAGGAGTTTTTCAAGAAAAATGCTACGCAAAAACCATTGATAGAGAAATTACTTGGTAATCATGAGTACATGGAGACATTGGGATGAAATGGTCGTACTATTTTGTATAATGTATCATCATAGTATTAACTTGGTATGTTGTACTTTGTGTAGAATACGTTTTGATATTTACTATATTGATATTTTGATTTTTTTTAAAATATTTAACCGTATAAACAAACACATGTTGCAGTTCCTGTCTATGCTCTCATACAAGCATTGCATGCACACCTACATTCTGAATTGCAAACAGGAAACCACCTAGAATATCTAGATAATACTTCCCAGATCATATCCTAAAAAGTGTTTCACTAGCTTGTTGATTAGGGGAAAAAAAAAAAACAAAAAACAACAAAAGGGAATAATTGTTTTTACTTTGGGTAAAAAGCAAAACTTTTTTTTTTTTTTTTCATGTTTATTGAGAGAAACTGGGTTGTTGGAAGGAATCTACAAGAGATGGAACTTTCCAATCCCAAAGAAGGGACAGAGAGGGATCAGACTAGATGCACGCTACTATACATTGTGTTTTTCAAGATTTTTTTTTCTTCAAATGCATGCCTTCTAGAGGAATGATACTTTAGCTTTATGGAATCTTTTAGGTCCTTGTGCTCACCAGTGTTATTGCAAAGAGACAGATTGCTAATTACAGCAGCTGAGCTAAAGTCAAGCCCAATCACAGTTAGCATCAGCGACTGCACCCAAGGGGTCCATCGGGAACCAAATGAGGGTGGAGAAGGTTTGCCTCTGATGGGGACCTCCCCCCGCAGGTCAAAGGTGCAGTACGTTAAGTGTTTGCAAAATATTGCCTATCAGTTGGAAACAGAGTAGTGTCAGTTGAATGTTAATGTCTGACTGAAACTTCATTTGATGCTTTGTGTTGTCAAAATGCTTTATGTTGGTTTTCTCCTCACAGTCTATTTACATGCGTAGATACTTTCAACATCATATCTTAATGTCTCTACGTGGTTCCAAAATGGAAATACCCCTTGGATGGTTTCTCTTACTCTTTCATCTGCCTTGCAGGAGAAAATGTATGACTGTTCTATAAAATAAATGTCTTATTTGCATATGTTGATGATAAAGTAATAAATGAAGAAACTAAAGTGGAAGAAATAAGTTAAAGTTAATTTTGTTTTTCTGACCCATTTGATGAAGTGCTCAAGTGCATATATAACTTTTGAGCGCATGAGGAGTCCTTTAACGCATCATTGACTGCTTGTTTACTTTGAGGTATGTGTGAACTGAAGTGCCATGATCACTGAAAGTTCTGTGCTAAAAGACATATGTGGTCTTGGAATTCCTGCCACGCCAAGTATTTTTCACGCCATGCCTTGAAATGACTTCTGAAAAAGTAATGCTGTTGACTTGGATGATGTGAATTTGACCCACTGATACGTCCTGTGGGATTTCAATGTAAAGCTGATCTTCTTTAAAAAAATCAAGTGCAGTGTTGATGCAAGACTAATCCTGAAGATTGAATCCTTCTTCAAACCTAGAGTTCAGGTATAGAAACATCATTGACTTTTCACACTATCCTGCCTGAGCCTCAAAAATCCATTCTTCAGGATCCATTTCATAATTTCAGGTTGAATGTTTGTTTGCATTTTCTCTCTAAGAATGCCCTTAAGGCCACACTGTAGGTAAACACTAGACAGAGGTGACCGACTCGTTGCACAGAGGCTATCAAATAGTAATTGTCTTCAGTCATTACTGAACCAATTAATTTAAGATAATATGCTGAATTAAAAATGGCATTTAAGTTTTTAATTTCCTCTTTGCTGTTTAGTGAAAAAAGTGAAGGTTTAAAAAGAAAAGCTTTTGGTTCATGCGAAATTCCTGAATCCTCTGTCCATCCCTTCATTATAGGATGCTTATGACATGATATGACCTCACGTTTCACTTGCACAGAAGCAGTAGTGATGGCTGTGGTAGTCTCTGCTACTTCAGAAATTCTAGTTTTAAGTTGAACCTGTTCAGCTTCAGCTAACTAGCAGAAAAGATGTTGGCTGTCAGATGTGCAGTGCTTCTTGGAGCTTTTTCCGCTCAGAAATATAGGCCTTTTGCAAGAATGGATGTGCTGTCAGCACACTGCCTCTTCGTTCTTACTTTGAAATGACGTGCTTGATTCACCCAGGGTCTTTGTTTCACGGATAAGGGATAATAACTCAGGTAATGCTTATAAATTATTTGAAACTATGATATCCTACTTCAAGGTAAAGATGGTTTAAAATTTCGTTTCTGTAGTGATTATGATAAAATATTAAATCAGTAGGATTGTCTACGCTAGAAATTGTTCGAACAGTAATCATTTGTAATCTTAATGTTCCAGAACCCTGGGGCTGCTGGTAAAGCGATTGGAGAAAGGTGGAAAAGCTGAACAAGAAAACCTTTTTCGTGAGAATGATTGTATTGTCAGGATTAATGATGGAGACCTTCGGAATAGGAGATTTGAACAGTAAGTATACTTACTGCATGTTACATTGCATTATTAAATCTTTAACGCTGCACCTTGTGGTAATTTGAGGAAATAAAGTATTTAAGAAAAAAAGTCCAAGTTTGCCTTTCTAATAGATACACTGAGAGACATTAGTGGTTTTTAATTAGCCGAACTACAAAAAATTTAGGATAATTATTGTCATTAGAGTATATGCACTTGTTTTTGCACTTTATGGATTTTTTTTTCTTCTTGCATTGGTAAACTGTTTATCGTGAAAATCCCATGTGATTTTTAGTATTATACTTGCAATGCATCATGTTCAATATCTGTGGACAGCATGGAGACTTTATTTTTAACATTTTAAAAATATTTGTGATTTTTCATATGTGAGAACTAAAGGTATTATACGTAGAAACTTCCTGGAGAAGTTTGAGAGATCACAAATATTTGCTCAGTGGAAGTGTGGACTTGGTAGAATCCCAAAATGGTGAATCAGAAAGACTTCTAGAAGTGAAATCAGCTTGTAGGTCTCACACAGATAACTAAAAGAGAAAGCAGAAGAGAGGTATGCAGAAAATGAGTGGTTTCAAAGATGATACTATCGCTCTGAAAACCCTCACATGTAGAGGGCCAAAGGAATATAATTTATTCTGATCATCCTGTACTTAATAAACATTTGAAATGTGTGTTTTATTTCTTTGACTCTAACCTGGACTGGAACATGACCCGGTACCATATGGTGGAAAGCAGCTTGTCTCAGCTTGTTCTAAGGTTCTGAATCACAATTTAAGTCTGTGAAAAGACTTGTTGACTTTGTGTACTTTGGATTGTGACCCAGAGCCTGATGTCCATCTGTGCAGTATTAAGCATTTTTTTCCTATTTCTTAAAATGTTCTGAAAAACTACTGACTTAGAAAAAGTAAACTAGACTTTTTGCAAGACTGCATATGCTCTCAGCAAATTATAGAAATACATATTCTTTGTATAACATGTAATTTTCATTCTAATAATTCTGTTGTCACTGTGATTACTGCATCTGAAGAAGCAATTATCAAGGTTCAAGACAAAAGGACATTGCAGTCCTGCCATAGAACTGTCTGCATTTCAAGACTGTGGTTAAGATTTTTGCTTTCCCGAGTGCAGTATTTGGTATTTTAGTTGTTAAGCATATTTAACCATTGTGTTACCCTACGGCAATAAACCTTAACAAAAAGCAGACCGAGTAGACTAGCGAACAGATTCAAGTTTTACGGTTTACGCTTGAGTGCAAGGTGTCTGTCAGCTCATGTTGCTTAATTAACATCAGTAATTATGCCTATAATGTCTTGTAGTCTGCCAGTCCTAATTTGCTAATTTTCTGTTCATTTCGAAACCTAGAGCACAGCATATGTTTCGCCAAGCCATGCGTACGCCGTTCATTTGGTTCCACGTGGTCCCTGCAGCAAATAAAGAGCAGTATGAACAGTTGTCCCAAAGCGAGAAGAACACGTACTACTCCAGCCGGTTCAGCCCCGATTCCCAGTATGCTGATGGCAAAAGTATTAACAATTCTGGACTTCAGACGTTACAAAGAATGTCTCGAGCGGGCAACCAGTCTGATCAGACAGACTCCTACTCGCAGCTACCTCATAGTATGAATTCATCAGGGAAACCACCCTCGGGCCTGGTACCATCACCTCAGAAAGTTCTCACCTCCACTGCAAACAGTGGGTATAACACCAAAAAGATAGGGAAGAGGCTCAGTATACAGCTGAGAAAAGGTAAGGCAGTAGCGCACTCCTCATGTAGCATGAGATACGTGCGCATAGTGTGTGTACATGTGTCCAATGCTGTTGGATGGGGCAGGACAGCTCGCAGTAGCACGGGGGATGCAATGGGTTGATTTTTGAAGCCAAGGGGCTGAGTTGTCCTTGACAGCGTGACCAGGGTCCAGCTGTGCATTCGCATCGTGCAGCATGTTTGCAGAAGGCTGTTTCGCAGAGTTAGCTTTGCTGTTCTTTTGTTGGCTTTAACATTGTTTTCTGTCTCTCAACTAACAGAGAAGTGCAGTAAGTGCTACAAATTCTGTTGGCGAAGACCAAGGGAGTGGTGAACTGTTTAATAGAAGTAAATTAGTTAAAATGGCCCGCATTCTGTACTTTAGAGATATCATGACTTTTCAAATTGAATAGCTGTGGTTTTGCCGTTAAATTTTAGGAGTGTGTTGGATCCAGTTGGTAAATTGGACTTTCTTATTTCCATCTAAAGCTTTTCTTTATTCCGCTGGGATGTGAAAGTCTTTGTTTAAACGGTTGAGATGTAATGTGATATTTCCTATTTTGGGCTTTATGCTAGTGTAGTTTGAATGAGGGTGAGAGACGATTTAAGGGCAGAGAAGAAAGCAGCGCATGCTTATCTCAACATCTGTGTTATATGTGCACATGTAGATGCATTGGTACATCCGTGGAATTTTTATGATGTGTTAAATGTCCAAAGTGAGAAAGTTTGGTGTTTTTGTGTAGTTACTATCCAGATGCTTTTAAGATACTTTGCATTATAATAAAATGACATTTAGATGCAAGTATTTCTTAGCTCTGGGGAAATGATTTTTTTAAGAGGATTATACATGCTGTAAGCTTTATGGTATTAAAATGAGCATGTTTAAGGTTAGACATAATTTGATCTCTAGGAGCAAGAATAGGGTTTACATTACACAGCAAAAAGTTTACTCTGTGAACTGAAAGAACATTCCCTTTAGAATATTATATAGGCTTAGTGTTAATCATTCTTATTAATGAATCCTTTTATTGAAAAGTATCAAAGACAGTGCACTGAATGGTAGAGATTTTACAGTTTCACAGGTACCAGGCTACTCCTCACATTATCATTATGCTTTCCTTTCTGTGAACTTCACATGAACCACCAGATTGCTTCTTTCTGGTTGCTGAATTTTAAGCTCTACAAACTTGGATGACATAAGGTTGAGTTGACAGTTTGCTTCTGTTGTTGATGCTCCTTCAAGAAATTCTTCAGGCCATCAGCTCAAATCAGCCTGTTTGGAAAAACTTATTGTTATTGGCTGAGTAAGGAATCACTGTGCTTATAAATATGCTCTCAGTCACTACGGTGATTTTTACCTATTTTTTTTGTGTCTGTGGAAGCCTGTAGAAATATCACTTGGACATTACATAAAAGAATTCTTAGCCAGGAGTGGAAATGCACATTTCATATAATTTAAAAGCACCAACAGAAGAGTATAGAATATAGGAACACAGTATTTTTGCACAAACAAATGTGATGTTACAGTTGCTCATAAGATTTGAGAATATAATTTTGATATGTTACGGATTCTTTGACTGTGGTGTGAGGTTACATTTTGGTCGTCTTGCACTAGATACTGTTTCATAAATGTTCTCTCCACTTCTATAATGTAATTTAGCCTTGCTGGCCCCAATATATGAGATGGTATTGGAGTGAAGGAGAGGCAAGTTACCTGTTGTTGGAAAGCGATCTATAAGATAGTTTAACATCTAGTTCACAACAGAGAAGTTTGTTGGCTCTTAAGCTAGTAAAAGCTTTGAAATTCATATCTAGAATGTATTTCAAAAGTTTAGAGGGGATATTTGTTCCTAACAGTTTGCTTATGTGAGAATACTACTTATGAAGAAATGACACCTAGGTCAGATTATAGACAGACAAAAACTGTTTAGTGTAGTGAATTTTACACGTGGTGATATTAAAAATATGTCCATAAGGAAGGATACCTTTTTACCTTGGCTGTCTTTCATTTGTTAATATCCGCTGTGGAAAGAGGCATGCCCCCCATTTTGGCTTTCATTTGATCACTCTGAGAACATACATGTGGAGCAACAAATGAAGCAAAACACTTAAGGATGCTCCCGAGTACTTCGTTATAAATATGAGTGCAGGGGTGTTGATTGTCTTTGATTATTTCTAATGAAGGGTGTTGCAATAATACAGGCTTTATAGATATTTAACAAAGGCGCTTTCTTTGTAGCTAACAGACAGCAGTTATTTCACTGATTACCATCATTAGATTGTGGGTGCATTAAGGCATACAAGCATGTAAGGCTTCATCTTGAAATTCACTTTTGATTTAACCTGTGCATTCTGGTTAATGATTTAGTACAGGAGAATTGACTCCTCAATGCAGACAGACCTTCTTTATTACAGCTGTGTTTCTATATATTGCATGAGCTTTATTATATAAAATGACATGGTAAGATAACCCTACAGTATGTGCTTCTGTAATTATGATTTCTTAATATTTATTGCTGTTTTGGCATTTTAAAATAACCTGAACTTTCATAGGATTTAGCTGTTTAATAAAGTCAGAAGAGAAGGTCAGTCATATGTTTCAGTCAATGCAGAATGTTTGTTGGCTTTTCTAAATGAAAATGGATATCTGTTTATCTTTCCTTAAAGGTCAGGGCCTGAACTTTTAGCATATAGATGTAGGGGTTATTGCTGATATTCTAATGCCATTAAGGCCATATAACAGTCTAGCTTAATAGCTCGCCCAAATTAAGATAGTACAAGAGATGACAGTGAGCCTGTGTTTATATATATTTTGGTGTAAGCTGATACACAGTAAGCGTAAATAAGTAAAAATAGTTCTTTACAGCTAATATATTGAGAAAATAAGACCTCTGATGTAACACCCAGAGTATTAGGACAAATGTTGACCTCATATACACCAGGACAATTCCAGAGTGTTTTTGTCTTTGGCTGCAAGAGTTTGAGCCAATGCAATTGAGAGAAATTTACTCCAGCACTTATAATACATAACCAATTATACAACAAATGATTCTAAGGCTTAGTCTTTGAGCATTGAGTAGCTCACAGCGGTTAGCCTGATACTCACTAAAGGATTCAAAAGAGTACTTTTCAATTGGACATTGTGTTACTCAGATATCAGATATATATATACACTGCTTTTTACATCACTGTACTAAGGGAAGCCTGAAGTAGTCAGTCTTTCAATTAGCTTCATTTTATTTGATTGCCCTTATTAAGGGCCTTAATACTCATTGCATCAGATCATTTCTATCTGTAACTACATATTTGTCTAGCTAAATTAAATACATAATTCTTTAGCTAAAATGTCAAAACTGAGCTTATGTTTTAATAGTAGGTGCTAGCTCCACCAAATATTTTGTTAATGTTTTTGTTTGAAGTATTCAGTGAATCAGGACTTTAGTGCACATCTCCCTGCTTCCAGAGAGCGACCTGTCTACCAGACATGGAAGTTAGGATCATCTCTTCCTTTTTGGCCCAAAAAATGTTTCTCTCTTGCAAAATATCGTAGCTTCTAGAGAAAGAAATGAGTGACACAATTGCAGGATACCTTACAGCAGGAAAGGTGTAGGAAATGGCCAAGTCCATCACAGAAAGGGTGTAGCAGCCATGTTCTAGGAGGTGGCAAGTCCTGAGAGGAAATTATTTCAGCTTCTTTGGTTGAACTGTAGATGTGAGGAGTATTATGAGACTCCTTGCTCTTCAGAATGTCTTGTTGGATTCCAGTTTGTCTTGCCGGCCCTTCTGTGGTTAATAATGCTCCGTCTTACATACAGAGCCAAGCATAAACACTGCAAGTCCCGCCAGGTGAGTGGGAATTCAGTGTTACCGTGTGGTGACACTCAGCTGTGCCGCACTCGAGTTCCATTCTGCAAGAAGTCATTAGAGACACAAATAAGATGCCCTGGGTAGTTCGGGAGTACTCTAATTTAAAATGGTCCCATATTTCCTACGGAGTAAAGCACCTATATATGGATGATTACTCATTTTACTTGGGTTTATAGAGCAGAGCATACAAGATAGGACCCTGAACTTGTCTGTCAGATACCCTGCCTCGTGTATCTGAAGTGTACAGATTTACATGCATTTTTCATCATACTCTCCTGTTTTCCCACACAGTTTCTTGAGCCAGACTTTGAACTGACATTTTAAATTTTTATTTAAAATTTCTTATGAAGTGATATATTCTCTTAGACTGATTTTAGAATTCCTATTCGGATGTAGTAGGGGTGTTTGGTGCTTTTGAAATGAAGCATGTAGATTCCTAAATTACTTCAGTGACCTTGAGAAATGTGATTCAGAAGTGAAGCAAATCATTTTGGACATTATTAGCCACTGAAGAAAGGTAAACTGCGTCAAGTTTCATCTTTCCATTTTTCCAAACCACTTCTGATCACTATTTATTAGCAGGCTGTAGCAAAAGGGGAAGAATATTTCTATTAGGTTGATCAAAGATTTCTTGAAAGGTCTGAGCTTTGCTTAGAGAAAAAAAAGTTGTTCCTAATCACTCAACTACACAAAAATGGGCATGCAATTGGTGTAGGATGATTGTGCATGTGGCTGCAGAAATTTTATAGACAGCCGAGCAGTCAGCCTTCCAGGCAGTTGTTTGCACCCAGTTACCCTGACCACACATACACAAATTCTGAAAATACGGGCCTTAAACTAGGCGCAGTAAAATAATTTTTCAGGAAGTATCTAAAGTGATGTTGGTTAGTTTAGTGAAGCCCCTGACAATGAGGAGAGCATATTTGCTGTTCATCTCTTGCATGAGGTCCAGTCCTTAATAAAAACTGCTTTCTAGCATAAAACAGTAGGGTAATTATTTCAGCAATCATCCATCCGTACATGGATCTCAGGAAAGAGTCTACTGTGAAAAAGCAGGAACTTGAAATGCTTGGAAGGAGAGTGTCTGCTCTGATGATTGTCAGAGAGCGTTTGGCCCTTCTGCTTAGTTTTATTGTAATGTTATTTCGCTCCTTATTCTGGATCATTTTATAATCTAACACTTTCATTAACTGTGGTGCTTTATTTTGTAATTTTTGTGACTTTGTGTCACAAACTGTTTCTGTGTGTAACCAAGCTCAATTTGTTTGAGGAAAGGGAGGGTGCGCTCTTTCTCTTTTATGAAGAATCTGTACTTTTCCTTCACAATCCTTTATTCCATCTGAGGACTGTTCACCCACATGGATTTTCCATATTTAGGTTGTTCTGAAATGTTCTCTGCTTCTCTCGCCTAAGTACTACCGAGTGTGGTGCCCAATTGTCTGGGTATCAAACATTTCCCATTGTTTCAGAAGTGAGGTTTTTGGTTGGTTTTGTTTTTTGTTTTTTGGTTTTTTTTTAATTTAGGGAAATCTGTACTGAAGTACCTGAGAACTTATCTGCATTTTCTTAAATTAGAGGAGAAAGAAGAGCATGATTTACTTCTAGCTCTGCTTGCAGTCCTGAAAAGGAAGATAGTTAAGTAAGAGAAGTATCATAAGAAGTGTAGGTCCTTCTGACGTTCCTTATTGGGTCTCTGAACTAATGTCCTTTTGAGAGTGACATGAAAGTACTGGAAGCAGTGCAGAGGTGCTGCTTGCTTTTTTGTCTTGTGTTCTGGCAGTGTTTCTACCCAGCAGCACATTTTGCCACTGAGAATTTAGACCTGCAGTTGGTGCTGGATGAGGAGCGCACAACTTTTTTACAGCAGAGCCTTAGAAAGACAGAAACGTTGTGCCAGACACACTCTTCCCACAATCAAGGAGGTAATCCTAGCATCAGTGAGAAATTAAACGCTTCTTCACTGGGAGATAACAGGAAGTCTAGCCACCTTTAGTAAGCTTTAATAAATGTTTTAACATCCTGTCAGTTTATGATCAGGCTGATTCCAAAGATGATGATGTTCATTTTGAATATATACTTAATTAAATTACATGAAAGTCCCCCCCCGCCTTAATGCTACTAGAACTTTTTGCCTCCAAAACAGCAACTAAAGCATTAAGTCTGCCCCTCTTCTCTTTGTACAACCTAGTTCTTCTACTATTGTAAGTGGCCTTTTTATTCCCCTAAAACTAGTTTGTCTTCAGCTTAGAGCTGGCTGAGCTCTTGAGGGTAATGTGACCTTCGAAGGCGTGTTCAGCATCACATTCAAGAGAAAAGAGGAGCTCTAACTTGTCGAGAGAGCTGCTGATTTATCAGAGAAGCCTAAGAATTTGAATTACACAAATTAGTGGGTAATTTTTAAATGTTATTATCACTCGGTGTAATTTGATCGTTGTCAGAGATGACAGTTATAGAGGGAGGAAGACGTTTTCTGCCCTCTCTCTTTTTAAAATCTGTAAGAGATTAAGTTGAATGTAGCTCAAATAATCTCGACCTTGCAAAGTAAAGCTCCCAGCTTTGAGTAGAATAACTCCTGTGTTTTCAACAAGGTGAAAATTCCTTCCATTTTCTACTCTGGTTCTGGTTCTGCCTGTATGTTTGTCCAGTTTCTCCTATATTATTAGTATAAATCAGAGATATCAGAGGAGCTTACAGTATGTTTGCACAGTTCCCTCATTGTTACAATGCAGTTTTACACCCTAAGAACTGAAAAGGGTTTAGCAGCAGGGAGATATTAGGATGGACAGGATAACTGAAATGCACAGAGTAGAGATAATTAAGTCTGTTATGTGTATAAAAATTATTTTTAAAAAAGCTTAAAATCAAGCTAGTTACAGAAGTTATAGTTATTTTTGGTCTTCATCAAATGTATCCATTTATTTCCCAATCTTGTGAACTTCTAATTTATATACAATAAGTGTAGGAGTTTATGGAGCTTTATTATACAGCTGAGGGCAGCTCTCGTGCACAAATAGTAAAATGGAGCAGTGAAAAAGAAAGAGGAAAATGACACCCCAAAGCTGCCTGATGCAAAGCTGTACAGAGCAGCATTGCAAAGCGTAGCCCCGTCGAGGCCCCCTCTTTCCACAGAAACAAGTAATTAGAATTTTCTTCTGCTAATATCTGGGCTCAGTGTGGATTTGTGGCGTTCTGCCTGCTTTGGTAAAGGCTTTCTGGAGATTTGACAGCAGAAAATGCCACAGTCCAAATTTATATCCTGTGTGCATTTGTAATGTGAACATTTCAACTTCTGTTTTTTCCGTGGGGGTTTAAAGTGGAGTGTGTGAACCAGACATCTGTAATGACGCCGTAATCAGGCTATGGGGATTAAGCTTATTAATAATGAAATATTGTCCTGGGCATGCAGTCATGTTCTGATAATACTTTAGACATTTTAGCAGACAAAACCTGTACTCAAAGAGCAGTATTCAACACAGATCCTTTAAATTAGAAAAAGATAAATTCCATAAAAAGCTGAGATGTGTCTTAAAAGAGTTTACGCCTACACAGATCATCTTCACATGTCGCAAGGAGTTAAAGACCTCTCGGAATGTTTGAAGCATCATTAAAATTGTGAGGTCTCCAAAGTAAAATATGGATGTTATGAGATCTAATATTTTTTTCATCTCTGTGTAATAGCACTGATAAATTTTATATCAGCCTGAAAATGGATGAAGACTTCCAAATTCAAATGTCAGTTTTTTCAGCTATCTTGAGTGCTGCAGATGTAAGGAAGAGAGGTTGTCTCATGATAGTTAGCCGACGGGAATTGATCCAAATTTCCTGAACAATATGAGCTGTATGCGCTTGCTGTGGATGCATGAAGACTTACATACTTTGAAAATGAAGACTTTAAAAGGCTATATCCCTCCCAGCCCTGTCACCTGTGTCAGCTTACTTTTTAACATGATTACCATCTTGATAATAAAGTACATTGTACTAAATTTTAATCAAATGTAATTGTGCAGATCGCAGAAATCTCCACGTACACTAATGTTGACTATATTGGAGCCCTGCTTCCTTTTTGCATGTGTGGATATTAACCTGCTCAGTAAAAAAGCAGACTTAGCAAATGAATGTGGGCAACAGTAAGACAGAAATAATTCAGGCTTTAATGTCAAATGGTTCTGTAGTTGAGTGTCATTCACACAAGTTGTGTTCAGCTTCCCAGGGCTCTAAGCTGAGGGCTGTTGCATAAAAGTTCCGCTTGTCTGTCCCCATGATTTTATTTAAAGGGGTGTGTTGTACAACTGTTAGGGACCCTATCTAATATTGCCAAGTCCTAACTGCAGGTTGTCTTAGTAGGTCAGATTAAATGTAGATTGGACATGTGTACACCTAGCTAGTGAACTTGAACTGTAGACATATCTTGACAGCCTCTGAGATGTTTGAGATGGAAGTTGTAGATGCTGACGCTCTGTCAGGAGTCCTCTCTGCTGAATGGCTGTCTGCGTTCCATGCTAGATAAGTGTCCTGAATAGACTTGATGTGCAATGTTGGGAGGGGGGGTTTCAATGTGGAGTTTCAAAGGTCGTTGATAACACTAGTCAGATTGCATCAAGGAGTGGATCATGAATGAGCTTTCTGCACAGTAGGAAAGGCTTCTGTTTGTCCTCTTGGCTTGCGAAACCCAGAGGTGGTGGGGTCCTAAAGTACTCTTCAATGACCAATTGTGGGCATAATTTCTTTGAAATACAAGCAAGCCTCGTTTGCTGTACTGACTGGACCCCCTCTCTGAAGTTCTCCAGGTCATCTTAAACATCTCTGTTTTGCTTCAGCCAGTCTTAGCCAAGTGTAGTCAGTGACCTGGATGCACAGCAGGACCTCAGAAGTGGCTGCCTGGCTCTGCTCCCTGCCTGTGTGGCAGAAGTGGGGATGGGACCCAGTGAGAGCCGAGATGAAGCCCCAGGGTGGAGGAGCGGTTGGCAAAAACCAGCCCGAGGTCCCTGGGAGCAGAAATGAGACCACTGAGCTCCAGTTCTGTCTGTCACCTTCTGGTGTCCATAAGTGACCTGACAAACCCCGTGGCCAGCAGTGTCTGCCAACTGACATTGCTGAAAGAGTTGCAAAAGAGAAAGAAAGGATCATTGACGAGATCTAGATTGACAAGGGGGAAGGCAGTGATAGGATATCAGATATGCTTTGTTCTGATTCCTTGTCACTCAGCTCATCTGAAATAGAAAGTTGGAAATATGGCAATGACTTGGAAATCGTCAGAACAGCAAGTTGCAAGGAGGGCCTGCTGAGCCACCTGTGCCAAGACTCAGTGCTTCAGCTACAGCGTTCCTATATATGCCTTTTTTTCTCTTTTTTTGCCATGTAGTAATTCTTACATCTTATATATGTATTTTCAGGGATTGCATCAGTGAGGTATACATGCATTCTGCTGGGTAAAAATAATATAATGTGCATTTTAACAAGTAATATTCTACATTCTTTATGCAGGTACGGAAGGCTTGGGATTTAGCATTACTTCAAGAGATGTCCCAATTGGTGGCTCTGCTCCAATTTATGTGAAGAACATCCTTCCGAGAGGTGCAGCTATTCAAGATGGGAGACTAAAAGCTGGAGATCGATTAATTGAGGTGATGAAGTCTCACATGTTGTTTGTCTGTGTTTTGGCATGAGCCCATGCACTCTTCCAAAGGCTCTTAGTAATTTATGCTATAGGAATTAGTTTCCCCCTTCTTTTTTTTCCTTCTTTTTTTTCTTTTTTTTTCTTCTTCTTTGTTTTTTCAGGTAACAGATCAAGGGCTGTGCATTTTCAGGACATAAGTGTTTTAAGAGCTGGACCCAGACATACTATGAAAACATGAGTTTAGATCTCCTTACGTGAATATAGTCTTGCATTGCTGTTGAGGAATACATTAAAGTAAAGCGAGTGCTATCTAATAAGTGGCATTAAATCAGCACGGAGTGATGGACCAGAAATTATTTGAGATGTTGACAAATATGGAAGCCAATACCCTGACAAGGTTTAGTGAATTAACTTAAAGGCACAATGTAAGAGGAGGGTAGTGCTGCAGAGAATCAAGGCTACTTCCCTCCCAAAGGGAGGATGTCCTCGAGGGAATTAAATTTCTCTTAGATAGGCACACAGCAGAGATCTTACTGCAAATCTAGCTGGAGTGATAGAAGATGTTACCACCCACAGCTCTTCATTACCGTGAAGAGCCAAATGACACTGGCAGTACAGCTGAGACTGGAACTGCCTCTCGGTGCTCTAACTTCACTTTACTGCAAAATTGGGAAAGTCAGCTTGAATTGTTGCTGGAGGATAGCCCTTTGTAATTACTGTAATTCAAGGTAACCCAGATGACTTGGGTAGAAGGGGACTGAGAAGCACCTAAGACAACGGTTATGGCATCTCAACCGCGCGAGCTGTGATCTCTTACGAGGGAAAGGAAAAAGATTATTTGCTGACTTCTTCTGAGCACCATGCTCTCTTGCTTAACACCATTACCTGATTTCCCTTACATTTCCAGAATGTTTCTGAACCGGCAAGCCTCGGAATACCCTATTTTACTTTGGCTTCTCCCTTATTCAAGTTAGCTCATACAGTGAGAAATTTACCTGTATGTATTCCAGACCTGTCTGTACTGGTGAGTGGTATGTGGAGGCCAAGAGGTTGGACTGCTGAACAAAGGCAAAAAAAAGACTTAACTGCCCCAAAGTTAATTTGGGGGGGGGGGATAATTTTCTACTTTTGACACAATTTATTATGCAAGATATATTTGGAAGATAGGTATAACGCTGAAGCATGTGGAAACAGAACCAGTTTTGGGTCACACGTTAATTTTGTCAAAGGATTTTTATGCAGAAATTCTTGTAAAAAGTACTGGTAGATTGGATTAGTTGGTTTTAGAGTATACTGGAGTATACTGTTGCTGCTAAAAAGGAGGGAAATAGAGCTGTCTTGCTTGTTATTTGTATTTGTATGTAAAGAACGCATGTTTAATTAGTTCTATTAAGTAGTAGCTATATTGAGACAAGATTGCTTCAGTGAGTATTTTTTAATACTGCCCCATATGATTCCCATGACTTTTCGCTATGAGTTTCTACTGGTTTTCCTGTTTTGGAGTCTTACCAGTTTCTAATATTTCCCTTGTCACAGGTAAATGGAGTCGATTTAACAGGCAAAACTCAAGAAGAAGTTGTGTCCTTGCTGCGAAGCACCAAGATGGGAGGGACCGTCGGCCTTCTGATTTTTCGACAGGAAGAAACATTCCATCCAAGGGAACTGGTGCGTAAAATAGAGAGCAACTAAGAGATGTAGATGAGTGTGAGCAAATGATTTGATCTTGTCACCTGCTAGTAAACATGCATGGCCAGCACTGAATATAAGGAAAAACCGCAGCTATTTTGCTTTATTGAGAACATTTTACATTAATGTTTTTTATTCTCTTTGAGATCTGCTATTGGAATTAAATATTTGTTAATAAAGTGAGAGTTTTATTTTGAGTGAAAATGTTTAGTGTAGAAGAAGCTATTGGATGGACTTTATTTGAATGCATGTAGACAAGTAGATTATTTCATATCTTCCATATGGACAAAGCTATGTTTGAAAGCCTGCCATTTGTCCCACTACCTGCTCAGTAAAATATTTCAGAGCGTGTAATACTATGCCAAAATAGGATATGTAAATACCTTTCTATCAAAAAGTGGAGTATATAAGAAATAGTACACTTTTTTGAATATAAATGTAATCTCTGTGGAATGGAAACCCTGCAGTTATTAATTTAGCAGAGTAATTCAGAAGATGTTTCTGAGGAATTTACATGAAATGGAAATAAAATGATGTTTCATACTGTACCTGCTCCACTTGCATAGTGTATACAGATATTTCTCTGATAATTATTCAAGATAATTTCTGTTATGAAAAGGTAGACCATGAATGTAACAGTCTTACTTTGTTCTGTATTCAATTAAACTGCTGAAGTTATTTATTATTTGTATTATCATAGCTATAGATAGCTCTAAAAATAACTTATTTGGCTGCATTTATTGTGGGAAAATAGACCAATATAAGTGACAAATCTAAGTATGATAAATAGATTGCTTCATTTTTCTATTGGATTTGTGTTATTTTGAATGCAAAGAGAATGAATTTTTGTTTGGCCATTTCAAGATGTTGAACATTAGCCTTTTACTTTTCAAAACTACAAGTGAACCTAGGAAGTCAAAGTGCCAGGGAAGGTTGCAAACTAACCACACTTTTACCTTAATATTCTTGGAACATGACTTCAGGTACTGAAGTGAAAGTTGCCATAAAATGAAATTAACAATTTGAAAGCATATTATGCCCTACCTTAAAACTGGAACTGTGAAAACAATCTGTTTATAAGTTCCTATGATGTAATTTTCACAGTATTGCTATCTTACGTAAAGGTGAATTAAAATGCTTTTTAAGTTTTCTAAATAAACTTAGAAGTAAGAAAATGTTTTAATTTTGTGTATATTATTTTTGTAGTAAAACGAGGAAGTTACAATGCATAACTTAACACAATATTTTGTTTAAATAGCTGTAAACAAAGATATGATGTGAGTGATGCAGAGATTTAATAGTAATACTTGAGGTAGTTTTAAAAATAACAGCAAATCAGCCCCTTTAAGTGAGTCCAACCTTGGTAGCCTTCCTGTTGCTCCCCAGGCGATACTCTCTCAGCTATTTTGGCAAAGACCAGCGTAGGGAAGCCAGATCTCGCCGTGGCTGTGTCAGGTAGTAAGTAGCTGGGCTCTGCGCTGTGTAGTCGGAGATCAGATCTGAACGTTTCTATAGCTCCAGTTGAACAAATGGTATTTTGAGGATCTGACAGTACACGTGTGTGATGATCCTCTATTGCATAAGGATTTGTTTGTTTGCATTTTGACATGAAGAACTGTTAGGTGTGCTCTGCTGACAGCTGTCAAAGAGCAGGAGCAGAATTGCTGGGGAAGGTGTTGAACTAAAACCCATCATAAGGAGTGTTTTTCTTCTCTGGTAAGAAGTAATCGTAAAAGAAAAAAAAA
>VXBL01004884.1:818757-928028 GCA_013400195.1 Aramus guarauna | reverse complement strand
CCCCCCCCTATTTTTTTTTACTGACCTAATAAAAAAAAAAAAAAAAAAAAAAAAAAGAAGGAGGGAGGGTTATGATCTGAAATTATGTCAGCTCATCTTTTTCACATGTAAGCCTTCTTTGGCTACTGAGGAATAATTTGTCTTTGCATCCTTCCCCTATTTATGTTGTATTTTCTACATTTATATGCTTTAAATATTAACTGAATAAGAAGTGTCTCAGAAATCATATGCGTAAAATCATGTTATTTGATATTATCCATCTTAGAAAGTGCAGGACTTGCTGTTGCTTGCTGAGGAGCACTCAATATTAAAACCATTTTGTATTTGCCAGCTTTTGTACAGATAGTAATCCCAATAAAAGAGGTGTTTAGATTTTAAGTTTTGGGTTATGGCTTGTTGAATGACTTTTGAAAAGTTACTTATCCTTGGGTTTCTTTATAAGTAAAATGAAGATGATAAATTTTCAGGGGAATGGTGGAGTTTAATGTCTTCAATGTACGTTGCCATCATTGTCTAGAAGGGACCTACAAAAATGTGTAGCTGTATCTAAAATTTAGGAGAATGTTAAATTGAGCCCATTTAGATTAGTATGGGTCTTTGTAGTTTGTGTTGTCAGGTTGGGGGTGTGTGTGTGATGGAGAACCATCATCCAGCACAGCAGCTTCTATACAGATCACTGTAAAAGTGAGTAAAACGTTCATGCAGGGAATAAACCCAAACTGGCAGAAGTCAAGTCTAACCAGTGAGATCTGGAGGAGTGATTATACTTCTCCAGAATTTTACCAGGCATTTTATTGCTTCCAAAGTTTCCTAATGACAGATAGGTAATATATTAGGGCTTGTTTGCATCAGTCTGAGAGGCAGATTGTCTCTTAAAACTCTTCCCTCCCTGCCCCCTTCCGTTGTGAAAGGGGTGAGGATTACTCTGGTTAAGTAGAGCTCCTGTCATACTGCGGTTACCTCACATAACCGAACATAACTTGCTGTGAAGGATTTTCCTAAGCCTGCTACTGACTGTGTGAATCCACTGAAGGATTGACTTGGGTCATTTAGCTTTTGAGCTAAATTCTCAGTATCAGTAGAGACTGGCTGGCAGAGTTAGTCTCCTGTACAGAACAAGTTAATATGTCCTTTGCTACATGTAGGTCCTTAACATGGTCCTGGTAGTTGGCTCCTTCATCGTTTTTTTTCTTACTGATTGTTAGCTGCGGGTTAAAGCTAACTGGATGTTTGTGTTACTACTTTGCCACTACGTTTTTGTGCTTAATCCTTTGAATCTCCTGCAAAACAGCCCAAAGAAAAGAAGTCCAGTAAACCCTAGCATTTCATTTTGTCCCAGTCGAAGGGCAAGAAATCGCTGGTTAGCCTGAAAGTGATCATCCAGCCAGCAGCACAGTGGCACCTCTGTCTTTAAAGGGGTTTTAATATGAGTGGATGTGGGCTTGGAAGAGCAATGGTTCCTTACATGTGTTTCCAGAATTGGTTGAGGGATGCAAAAAGGTTTTCCAATGATGTATGTTTGCCTTATATGCCCTGAGACCCAAGTGAGGAATGCCAAGTACAGGAGGGTCTCATCTGTGGTGGACTGAAAACACCCTCCTCTCCTGGGGTATCCAGTGCTGTTGTTCTGGTTCATCCAAGCACAATTAAAAGGGGAATCTCTTCTTAAAATGAGAATGGATGTTTTAAAAAAATAGGTATTTGTTTAGAACATTTGGAAGGGATCATTTGGACTGCTGAGATCATTCTTTGAAGCCTTCAAAGCAAAAGGGAAAAGCTGGGGGAGAACATCCCCGAAAGAGAACATTCCACCATCCAGAGCATGGTGCAAGCAGCTGTGATCCTTCCTTGGCCGGATAGCCACTTCCCTTGTAGCCTTGTAGCCAGGTGCACTGGCCTGAGATTGCTGGAGGTTATTTTTGTTCACCTCTCATTTGCTTGTTGAGACAAATTTGAATCAGGGGTGTGATGACCACCCTTCATTTTTCCATTACCGTTTCACATCAGAATTAGAGCTCTTTGTTTATCCCCCTGCTGATAGATAGTATATGTCGTATGTAGCCGTGTTCTTATTTATTTTTTTTACTTCCTTTAGAATGCAGAACAAAGCCAGTCACAAATTCCAAAGGAAACGGTAAGAGCTTTGTCTTTTCCATACTGGAAGGCTCCCAAATGTTTTTAAATTGATACGGCACTTCTTCCTCAAAGTTTCATAGATCCTCCTTTCACCTTATATACTGTAGATGGCTCTCTCTAGCTTTACATTTTAAATGTGTTTTTTAATGTAATTTCAAATACTGTTTGAATATTACATACAATTCAATTACTGTGTACATTCAAGTGTTATTTGAAATTACATCTTTTATACACAGCCGAAGGCCTAAAGTTAGAATGATAAGAGTAGACTATTAGTTTGGGTTACTTGTTGAAGGTAATTGTTTAAACCATGATTATATGACTGAAACCTGAGATACAAACACAGAAGTTAGGCAGTTTGGATTTAAGTCTCAGATGTATCCTCATAGCACACCACTGTTTGTTACTTATTTTAAAGAAACTAGAGAGAAGTAGTATCAGACCTTGGAAGGTTTGTATGTGATGTGTCAGTGAGGCTGCGTATTGAGGTTGTATACTGTTTGTATACTTCATTTAGTCAGTGGAACAAGATCAGGCTTAATACAGATTATACTAAAACACATGAAAAGTTTTTCTAAAATAGTTTACTTTATGAAATATTAACAGAAGCTATAACAGTAATATATTACCTTAAATGTATACTGCATCTTAGTTAAAAATATACTTCAGGAAGCTCCATTCAATTAGGTAGCTATTTCAAAATTAAATAATAAATTAGGTTATGGAGAAATTAAGAGAATTTGTGCTGGGATTTGAAGTTAGTTAGACAAGCTGCTGAAAAACAGAAAAAGCTATTCCAGATGATGCAGAGTGCCTTACCAGCAATGGTGAGATGGTGTCTGGGAGAAAAAGAAAGTCAAGACTAGGTAAAGAGATGCAAGAGCCATCTCAGCGAGATACTCCAGGGTACATTGGTTGACACTGTGACTATTTTAGGCCAATGGAATGTAACTGCTAAAATGGGCATTTGGGTTGAATGAAGCAATATTTGCTTTTATCCCTGCGGCTTTTGATGTCCTTCTAGTCTGAAAGGCATCTGCATAAGGGCTGTGCAAAGTCGTGGGTGTATCATTGTTTCAAACATGCCTCGCAGTTATCTTTTTAGTACATCTCATTAGTGCATGTATGTTTTTATCTTCATAGTTTCTTACCACGTATGGCTGATATGTAAGGAGATCAAGGATCAAAGCCCAGGACAGTATTTCTGCCTGTAATTGAATACAATTGAAAATAATTTGTGGGTGTAGCCTTACAAAAGTGTTCTGGTTTTAGGAGTTGAAATTCTGCCCCAAAACTTCATTAAGATTAGGGAGATTACCTACAAGGTGTTTTATATAAAGCAATTGCTCATTGGTTGCAAAGTTAATGTTTTGTAGCAAATTCCATGGTGGAATCCTTTCTCTGACATTTTTGAGACCAACTCCTGACTTCATCTAAGGAAAGACCAAAAGAAAATCAGGATCGCTCATTGGTTGTCTATAGATGTGAGCTAAAAATTGCTTTTAACCAGGGGATTATACAAGAGGGACAGGGGAACGTATGAGTAGCTAGTGATATCTGAAAGACCAGCCAGAAAGCCCTAGCAAGCCTTGGAAATAAGGATGTGAACTGGGAGGCATGTGGAGATGTATTTGGTTAGTGAGGGAATGAAGCTAGAAAGCTGGTCAACACAAAAATGTTTTTTGCAGAATGTCTTGGGTTTTTCATTATGGGGTAGGGGTTTTTTGTTAATTTGAAGGCTCAGAGCAACCAGTGATCAATAGTAGGAGCAATAGATCTCTCTAAATTTTCCTACTCCTGTATGGGAATAAAAAATGGACTAAACACCAAAGGTGTCAGTGGGTATGTGTAATACACAATGCTTTTGCACTTACCTTCTTCCAATCTTTCTTTGCTTTGGATGAGTGTGATACTCTAGTTCTACAGAACTAATTTTCCTCAGCTGCACATTAATAATACAGTCACACACTTCTTTTTGTTATTATTTTTGAAAGTATTTTTCATTGCTTTCCTTTATTCTCCTTGGTTCTGCCTCAATCCCTATTTATTCCTCCTTGTCTACTTTTCAGGTCTTTGAGATTTCTAATCTTGCGATTTCTATTTCTGTGCCTGCTCTGATCTTTGTGCTGTTCGTTGTGAGGTTTTAGGCTCTGAGTGTCAAGGACTTGATAGTAGAAAGTAAAGCAAAAAAATAAGAAAAAAAAAAAAAAAGCATGATGAAAGCAGTGAAGCTGTAGAAATGAGAGACAGGTGAAATACAAAAGTCTGTTTTTAATTTAAAGGCAAAATGGTTGTGGGGGTTTTTTGTTGTTACGTCTCTGTGAGGAATAGAAGAAAAATGCACCTTTGAAATGAAAAAAGAAAATAAACCTTGAAAATTGAAGACCTGAAATAGGCTTTAAATTTTGGGGTCTACATATAAATTTTAACTTAACACATTATTAACACTCAGGTGTTACATTCATGAAACTGTTCCTTTGAAATGGTTTACAGTAATATTGTGGCACTTGGATGCAGTAGTTAAGAGTCTTCATAGATGTAATAAAAGAAAGCCTTGAAAATTAGGGGGTTTTCTTAATGTATTTGTAGCCTGAACTCCTTGAGAGAGAGTTATTTCTTACTACCCTTATAGGAAAGCATATGTCTTCATATTTTGCACACCATCTCAGGATACAGTTTCTAATATTCTCATTCCTGAATGTCCACATGAGGTGTTTTTGTAACTTGCTAAGCTCGCAGAACTTAAGCTTTGCTCTCCAGTTATCCACAAGAAATGCAAATAGCTAATACATCTTTAGCTCTATCCCGTAACTGTGCCCTAGGGAAAATGGTGCTGCTGGTTTTACCTTCTGTTTTGCTGGCGAACGGAACCGGTGCTCGGTTTACTCCGGAAGCAGGGAAATCTTCTGTATCTCAGTTGAAAGATTGTTTCACCCAGCCATGAGTTTGTACCATTTTAAAGCTGATGACAACATGGAACAGATGCACCTATTTCTAAACATGGTGATTATTTGGAATGTAGGAGATTGACCGTAATATGCAAGCTAGTAATTTATCATTATTACATTTCTGTTTCTAAGCATAATTATCTTAATCTTGTTACAGAGCATTGAAATGAACTGTTAATTATGCTATATAAAACATCTGCCAATTAATTTTTCCTCATACTCTTTGAAAGTCAATAGTGTTTCAGTAATATTTTGCTTTTACAATTGTCATTCACTGTTTGTTGAATTCAAACCAGCATGTTAACTTTCATGCAAGCATAATGCTAGAAAAATAATAATTATCATATATGTAAGTATTTTCTAGGGAGTGTTGTCTGTTGGTAAAAAGAGGTTCAAAGTTAGGATTCAGGATTTCATTTCATGATTGTTGCACTCAGAAGCATGGAAAAGCTTCAGTTTTCTATTCTCATTTGTTTTTCTGTCAAATTGTTGTAAGTGAGCAGAATGTTATGAATTTTAGTGAGTGCAGGATTCGTAGCAGTGACATAACAAGGGAGGTTGGTGTATTGTAACAATACATAAATGTTTAGCAGCCCTGATCGAAATTGCAAATGGATTGCTTTTTATTTTCTTCTGAGCTCAAACATCTGATACTCCTGTTATGATCTAAATTTCATTTTGATCACCGTGTTTTTCATAATCCAAGGATGATGTCATGGCTAAACCTGTCAGTATATTTGGATTCAACTGCTGCTCTTGCCATTAAGTTTTCTGTGTGTTTCTGAGTAAATTAGCTAAGCTTTTTATGCAAGAATTCGTCACCTATAGGAATGGGGTGGTAATACCAACTCGGTCACAGGCATTTTATGACAATTAATGCAAATTTATTTTTTGTACACTTTTTGTTTGTAGCTAGCTGTGTTTCTTACTTTTGGTGAAAAGCTGTTTGTGTTATTTCAAGATATGTAGTCACTGTGTACATATCCATAATTGTTTTTCAAAAGCTGTACATTCAGTTCCCACCACTTCATATTTAGCACTTATGCAGGACTTCAGCTTTCATAGCACCTTCGTGCAATTCAGTTGATACAACTCTTCCTTCGCAACAGAACCTTCTTTGGAAAACAGTTTAGAGTTTCATCAATTTCCATTGCTGCAATAGGTGATCCAAATGTCTGAAAATTGAGCCAAGATGGTACATTTGACTAATACCAGCCAACACCACCAGCAGTGCTGATATCATTG
Organism: Aramus guarauna; assembly: GCA_013400195.1. NCBI lineage: Eukaryota > Metazoa > Chordata > Aves > Gruiformes > Aramidae > Aramus > Aramus guarauna. The sequence continues at coordinate 921,699 of VXBL01004884.1, read as the reverse complement.
GCTCCACGGAGACCTTATTGTGGCCTTCCAGTACTTAAAGGGAGTCTATCAAAAAGATGGGAGAGGGACTGTTTACAAAGCCATATAGTGATAGGACAAGGGGTAATGGCCTTAAGCTGAAGGAGGGGAGATTTAGATTAGATATTACGGAAAAAAATCTTCACTGTGAGGGTGGTGAGGCACTGGCACAGGTTGCCCGGAGAAGCTGTGGATGCCCCCTCCCTGGCAGTGTTCAAGGCCAGGTTGGATGGGGCTTGGGGCAACCTGGTCTAGTGGAGGGTGTCCCTGCCCATGGCAGGAGGGTTGGAATTAGATGATCTTTGAGGTCCCTTCCAACCCAAACTATTCTGTGATTAAATACAAAAGGAATTTATCTGAAGAGGTTTGGCTGATGATGAAGCTGTTGTTGTTATTTCCTCCATGATGTTTAGGAATATTGCAAATAACTGGTGCTGATTATTTTTATACCTTTCTATCTTCTATTGCTGTAAGGTACAATGGTGATTACAGTGTATTTTTTTTAAAAACCATAGAATCATTTGGATTGGAAGGAACCTTTAAAGGTCACCTAGTCCAACCACCCTGCAATGAGTAGGACATCTTCAACTAGATCAGGTTGCTGAAAGCCCCATCCACCCTGACCTTGAATGTTTCCAGGGGTGGGGCATCTACCACCTCTCTGGGCAACCTGTTCCTGTGTCTCACCTCCCTCATCATACAAAATTTCTTCCTTGTATCTAGACTGAATCTACCCTCTTTTAGTTTAAAACCATTACCCTCGTCCTATCGCAATAGGCCCTGTTAAAAAGTTTGTCCCTGTCTTTTATATAAGCCACTTCTAAGTATTGAAGGGTTGCAATAAGATCTCCCTGGAATCTTTTCTTCTCCAGGCTAAAAAACCCCAAACTTTCTCAGCCTTTCCTCATAGGAGAGGTGTTCCATCCCTCTGATTTTTGTGGTCCTCCTCTGGACCCGCTCCAACAGCTCCATGTCTTTGCTGTGCTGAGAATGCCAGAACTGGACACAGTACTCCAGGTGGGGTCTCACCAGAGCAGAGTAGAAGGGCAGAATCACCTCCCTCAACCTTCTGGCCACACACAGCCTTTTTTAGTGCTCTTTTGACTAGTTTCAGATTATATTTTTAATAAAGTTGTGACATAAGAAACAGATTGCTGGCCATATGAAAGAAAGCAGTAGTAAGCATGTGATATTCTGCAGGATACTGTCGTGTTCAGAGTCTTTTACCATAGGAGGTACTCTAGTATTGAATAGCATGTTCTGGGGCATTAATGAGTAGAGCCAAGACATTAATTCCTAGTGAATAATGAATACAACAGTTGAGTGACTGTGTATGAATGGTCTTTGAATAATCTGAATTTCCTGGAACATTCAGTGATAATCCACAAATTTCTGTATAACGCTATGCTTGGATTGACCCTCAGGCTCATAGTTTTGACTCTGTCATCTGCAGGTGATTTACCTGGGCTGCAGTGTGGCACACCCAAGCTGGTCCATGCAGCTCTGCAGAGTGGTTTTAGCCTGCATTGAGAACACTTGCTGGCCAGTTGCTGGTTTTGTGGAAGGCCATGTACGTGTCCCTCCACTGGGGTTCTGTGACAGAATTGCCTCACTGCCACCATTGGCAGAATCACCTGTGAAGCCACACTGGTGTCCACCTCTTTATTCACCATTATTATACTATTGCCTAGACACTAGGCTTATGTTATTTTGGATAATGAGTCGACTGTATAAAGCATTTACAGTTCAAACAACAGCTAAAGGGTGTGAGACTGAAAGGGGCTCCCAGGTCTATTAGGTGGTCATCTGCTAGCACAGGCAATAGGGTCATCAGGTTCTTCCAAACACTTGACTCAATTTGGGTAAGTGCAAAGTTCACATTGTTGTTTAAAACTCCTCTTTAAACCTCTGAAAACTCACTGGTTGTGTGCAAAGCTTGTTTTACTGCACTGTTGGCTTTAGATTCTTGGTGTTGATTCTTCCTTGCTGTTAAGTCCAGGGAAAATAGTGAGATGAAGTGGTTTGCCACGGTTGCCTGAAAGTCTGCAGCAGAAGTAGGAGCAGGACACAGGTCAGTCCCAGTGCCCCATCCAGGCACTGCCTCATGTGGAATGGGTTTCTTGCCATGGACTTCTACAAAGGCATTATTTCCCTTTCAACTTTGTTTTTCTGTCTGGCTTTCCCAGACACTATCTGTTTCTTTAGTCTTTCAGGTCTTGTACATCCAATAGGCCAGTGAGAGAAGTATAAAGATTTTTAGGGAGCTATGCCATTAGTGTATTGGGCATTGAAGTTTTTCTTGAACAAGGGATAGTGTAGAAAGCTGTAGCTTTGTAGGCTTCTTTGGCAGAGCAGACACCTGCTGTGTATCTAATCCCTTGGTTTTCACTTCTCTAGGATAAGCATCTTGTAAAGAAATGGGGTTAGCATTACAATCGCATATTTGTTTCAGAACATACCGTGGAAGCACAAAGTTTGAGCAGGAACAACAGTTCAGAACGGGCTATGTTGACCTGAACAAAATACAGCATTATGGTAACAGCAACAGGCTAGTCCCTGTGTGAAGTTCTGAGATGCATAACCAACAAAATATTTTTAGCAGTCTGATCAGTTGTTTTAAAACGTAGAATCTCAACTGCTCAAACCCGTTTCTACGACAGCCGAGATCAGTGTTAGCATTAGGGAGAATAATGTTAGCATAGACAAGCAATGGCCTTCTTATAGAAATAATAACAAACATGTGAGTGTACTTAAGCATGGGCTTTTGCAAAGCTTTGATTTTCATACTAAATGAAAATCACATGCTAGAATTTTTGTGCTTTGGAAAACATGTAATTTTTTCCTAAACTATTTTTTAATCCATCAAAAACATTAAACTAAAGACATTTTTGAATGTGGAATATATTTTTTGATATTAAATTAAATCCTTAAAATGGACATAACTGGAAATATAACGTGCCTGTTTTGCAGTATTTTCATGAGCTAGCATTTCTGCGTATAAATATGTACCATAGTTAATCCACATATAATATGCAAAAAACTTTTCCTTGATGGGATTAAAATTAAAGCAGACCACATTTCCCATAAAATCTCTGAATTCAAATGTAGGTTTTGATATTTAGCAGCTGCTGTTTGATTTGAACAAGAATGCAGTCTTTGCCAGATGTGACATATTAACTTAGCTAATATGAATAATGAGTCTCAGTGTATACGTGCAAATAAGATTCATTAGTGTTTATCTAACATATGGGATATATTAAAATACTTAAACATAGGAAGAGTTAGAAAAAGAAAGCAAGCATAAGAATTTTAGTTGTTTGGTTGGCTTAAGCCCTATGTCATTTTATAACTGGGTAGGTAGATGCTTTAGGCCCTTATAACCTGAAATGCAACACATGATTGTTTGATTAAAAAAAAAAAAAAGAAGAAGAAAAAAGAAAAAAAGAAGGATAAAAGGCCTTGTTGTATTTCAGGAGGAAACTGGGATGGAGTGTGCGTGTCACTATTTGATCAGTAGGCAGGCTTTTCTCTGCCGGAGGTCCAGTTTTAAATCTGAACGAGCTGTTGCAGTTATATTTATCTTTAATGCCTACTCAGGGCAGGATGCATCAGCTCTCAGTTATTCCTCCTCGGGAGAGGTCTCGACTGAAGTTGGAGAGGTGTGTCACAGGCCACCTACATTGCTCTGTTTTCAGTACCTCCAGCAGTAACATATCTTCATTTTTATAAGTACTAAACATCACCCCCCACAAAACAGTTGTTGACCATGGATGCTTTTTTGCTTCCTTGGCACAGCTCACTTTACATCGTCTATATTTATATATGTGATGGCATATGATAAAAGTGAGAGTCATCATCTTTTGGCATATCTCAGTTTGGAAGGCGGCCTTATAGGACAGCAATGTTGCCCACCTAACTTGAAGGACAAAACAATTTGACTCATCTCTGACATCAAGAATATTTTAGCCCAATAGCTAAGTGAAATCTCCTCTCTCGTGTATATTGTGTGTTCAAAAATAAGAATTCTGTTTAGTTATAGTAATATTGAGACAGATTTTATTGGTTTCCCAATGTATAGGAGTTATGCTTTCTTAGTATCATGGGTGCCCATTGAGACAGAATAATGAATTCTATATTAAGATCTTCTAAAGATTGAAAATATTCTGGACAAGGCTGTGACATTAGATTGGAATTCCCCATTATTGGGAACCAAATGACTGAACCTGGGATTTGTCAAATTCCTTTTACTTTTCTACCTTAGACTTCCTAGACCTGGTGGGCTCTCAATGTCCACGGGACTTCAAACTCATCTTTCAAGAACTTGAGATTTTCAGTCTGGACAAATTCAAAAGAGAGAAGATGCATTTGTGAGGCAAAAGCTTGATAGGTTAACAAAACAATAATTAAATGGAGTCTAACGGGCTTAGTGCTGGGATGTTAGAAGGCTGGACACAACAGGATTTAGGGACAGGTAAAGTGAATAGATGGGGTCATTGGAGGCGTTAGGTAGGGCTTGTGCTATATAGTTAAATAACTTACCGTGTGAATTTCATCATCGTATAAGAAAGGTGTGTTTATATATGTACATGCATATGTGTATGCATATAAGAGCCTTGTATATGTTTTCATGGGTCCTACATACTAACGTGGAAATACAGGTTACCCTCTAAGAGTGGGGCTACAGAGCTTTATTAATTGCCTCTGTGAAAGAAAACAGGAGTACACTGAATTTTTGCTGAGAGTCCCGTGATTAACTAACTTCTTTTCTCTATACATGATCACAAAGTAACTCGCAGACAGGTTTCAGTGACTTAATAGCTACCGAGAAGTTAGCATGTCTAAGCTTGCAAGAGAATGTACTTCGCTGGAGAGAATGCAGACGGATTTGTAGCTGCAGCGAGGCACTTTGGAAACTTGTCCCAGCTTGATTGAAAATTGCTTTCCTCGTTAGGTGGGAGGAGGTTTTTCTTTGCTGTTAGGTTTCTTTTTTCACCCATCTCATGCTGCTTACTCGCCAGCTGAACCCTGATGAGATTTCATAAAGGGAAGAAGTCCCAAGCAAGACATTTCTTTATAGAATGTAAAACATAAAAGGATAACAAGGAGATACTGTTACTAACATGATGAAATAGACTTATTGCATTTTAGTGTCAAGGTCCATTTTAAGGTTGTTTATAAAATTAATTCAGGTTTTATGATCAGATCAGAAACCAGTGTTATGTAGAAGAGAAAAACAATTTCCCTCCTTTTTATCCAATGGCTTTTTTTAATCTCCGTATGTATCAAAGCACGGCTGTAAGTTTGCTCTAGTCAGGAATTTTATCTTTAAATTTACGATATATTTATGTTGTATTTAAAAAGTGAAAAACTTATCTCAAATGTCATTTAGCATAAATTGATGCTAAGTATGAATTTGAAGCAAAAAGAAAAGCCACCTACATATTTTATCACCAATCGAATTTTTATTACAAATTACATACTTGAGCAGCTTTATTCATCCAGCCGAAGTCATTTCAGATGACCTTTTCCTCAGCAGATTTTGTCTGAACAGAATATTGTTCTGCTGTTAATTGTTTTGGACATAGTGTGTGAAAATTCTTAAGGGAGTTGAATATCGTTGTTCAGGGCTCACAGTACATAATTTTGCTTGGGTGTTTACTGCTGGCCTGTCAAAGTATATGAAGGAATAAAATTCTCCCACAGATCAACTAATCATGAAAATAGTGTTGAGGTGTTTGATTGACATAGTGAAGCTGTTAATTTACAGTGTATCAAGATCAAATGGAAGTTATTGCAATTAGGAAGTGATTGTGTTCTCAGTTGAAATTTTTAAATGCTGCATTTTAGATTTTTGTGCATTTTTATGCTGTCTCATGTACGTATTAGGGAATTTGTATGGTTTGTTACATTTAGATACTTAATGTTCAACACAATTTCAGCGCAAATTTTACTTTTTTATAATAGCTGATGTTTAATTAATTGGGGAGGGTTGCTGTACATGTAATGTTTCTGTACTCTAAAGGGCTTTGAGGAACAAAGAATTCAGCCAATCTGAGATTTTGTTGGTTGGTTGGTTTGGGATTTTTTTTGTTTTTACAACTTTGGTTCAAAGTATTATGGTATCAGGCTAAAATCTTCCTGCTTATTTCTCTGGGTTGTATGTATGTTTGTTTGTTTGTATGTATGAAGTTGTATTCAATACGTCTGTCCTGCTTTCGGCTTAGCTAGAGTTAATTTTCTTTCTAGTAGCCAGTATAGTGCTGTGGTTTGGATTTAGGATGAGAATAATGCTGATAACACACTGATGGTTTAGTTGTTGCTGGGTAGTTGTAGTGTCTACACAAAGTCAAGGACTTTTCAGGTTCTCACGCCTTGCCAGGTGCAGAAGAAGCAGGAGAGCACAGCCAGGACAGCTGACCCAGACTGGCCAAAGGGATATTCCCTGCTGTAGGACATCATGCTTCCAGATATAACTGGGGAAGTGAGCCGGGAGGTGGGATCGCTGCTCAGAAACAGACTGGGCAGCGGGTTGGGTTTTTTAGCTTCTGCATGTAGTGAACAATTGCATTTGTGCATAATTTCTTTTTGTAATAATACTACTAATATTATTATTCTCTTCCTTTGTTATCCTATTAAACTGTCTTTATCTCAACCCACAAGTTTCTTTCCATTCTCCTCCCCATCCCCTTGGGGAGGCAGGGGTGAGTGAGCGGCTGCCTGGTGCTCAGCTGCCAGCTGGGGTTAAACCACAGCAATATCACACAGATAGTAAGACCTTCTTTAGTACCATGCTGTTGCACACGTTAAAGTTGGTACTTTCATATCCATAGTCCTTGAATCTTAATGGTTCAGTTATTCTTGAAAGCCACATTTTTCTCCTAAGTATTCCTAGAAAAAATTGCGGGATATCAAAAGGAAGTGTTTGTTCTCTGTATCACTTTCTGGTTTTAAAATCTGCATTCAAGTATATGGTACTGGCAAATGACAGACAGTTTCTAGAGGGCAAAAGGCTTCTCATGTCCCTTAAATTGCAGACACAGGTACAGTGGTGAAACAAGCTGCTTAGTTGAAAAAAAGTTGTGGATACCCGATGAAGTCCCTAAAGCAATTTAGCCTTAGCCTAGTAATGGTAATTTTTTCTTTGGATGAGTTGAGCATTTTTATCACGGCTTCATTACTTCTGTTCCCATGCTGAGGCTGCTGTTTCTCATTTATTCACATGCACGATCTACTCCCGCTTGTGCAGCTGCTAGGGAGTGGTTTGTTCCAGGTTTAGGCCTGAAGTTTCACCTCCACACTCAGGTGTCTGTAGCCCAACAGTAGCATTAGATCTTTTCCTTCTTTAAGACTGTAGAAAACAAGTAAGCAGCAGCCTGACATTGAGAAGAGCGCTGAGCTGGTAACGCAGCTCTTTGGTCTCGCTGAAGAGAAGCAGCGTAGAAGCCATTAGCCTGGTCCTTGGGATGCCCACTGAGACGCTCTCTCCAGTTGTCCCTGTGGCATCCAGACCTGCACCCGACGGGGACGGGCTGTGCAGGGAACAGTTTGGTGCTTTAGTTCTCTGCCCTGCAAGGGAGAGGGCTGTGGCTGAAGTTCAGGCATATTTTTTAGAACATTAGATAATACTGAGGGGTGGGGAGATTGATTGTAAATTTGTGATAACAGTAGTAGAGGAAAATCCAATAAACTTATGTGCTTCCTTGGATTACCTGTACAACCTGCCTTGGCTTTATCTCCCTTTTGGCTCTTGTGCTTTTATTCTTACTATGCATTAGGAATATGAAAGTGATCAGTATTACAGAAACTAAAGGGTAACGTGCGTCTGTCGCAGCTTCTTTAATTCTGCAGCCACCTGACAAAAGATGGATTCAGATGTGTGCTGTAACTACTGCTTTTGTGACTCAAACAGGAAAATTAGGGTTGTAATTTTCCCCAAATTTGGGAAATACTTTTAGATCTAGCATTTTTTCCACAGAAACAGTGCACCTTTCCAGTCCTGACAGCTAGCATGGATCATGCCATTTTGCGTGGCCAAGAGATGTATTTGGATCTGGCCAATCATAAGCAAACCAGCTTAGCTATGGCACTTGGATAGGGTTTTTTTTTTTACTTTTTTTTTTGTTTTGTTTTATATTGATGAAGCATTATCCTTTATTATCAACAAAAGATGGTTAGAGACAAGCAAATAATGTCTAATGCAAGGCAAGGGGCTGGTGAACACATTAAGGTTCATGCTTTTAACCAAGCGGGAAAAGATAGAGCTCCTGTTTTTCTTCCCTCAGCTGTTCTGGTTCTCTAAGCAGTCTGACTTTTTCACATTGCATTTCTAGGTCAGTGGTGACACAACTAGCATGCTTGTGCCCAAATTGATCATCTCAGTCTGCTATACTCCACATGGCTTTCACATCCATCTTTGCCGTAGTCTGTATTTGGATTTTGGAAGAGCCTGTCAGCTTTGCATTTCCTCAGATCTTAAGGAACAGGGATGGCTCAGCAGGTGCACATTAACTTCTCGTGTGTTTTGTCCTGCTCCAACTATCTGGGAGTAGGAGAAAAATAGGAGGAGCAAGCTTTGCAAATAGATGAGAGTGATGTGGGAAAACCAGTATAAAATCAGTGTCAGTAAGGGAGATGACGCATTTGCTAAGGTTATGAAAAAAATTGGCCAGATTAATTCTTCCAGAGAAGAACTTCTGACTGTTGGACATTACTGTACACTTCCTGGAGGACATTCTCTTACTCTTTCTCCTTCATATGGGTGAGAAAAAACCAGCACAGTTGGGTTCATCAGCATCTTTCTGGATGCCAGACAGTGGGCCCACTGCGTAAAATTATCTATAAGAGCATGACTTTTTTCTTTAATTGATAAAGTTACAATCAAAAGTGATTATAACCGCTTTGTTATAACTGAAAGATGGTCAGAGACAAGTGGACGACGTCTACTGGAAGGGACAGGGCTGTTGAACAGCCCTTCCCTCCCATTCCTCCTTTTGGCAGCAGCCTCCTTGTGCGCGCGCACTGCTCCTCAGGGCCTGCCCGTTTTCCTTCCTGGGTGCTGTGCCCCTGCCTGCTGCCCCCACGAGTGCCACCGCTCTGTGAGGACACCCCAGGGCCCCCGCTCCCGGCCTGCTGCCACCCCGAGCTCGGTCTTCTGTGCATGCACGGCTTTCGGATGCGTGGAAGGATGTTGGTGAGCAGCTGCTTGCCAGGGACACCGGCAGGTCTGGGATTGTAATTCCAGGGGTTCAAAACCTGGGATTGTCCCGGCCAGGCTCAAACTGGGTGTGGAGGGCAGCGAAGAACCAAAGAAGTGGGTAAGAGGACAGAGGGGAAGGGCAGAAAGAGAGAAAAATTGGCACTCAGAGCTGGATTTGATGCTGAGCCTGGTAATAGCAGAGATGTGCTGTTGTAGGTCTCAGCTGTGTAATTGTCTGTTTTTCCTAACACAGCTAGCTTTAAACAAAATGAGGTGAATGAGTAATTTTTGAATTTAATTTTCTCGCACTTAGTTTCTCCCCATGACTGCAAAGCTACTATAGATGATAATGATATTTTAAAAATTATGTAGGTTTGCAAGTAAGAAAATATTTCTGATACAGCTCTCTTTTGGCTAATGAAATAGCAGCTTACTTGTGAGTTGGTATTAATGGCACATTCAGTAATGACACACGATTCAATTATTTTACTAGACAGAGAAGCACTTAGACATAAACGTAAGATATTTCTGAATCTAGGCGTCAGCTGGAAGTGATTGAAAATATACTATTTGTGCATGTTTCTTCAAATAATTACTGTGGAAAATATTGTGGCATTGTATTTAAAAGCAGGGTTTTTTTTTTAATGCTAATAGCTGTAGACAGAAGAGAATTCCCAAAGAGAAATGCTCTTCTGTAATCCCATACTAATCTTCCCGACAGAAAGCAGAAGAAGAGGAGCTTGTCCTCACACCTGATGGCACCAGGGAATTCCTGACATTTGAAGTTCCACTGAATGACTCTGGATCAGCTGGACTTGGCGTGAGCGTCAAAGGTAACCGGTCAAAAGAAAACCATGCCGATTTAGGAATCTTCGTCAAGTCCATTATTAACGGTGGAGCAGCATCCAAGGTAAGAGGGAACGTCTGCGTCCTTTGTTTTTTCTCAGTTTTCCATAATAAGGCTGTTTTGAAAATAACCACAGATTCGAGAAGAAAGAGATTGCTCTGTAACTAGCTTTTTCCAGTGACACCATCAGAGGTAACATTTAGATTTCTACTCAGATTCACATGTTTGTGCATCCCAGGATTTCAGCAACCCTTGCAGATTCTTGGGAAGGATACGAGCCGTCTCCAGTGCAGTTCAATTAGTATGCTATTTGTGCAAACAGGTTATGATAATAGCTTGCAGTGCAAATCTGTAATTGGAATAGACATTTCCTACAATGGCTGCAATGGAAGCTATTATACCAGTGTTCATTTGCCCATAAACTATTAGGACTAAGCATAGTTGTGATTATTTTTCTTTTGTTTTTTTCCCTCTCTTCAGCAGACTATACTTCCTTTGTGTGTATTTTATGTAACTAGCTATAATCTTTCTTTTTCCAGGATGGCAGGCTTCGAGTGAACGATCAACTAATAGCAGTAAATGGAGAATCATTATTGGGCAAAACAAATCAAGATGCTATGGAAACCTTAAGGAGGTCCATGTCCACTGAAGGAAACAAACGGGGAATGATTCAGCTTATTGTGGCGAGGCGAATAAGTAAATGCAATGAGGTAATACGCTTTTGATATTGGGACTGGGAGTTTTCACTTCTAAGGTATTTGAGTTTATAGGAGATGTCATGTTTCCTCTGAGACCTGGAAAATAATATTTGAGAAGCTAAACAGAGAGAGAATTACAAAAAGATCTAAATTTCAATGTTAGACATGCTAACCTTATTACCGATCAATAAAGTTTTTCTTTTGAGTATTTTCATCAATGAATAACAGGAAACACTGAATAAAACTGTATTGATTTTGTAATTGGATCCTACTGTTTACGTTATTTGTGTTCTTTGGAGTTTTTATGTAGGTCTATTGAATCTTTCGTTTATAGACTTAGTGTTAACTGACTTGCTGCTTTGTCACTTTCAGGTTTTTTAATTAAGAGTAGAGCTCCTGCATTTCATTATTATATTTTATCTAAGCAATTAAAAGTTCCATGTAAAGATTCTGCAAACCTTGATGCAAATAATTCTGTCGTTCTGGATTTTAAATATGTTGTGTCTTGGCCTTTATTGCAGAGAAGTATGAAATACTGAATTAAGGGTGAAGTGGTGATTCTTTTTCTGATATTATTTGCAACTTCTGCCTCCTCCAGTGCAACGTTAATGTCTTGATGTTTTGAAACATATTAATGATTTCTAATAGTTTATCTTTTAGATTAACATAAATAATGCTATATAGTAGGAATATGTGGGCATATGATACTGAGAAGGACTGCAGATGCTGTGGAGGACTGAATTAGGCTTCAAAATGATTGTGACAAATTGGAGAAATGCACTGAGTTAAATAGGGTGCAGTTGAATGGCAGGTCAGGGAAGCATCTGTTCTTAAGACATCTAAAAGTCATTCTTTCATTCTTGTTAACACCGGTAACGTCTTACTGGGAATGTTATTTCTTGAGCATCATGCTTCAAAAAATGGTGTGCACAAATTGGTTTAGTACTGCTGATCCTGCCTAGAGGGAAAAAGGAATAGTTTATTTTTTAATGCAAAAAATTGATCATTAAAAAAATTCCAGTCCATGGCGTATTATAAAATCATATTTGAAAAAGACACTATCCTCTCTAACAGTATTAAGCTCCTCTTGGTTAACTGCTTATACACAGCTTTAATACACATACACACATTTATATATGCACACTGCTGGAAAGCCAGCTTGGATGCACACGGTTTCTTGCTTGGTGTTGAAGGAATTCTGACCTTTTTATATTTGGTGATGTCCTGTTCTAGCCCGAATTCTGAACTCGGATTCCAGACTGTCCTTTGGAGACTGCTCCTTATTCCTACCCAACTTCAGATGCATTTTGTGTGTTGCTACATAAAAAGGCTGAAATGTTTTAGACTATTTCTGTGTTTAGAATATTTTTTTCAACAAGGATGTAGATGGTGTTCACTCTTCTCTAAGTGAAAGTCTTCTAGATTGAATGTATCAGGACAGTGTTTGTAAACATGATGGAGCAAATCCAGCAATGATGAACTAAAAACATTGCTCCTTAAATCTGATAGAATATTTGCTCATTCGATTTAAGAATAGTTTGGTGCCCTACCTCTGCTTGACATTTAGTGTGATTTGTTTTGCAGAACTCACATGGCAAAAATGACACAGCCTAGTCTACAGTATATGTGCTCCAAGATGAAAGAACTGATATTAGAACCAGATTTTGATACACTGAAATGTATCTGTAGAGGGAGCAGGATCGGGACCTGTGTTTGTCTGGACCTCCTTTACAGTTTTTTATGCATTTTCCCAACTCCTTAATAAGCTAGGGAGATGAGCCATAATGATTTGGGAAAGTGATGATATGCAATTATTGCTGTAGTGATCACCTTTCCAAAATAATTCTTGCAACTATTTTTTTCACCAGAATTATTGCTTTGATGACATCCAAAGGAAATACGATGTCAATACTATTTGCATATTTTAATATGATGAAAGCACAACTTGCATGGACATAAAGCTGTTTACCTGCTGAGCTGGCAGTATTCAAGAAGCCGGTTTTCTGAAAGTCTTGCAATGCCCAGACTTCAATGAAATGAAAAGTGAAGAGAGAATTCTTTTTCTTGGCGTTTCGCAATTAAACCCTAGTCACTTGTTCAAGAATTGGACAGATTCAAACTTTAGATATTATTAACCTGATATAATAGTGATAAGCTGTGATAATATTATTTATGTATCTTGGTTGAATACTGTTTGTGAGTATGGTATTCAGTCAGCTCAGCCTCTAAGCAGGGATGCTCAGTGTGGCCTGAGACCCAGCTGGAGAGCGGCATTGCACAACTTGAGCATTGCAGTGATACTCACTTTCCCAGGGAGCATCAGATATTGGCCATGTCTGGCAGCCTCAGCTGTATTATGCTTAATTCAGTAATGTAGATTACTTAGATGTGCTGGTACACACGTTGTCCCCTTAGAGTGGTGCTGTAGCTGCCACCAGCCTAGTATACAGTCTCAGCAAAGATTTTTTTGTATTAGAACAAAAAATAAATGACATCTGACTGGCAGCAAATTCAGGAGCTTGCAGATTGGAAGTAAAAGCATCAGAAGGGTAGACCCTGTCTTATATCACACCTTTAAGATCATCAAGTCCAACTGTTAACCCAGCACTACCAAGTCCACCACTAAACCATGTCCCTAAGCACCACATCTACACGTCTTTTAAACAGCTCCAGGGGTGCTGACCCCACCACTTCCCTGAGCAGCCTGTTCCAGTAATTGATAACCCCTTCAGTGAAAAAAATTTTCAGAATATGCAATCTAAACCTTCCCTGGTACAACTTGAGGCCATTTCCTATCACTTGTTTTTTGAGAGAAGAGACCAACACCCACCTGGCTACAACCTCCTTTCAGGTAGTTGTAGAGAGTGGTAAGGTCTACCCTCAGCCTCCTTTTCTCTGGGCTGAACAACCCCAGTTCCTCAGAAATGGAGGTTTACTATTTTTTGTTAAAGATAAAAAGAAATATTTACCTTTTGATAAAGTATTTCCCTGTTTTTTTCTATGCCTTTGTCTCTTTTGGCTCTCCAAAGGAGTCACCATAAAATAACAGCAACAAAAAAGATCCTGTTCAACTGATTCCTTTTCTGTGTTGATTCAGCATCGTACGTGCCCACTTTATGGACAGAAATATGGCTTACACACTTGTTAGTCTTGCAGAACCACAATTAAGTGGAGTGAGCTTGATTATATTCCTTTCTGTGCATTACCAACAGCAGTGTTCCTTCCACTCTGTTCCAGCGGCACGGTCAGTCCTGCGCCGTGTGAGGTCAGGACTGGGTGCCCTGGGATTCCCTGCCGTGCCACGGAACAGCCGCAAGTGTCTCGGAATGGGAATCTGTACAAGGGGTGATAATGCCAATGCAAAAAAGAATTATGCTCAACATCTGGATGATAAAAACATTTGTTATCTGGCTGTTAAAAAACCAAGAGCAAAAAGAACAAAAAAACACAAGCCTCTTTTTTTTCCCCCGACTTCAAGTCCAGTAATTGTTTTGCACTTGCAACATCAAAGTGAGTTCTTTGAGAGAGAGAGGCAACCCAGTCTGCTTTTTTCTTTAGTAAAATTGAGTTTGAATTGGATTTTAAGAAAGTTAGGAGTACAAATACAGTTCTTTTGGTTTTAATATTAATTTTCATAATCAGCCCTAAGAATTGCAGAGGGTGGAGAATTCATTTGTCAGCGTGGTTTTGCAGAGTGCCATTTCTCTGTGTTTCAGTTCAGACCAGAATTTTCATGTACTTTCTGTCTTTTGGTTGCTGTCTAGAAGAGAGGATGGCTCAGCCTCGGTTGTCTGGGGCTTAGAGGGGCAGGGACAGTTGCCCCTGACCTGCTGCAGAGGAGCTGTCTCTGTCAGAAAGCTTTCTTACGCTTCAAAAGTCAAAGCCTACTTAACCTGAGCATGTAACCGTTTCAAAACTTTGTGAAGTGATGCCTTTTTCCTGCCAGCATTATACAGCATCACCAGTTCTCATGTTGTAAACTAAGCCTCCAAAGCAATTATAGTAGCAATAAAATTGTACATAAACACTGTAAGAGTATTATCTTGTCTTCAGAGAGGTAGTGAGGAGATCATTTATATCATCAGCTCTTACATATCTGTAAACTCGAAAGAGACCACAAACTTCCCAGAAGGTAAAAAAGTGGTTTTATGCTGTTGTTTTCTACTGAACTGAAGAGTTGCCTGTAGAAAGAATTTTCATTGACTCGCCAGGAGATAGAATATAATCCATCCAGGTTTTCCAGTGTATTATCTTGTGGTAAATATTGATACAAGCATGGAGTGAGTGGTAGTTATGAATGAACTCCAGGCCAAAACTGTGTATCTGAGTTTTTCTCCTGTTTGCATTACGTCTACACGGAGTACAGTAATATAGTTAATTCTGTAAGCTGCGCTATTACAAACCTCGCAAAGCTTTGTTTAATATCTCAGCCACTCCGGACAAAATCACACAGTGAGTATTTGATGGATGCTGTTAGATTAGTGTAACAAAAACATTTAGTTTGGGATTTGGATATATCTAAGGTTCCCTCCCTTTCAGAAAAGTTAAATATGCTGTTCAAATCTGTGTGTTCAACTTTCAGCCTTGCCCTCTGTGATCAGCACTGTGTGTTGATTCTTCAACTTTCCTTTAGAAGCACAAAGAGACTTTAAGGTACATTTCCAAAGTTGCGCAGACAGTGGCAAAAATGGGAAGAATAACAGTAGCCGTGACTTGATATTCACATACGGCCGGTGTTTAACACCTCACTTTTCAGAACACATGGCCGTCAACTCTTTGGATCTTTAGCTCAAGGCTGACATTTTTTTAATTACTGAGGAGCCTAAGATTTGAGGAGAAACACTGAAGCTCCTTGCGCCGTGTTCTGTTAATTAGTGATATTATTATGATTAGGCTGTGTGGGCAAACAGCTGCTGGCTGTATGGCCATAATGCACACGCAGCGCTTAGGCACGACTGTCAGGCAGGGCTGGGCAGCTGGCAGCCACTATGTGCTGATTCAAGAAAATAAAGGTAATTGTTACTTTTGGAATCCTGCTCTTTGCAGCCCTGCAACCTGGGCAGCTTAGAGGCACAGATTGCTCGTCTGCACTCTGTTCGTGTCACACGCAGACAGCACTTGTCTGCCATTAAGAGAGAGAGCATCACCATTTTCCTCAAAGTGAGAGATTTCAAGGGCTTTTTTGTCTGTCTCCAGTTTTTGACAGAATTAATGTCTTGCCAAACCTGCCTGGAAAAAAGGTTTGCAAATGATTTGCAGATCCCCAAATTTCTTTCTACATGCCTGTTGATTTTTGCTCCAGTTGCTGAGTTGAAAACGGAGCATACCGTGAAGCAGAGCAAGTCATGAATCCAGTCCATATAAGGACCTCATCCACTGGTTAAATAAATTGACGGGTAGACAGATCAGTGAGAGAGACTTTTCAAATGAGTGGTTTCATTATAAAAGAAAGGAAACAAGCAAACATCTATTTTTTTTCTGGTATGTGTGGAAGTATAAAATATTCAGCATCATTTTTTCCTGCATGCATTACCTAGTTACCTGCTTTGAAATTGATATGACAGGTTTGGTTTTTTTCTTTTCTCGCTAGATTAGTTTTGTGATGACCTTCTGGAGTTCATTTAAGTATCAAAAAGGCTTTAGCATCTTCTCCAAACGTGGTGATTTCACTGTTTGCTCCCTTCTCCAAGTCATTGATAAAGCTGCTTATGAGTCTAAGCTGTTCCCAGCCCTGATCCCTGGGGGAACCTACAGCTGACTCTTCTCCACCCTGAAGACTGATCTTTGTTTCCAATCCTTTAGCCAGATTTCAATCCAGAAAATGAAAACTTAGTCCAGTCCCATGAAAACTTAGTTTCTTTAATGCCTTTGATATGAAGCCTTGGTAAAGGCTTTTTGAAAATGCAAATATGTCATACAGATTCATTGCCTTTGTGCAACTCCAGCATCCCAGTGAGGCAGGATTTCCCCATGGACACGTGGCTGTCATGCTCAGTGATCTTACACTTTATTGTAGATGCCATCATTTTATCTGAAAGGAGGTCAGACACCTGGTCTGTAGTTCCCAAGATCCCCTCTAGATATACAGGCAACCACTAGTCCTCTGGCACCGTAACCATTTGTAACAGTATGTTGAACATTTTGGCCAGCAGTTACGCAATTTCATGGTTGAGTTACTTCATGGCTTTTGGGAGAATGCCTTCCCACCTGGGTGACATGTAACTTCTCACCAACCAATTTGGTCTAATGTTCCTGTGTATTTTCTTCTGGCTGATCTCACTCCTCTCCTTATTTGCTACAAAAAAAAAAATGGGTCCAGGTGCAGAAATCTCCACGATATCTTCAGCAGTAAAGACTGAGGCAAAGAAACCACTGAGCTTCCCTGCTGCAGACTTGCCCCTCAGTAACCCTTGCACTCTTGCCGTCAAGGGGTCCAGCAGATTCCCTGTGTACCTTCCTATGTCTCATGTCTTTAGTGAACATTTTACCTTCAGTCTGAGCATCCTCTGAAGGATGTTGCTTAAATTCAGCCTTCTTTCTCTCAATTTCTTGGGCCATATTGGTAGGTTTTTTTAAATTGTGGCACATTTTACCTCAGCTTCTAATACGGGTCTTGTTAGTGGTCTCCTTTTAGGACTTGTGGTCTTTTTGGTGCATGATTTTCAGTGTACTTAGGTAAACTTCTAACAGTAAATATCCCAAGAAACAGTTGTTGGGTAAGTATGTACATGGTTTACTATTTTTTAGTATCTTGGGTCTTCTGTTCTGCCATTCTGCCTGTCCCCATTCATTTTCACATAGTTTTTTCTCCTTTATCTGTTTTCTATCCTTGGTATCAACTTACAGGCGCCATCTTGACCTCCCCATCCTCTTCATAGCCCATAATCTACCTTGTAACTACATTTTGCAAAACTGTGTGGGTTCCTTCTTACCATTCTGAAAGCATTTTTTGTCTTCTGCTTGCCTTTTAACATTGCCAGAACAAGAAGGCAGTATTTCTTAGAAACACTGTGCTAATTTTACATTTACTAGTGCATGATTGTGCATGTAAGTCAAATCTTGACCCTTTTACTGGCTGTCTACCTACATTTTTGCATCTTGCAAAGTCTGTCCCTGAAGCGGGATCCCAACTTGGGTGGTAACAAAGAAAACTGTATTTAATATTGGCAGTAGTATTGTAAAAGTATCTCTGTTGAAAAAGGAAGCTGAAGCATTTTGGACATCTTGGCCAGAGTACACAGATAAGAAAGGAAAAGAAAGCCTGCGAAACAATTCTGTGTGACAGAAAGAACTTCAGTACCTGGGATGCAGTGTAATATATAGCAAATTTGTATCCTGACTTCTTTAAAATCCATAATGCTTGCATGCCAATATTTTGGTAATTTACTTTCTGAAGGAAAAAGGGAGTCTGAATATTGTGTCTTTAAAAAAAAAAGAGTTTGTTTATGCTTTGAATATTTTGGCAATGTTCTTGTGCATCAACTTTTTTCATATTTATGTGCATAACTTCAGATAGGATGGATGGTGGTGTTTAAGTAAAAAGGACCGCAGTACTTGTTCTTTTATCATCTAGATAAGCAGCAGCTGGGCTAGTTAGAACAGACAGTGCTTTAGAAAACAGCTGGTTCTTATCTGAATGACAAAAGGCCAGGGTAGCGACCTTTTTTATTTAAAAAAATAATATTCTTGTTTCTATTTTTATTTTAAGAGGATGGAGAGAAAAGGAGCTGCAATGAATCTGTAGCATGTGAAGTTTTATTGAATTTTTACAAATATGATCATTTATTATAGATCAGTGTTAGGACCTAGAGAGGGAACTCTCTCTTTTCAGCCTGGAAAGGAGAAGGCTCAGGGAGATCTTACCAGTGGCTATAAATACCTGATAATAAATAAAGAATAAAGGGAATAAAGACAACCGATCCGGACTTTTTTCAGGGCTGCCCAGTGCCAGCACAAGAAGTAGAGGGCACAAACTGAAATATAAGAAATTTCTTTACCTGTAAGAAAAAAATTTTCTTCTCAGAGGGTGGTCAACCACTGGCACAGGTTGGCCAGAGAGGGTGTGAGTCTCTGACCTCGGAGATATTCAAAACCCAACTGGACAAAGCACTGGGCAGCCTGCTCTTGCTGACCTTGCTTTGAGCAAGAAGTTGGACTAGATAATCTCCTGTGGTTCCATCCAGCCTCAACCGGTCCGTGACTCTGAGCCGTCAGCCCAAGAAGTGCTCCTGCTGGGGGCAGCCGTTGATAAGAAGCGTAGGGACCAGTTGCTGCCTTGCTTTCCTTGCCAGGCCCCTAATGAAGGTCAGGAATTCATATATCTTTGTTTATATTACCTACTCTTTATCAGTTAATCAAATTAAATTATACCAGATAGCACTGATATCAGCTAAGGGAAGATATTGGAATGTGTAATTCAAGCTCTTCATTAGAAATGTATCAAGAAGAACAAGTCTTTATTTGATGAACTTCAATCTTGCTTTCAACTGTCCATCTCTTTGTGTTGCCCACAGCACAGTTTCCAAATTCAGTGTATTTTTTCTTACACAAACTTTCTGATAACAATGTAAGAAAAGGACCTTTTTTTTTGGTGAAAGCCAGTTGTGTAATTCCTGTCTAATTTTTGCTACTTTATAAAAGGCATTGTATCTTTTGTACAATATTTGTGTAGTTGGCTGTCAATGCCTTTGTTTAAACCCATCTTTTGAGATGCTAATTAGAAATGGAAAAAGTTTTCCCCATGAAAATGATAAAATACGTGATTTACTTTACAAAACACGATCATCTAAACACAATGCTCCTGCAGTCTCTTTTATTTACCCTGTACTTTACTGCATTACCAGGAGTGAATTTCTATGTATTTCTCTGATTCAGAGCTTTCTTCTTGTCAGTATCTTTCTGAAAATCTCTTGAGACCTTCCTACAAATGAGTTTCCAAGTTGATGAGTTGTCACATGAAGAAGGACTGTGCGATATGGCTCACTAAAAGCTGGACACTTGTTACATAAAGTCATCAATATAGCACTGGGAGAATAAATCCCAAAGCACTTGGATATTTTCACACCTTATTTAAAGGCAGTGAAATAAAGGATAGTTCATCATTTAATGCCTTTATCATGCAAGTTTAAGCTCTCAGGCAGTGTAATGTTGCTGTGCTTTTTTTTTCTTTCAGTGTTCCAGAATTTAACATTTTTATTCTTTTTGAATTTGCCTTAGATTCCCTTATAACAGGGGCTACAAATATTGTTTAATTTACTTTTCAGTAAAGCTGTCAGTTGTAATCTGCAATTTAAAAAAACTAATAAAACAAATCCTCATTTCACAATTTAAACCTTATTGAGTCTAATTCACTTGCGCTGCAAGTTTATTATTCTCCTGCAGCTTGACGTGCCTCCAATTGTAATTGTGTTGACCCTCCGATGCAGTAAATCTCCCCAGTGCTTATCAAACTGGGAGAGATAAGTCTACAGTTTGGAACTTCATTAAATATCTCATTTATATTAAACAGATGATGGCTTTGAACAGAAATAATAATTTTTCAGACTCTGCGACCTCCCGATCGTGGTCTGCTCGACTTTGCAATGTGGCGTTTTGCGAACCTCCACCCTTCCATGTACGGGCGTTACACCAGCGCCCAAGTGTCAGAAGTCATTAGTCCATCGGGCTGACTTCAAAGCCCCTGCTGTGGAGACTGCAGCCGAGTGCTTTGTAGCCCTTGAAGCAGATTTTTTTCAAATCTTTTGTAGCGTACATTTCTTAGTCATCTGGGGATTGTGGGTGGAGTGATTAATAATGGGCAGCTGTCTAAAGAAGTAAAAACAACCAACAAACATGTTGCTTGTTCTTGTAATTCCTGAAACTATGAAGTACTCCTCTTGTGCTCGTTTAGAGGCCAGTCCTTGGAATAAGCATTCCTGGTTCCCAGTGGCTTCAAAGAGTTTGCAACGTGCTCAGTATCTTGCAGTATCGGGTCCCTGCTGTATTTCAATACATATAAAATACATGCTGTGGGATTTGTGTAAGGACATTGTTCTTGAGATTTAACTGTATGCTTTGATATGAAGGGGCGTGTTGATGAGAACAGCTAACACTATGATGTGTGAGTTCATATGATTACCCAGCAAAGTGCATCTATTTTTTAATATTTGGGGTTTTTTTTTTCAGTAGAGCTGGATTCAGTTCCCACTGGTTAGGTGAATTGGTTCAGTGGTCTCGGCGAAGCTCCCTTGGAAGCGTTACCGAGTACCCGCAGGGTGCTGGAGCTCCGGTGAAGCGAGCGCCTTAGGAGCAGGCAGGCTGGATGGTGCGAGGGCTGGGTGAGGTGTGGGGACTCTCTTGTCTCTGTCCTGAGCGACTGGGCGCTGACAAATTGGGCATCTGAACTGACTGGGGAGCGCACGGGCGCTCGTTCTCCTCGCTCCCAGGGCTGCATCGGCAGCGGAGCTGCCTGTGGCTAACTGGGTGGCTAAACCCAGCTAGACGATACCAAATTGTTTGCTTTCTTTGCCTTGCACGGGCACTGCTTTCCACTGAGCTCTGATTCTCTGGGGCTTACTGAGGAAAACTTGACTTTTTCCTCTCTTTTCGAAAAATCTGAGAGGCATGTGCAGGAAAACGAGGTATGAGGAGGTTCTGCAAACAGAGGCTGAGCTGGGAAGTCGCTCAGAGGAGCCTTCTGACGGAAGGCAGCTGGGGCAGGGAGGTCTTCTCCCTCACAGTCTTCTCCCCTGTGCACGTGGCCAAGCAGCCCATCTCCATCTTCTCCATTGTTTCTTCTATCACCTATTTCATCTGACTCAAATGCCCTGAGGAGGTCTGCCTGGAATCGTGGTGGGCAGGGGCAGGCAGCTCCGGAGGGTGAGGGCTGGGGCACCTCGGGTTTTGTCAGTTCTGGTTTTTGTGGCTCTGCTGGGATGCTGCAGCAGTGCCAGGGGTCAGGGAAGCTTCCAGATGGAAGGAAGCACATAAGGTCTCTGTATCCTGTGACCAAGAAAGGCAAAGCAAAGAACTCATAATAAGTGGAAAAAAAATGAAAATAGAAGTTAATGTTAAGCCCAACTTCTTTTTTTCCTTTCCCCCCCTAACTACAAAATATTTGAGTGTTTGCGTATTGGTTACTAATATATGTGGTGGGTTTTCCTGGGGGTTTCCATGATGATTACATTTGAAAGCAAATTGCACCACTTCAAAAAGCGCCAGCAGCCCAATTCCAAACGGAGTTCCTGCTTCGCGCTCCTGACAGGAGCCTTGTTCTGACAGGCTGTCAGTGTGGGAACAATGGCCCAGCTGCCTGCCCGATACTGTTGAAAAAAGCCAAAACTGTCTGTTTAAGAAATTATCCAACAAAGAGACACCAAAATGCAATGGGTGGGTTTTTTCACCAATTTTCTCCTGAAGGATTTGAAATTTGACAGGGCGCCATGGGATGTGCAGTGTAAAGTGGCTTAGAAAGTTGGTCATTAAGCAGAGCTGTCAGTGCAAATTATATTTGTTCAGGGTGAGAAGTTCTAGCTCATTTGGTGCCCAGACAGGTCTGGGCCTTAGGCAAGTTGTTACAGTTCCCCCATGCTGCTAAATGGACCCTGGGCCCTAATTTTCCTCTTTCTGTGCAGCTGGAGTCACCTGGGAGCCCCTCTGGGCCAGAGCTGCCCATAGAGACTCTGATGGACGACCGGGAGCGGAGGATTTCCCACTCCCTCTACGGCGGGATCGAGGGTCTCGGCGAGTCACCCACGAGGAACGCAGCGCTCAGTAGGATAATGGGTGAGTCAAATCAGCCCTGCTAATCGGGGCGTGTTTTTATTCCTCTCTGTGATTCATCAGAGGGTGATTAATGCATTCTGTGAAATCAAGGAACGTGGAGGTCTCATTGAGCACCTTAAAACGTGCCTTAAAATTGTTCCACGCAAGCCTTCTGGATAGTTAATGTGAGAATGAAAGTTGGTAAATGGAATTATAAAATGAATTTTGTATCCTGTGGCAGGTAGTAGAACAAATAACAGATGCATTTAAGGTGGTTTTTCAGTCTCTGGTCTGGGGCAAGAAATTATTGGTAGGTCTAATCTCCATGTTGAGTCTTCATTCACATGAAAGTCAGTGACTCATGGGAATTTAGAATTAATTTCAGCATTTCTTCTTTCAGTCATATTAAGTACAAAAATAAATAAGGCAAACTTGCATCCATTTATGCTTATTAGGGCATTTCATTAATTTGTTTGAATTTTTGCTTTGCAGGACACCGATTTTAAAACCTCATAACTAATTTTAAGCATCCCTTGTGTAGATTCTGTGCCATACCATCTGCATGGCCCCAGTGGATAATGAGGTTATTAGCGGTTGCTCTGCAGCAATTCAGCTTCCGATGCACAGAGCTAGGTAATAAAGACTTGCCTTGCCACAGGAGTGGTCAGATTTACTGACTAGGATGGGATTAGTTTGAAAGGAATTTCAAATTTAAACACAAAAAGCAGCTGGATGAAAATAGCACCTGACAGAAGACGGGACAATTGCTTGCTTGAGTTGCAAGTTTTAAACGTAAGACATGGCCATTATTAAATCTGGGACTTTTTTTAGTGTGCTTGACACACGGAGGCTATATTACAAGATGCTGCTATAAACTTGATATAAAGCAAGGCTGAACTTAGTTTCTAATTCCTTGAGACTTATTTTCAGCACTAGAAAATGAAAGTCTACCACTTAAGCTTTTTCTAGTGAACAGCTTGTATATATATTTTTTTTCACTTTATTTTGATCTTTTGTTTTCTTTTGGGGGTTTTTTTGTTGGGTTTTTTTTTTTTTATTTTTTTATTTTGTGTTTTGGGGGTTGCTTTTTCTTTGTAGTAGCAGAATAATACTGTTAAGCTCTCTGAAAATCCACAAAATTGCTATTTATTTCATCAGTTAAGACTTGTTCTTTTTTTTTTCTACATTTGGACATCTGTAAGTAGAAATAAATCATACTCTGTTCTATCGTATTACATTTCATATAACTGAGAAGAAAAATTGTATACCTGAGACTCAAGGAAGCGTGAAACCTTTTCACACAAAGTTATACGCTTTTCAAGAGAACAGTTTAAAAAAAACACTATTTGTTGAAAAATTTAAGGACTGATAAAATCATTTAAAGTCTTTAGCACTGCTCTCCCATAGAACAGGCTAGTTGTTGCGGTGTCAGGGCTTTAGATAAAACATTTGCAAAGCGCTACCTTCTGCTTTTTCCATCAGTGTTGCAGAGGATTTACACGTAGAGCTCATATAAGCGTTAACGAGTTATCGCTTAAACACCTTGTCCAGTGATGGGAGGAAAAACCCTGACAGAGTCTGTGTGCCTGTGTGTCAGCAGGGCAGTTTACTTCCACATCAAAGGAACACAGGACTCGCCATGCCAAACCGACCTAGTGCTTCATCAGTCTGGTATCATCCTTTTAGCTGTACCCAATAACTGATTTTCAACAAAAGACCAAAAACCTTTCCAAAGCTCTTAAAATCTAATGCTTTTGGATACCTCTGCAATGTAGATGTAGCGGAAAAAAAAATCCACCCTGCATTTGTAAGTGGTTTATAACCTGAAGTTGATGTTTTGATTTCCTTCTAATCTTCATTTTTCTGTATTGTTTTGAGAAACCAGGAACTATTAGAAAATTGGTTGGTTGTTACTTACATCCATTGATGCTTTAGTTGGAAGCACATGGAAAATCAAATTGTGCCTGAACCTCACAGTAAATGTGATCTAGTCCAGCATAACTGAAAACTGGTCTTGCCAGGACTGGGTCATTCCCTTCTGTAGTCACGGCAGCTTCACCGAGCTCTCATGTTTAAACCCAGTTTTTAGGTAGCAGGCAGTTTTCTGATACGGTATTTTTTCTGAATGGATCAGTACCACTAAGTTAAAACTGCAGTGTTTACCATCTTTTGTGATATTATTGCTTGCGTGCTTTCTTGCAGTGCCACACAACAGAGGAGTACTGGTACCTGTTGGCAAATATAGGTACAGTTGCTTGTGTCAGAGAAGCTAAAGTTTCTAAGATTCAATCGTTTATCATGCAGTGGACTTCCTGTCCAATTAGCATTGATAATGAGAAAAAACTTGGCACTTCTTTCTTTTATTTTCCTGAGAATGTATATGTGATGTTACATGACTCTTCCAAAGTTTTTCTCCTCTTTTGAAAATTGGCCTAAAAGCAAAGATTAGTCCTAATAGTCTTGAGGAAGACTGGAGGTCTGTACCTCCCCGTGCCGGTCCTGACCGTGAAAAGAAGCTGGAAGGACTGCTTTGCGCAGTGCTGGTTCCCTTGAGTGCTCTCCCCGTACAGAGGAGCCCTCTGACTTACGGGCTTCCTGAATCACCTGGTCTCTTTTTATTTACCCCTCAATGGATTTAACTACGTAAACTTTTAGTAGTCTCGGTCCCTTGTGGTGAGGAGGTCACAGTTTGATTTCATGTGTGAAGGAGCGGGTCTTTCTGCTTATTTTGCTTTTGGATAAAATTGATGGATTCTGAGTTTTCTTCCTTCCTAAGTTAGACTGTTCAAAAGTGATAATCTCAAGGTCTGGAAAATGCCTTCTCTTTCCCATCATTGTTTAAAGTTGGAACAAAACTTTTAAGATAATTTTGTTAAATACATCTAATGTAATTTTCAGAAAAGGTATTTAAGACAATTTCCTCATTCTTTCAATCCATAACTCACAGCAAGAACTGGTTGTCAGAGCCTTGCTGTGAGAGTGGGAATAAAATACCAATTTTAGAATGTAATTTAAATTATGTAAAATAATGTTTGCTTACTGGAAAAAGGTTACACAAATCTTTTCATGTTTCTGATGATTCTTATGTTGATCTACTTTTCTAGATGATTGTTGCTATTATAGATTTTTCTTATGCTTTTTCACTTGATAATATTTCACTGAAAATTTCTGATGGAGAGGAGATACTGCTTTCTGTATTCAGGGAATGATATTTTTGTTTCGACGAGATTTTTTTTATTTATACATATTGGGTTTTCTGAGAATTAGATGGCTATAATATACCCTTATGTTTATTTATTTCTAATATTTTCAGGTTGCATGTTGTTAGTACATTCAAAATAACAACTGTGTTATGCTGATTTGCTTGACTTTATGATTAAAAATTCAAGTCTCTTCTTAGATACATCTTTGTATATCATCCATTATGCTCCTGAGTTTTGCAATACGCAAACGCATAGCTGCTGTCTATATAAATTATTCTTATTCAACAAACAGCTTAGTACAAAGTCCTCTTTCATCTCTTTCTTCTAGTTGCTGATTTTTTTTTTATGAACACGGTGGGTTTTGTTGCTAACGGTGACTAAACAGAAATTATTTATCGGGGTACACAAAATAACAATAACTTGCACTGAATCTGCTTTTAATCCTGAAGGATCCCCCAGAACTTCGTAAAATTTGGTAGTTCCTACACAACTGGAAATACTTTGTTCCCTACATAAATAATTGCTATCTTAAGGATGGAATCAGGAGGAAGCACTACTGAAAAAAAATTAGTTAGAGACGTAGAATGTGTGTGATGAGGAATCTCATCAGAACGTGGTGGTCTGCTGCAATAGTCTTGACAGACTCTCTTGAGATCCAAAGCTTGGATATAGTGGAGACATTTTTGTCCTTAGACATTCCCCACACGTGTATTCACAATCCCACCTTTATTTAGCTTGGAAAATTAGATGATGTGAGTATCAATGGGAGGTTTTGCCAAAGCTCGGTATAATGCTGGGGACAAATATGCTGTTAGTGAAAAATAAATAAATGAAGATTGGGGAAATTCTAATTTCTCACTGTGCAATTCTCCGTATCCCTCCTGCAGGAAGTCTCATCACTATTATTATCATCTTCAACACTGTTTTCTTTTATTATTATTTCTATTATTTATTACTCTGTTACTTTAGTTAATATGTCACTGAATTCTTGGTCAGGTGGGTTAGGAATCACTTGCCATGTCAGAGCACAAAAGGCCCTCTACTTGTGAAAGAGCCTTGAAGCGTACCATTGGTCTGAATCCCACAACATCAAAATGCCCATGAGAGTCACTCATAAAGTAATACTTGGTTTTGAACATATCGTAAGGGTGTTCAACAGATTTCTTAGACCTTTCATTAAATAGAAAGCAAGAGCAAAAAGCACAAGAACCAAGCCAGATACAGTACCACGAGAATTGCAGTGTAATATGGGAGCCAAATTATTGCAGCAAAGAGATTAACCAAACTTCAGGGATTTTCAAGATTTAAAAGCACCTGGAGTTGTTGGGTTCTTCATGAGTAAGCCTGTTGTTTATTTTATGTACTGTATATGCTCATGGGTTTTTTGGAGCACTTTATGTTGGTGGTTGAATTCAGGTCCAAACTATTTTCTGGTCTGTTATAGGTCTATACTATTATAGGTTTGAAGTGTTGCTGTTTGGCATATTTTTTCTTCTAAGCTGAAAGTCCTCATAGACCTGGAGAGCAGCCATTTGGTACTGGAGCTCTGAGTCTTCTTTTTCTGCACAGGCAGATGGGAGCCCTTCTTAACCCATATTTTGGTAGGTCCTCAGGCTATGCTTGTTTAGATTGGTATCTTGTTCAAGAAATTTGAGCCTCATCGTCCTGAGATGAGACACACTTGAAAAGGAGAATGTTTTCCCTTCCTTATTACACCGTCCAAAATACTACATATTATTACAGATTTACTAGCTGAAGTTGAATTAATATATGCAAAAGTGGACTTGAAGTGTATTCACAGTCTAAATTTTATAGAACTTTTCTAGCCTGAGGGAAAATTATTGTCTTGGAGAGGTCTGTAGACAGCTCGAGCAACGTCTCAGATTTGTAGATCCGTCAAATATACTGATGATTACTAGGTTTGAAGTTTCTTTGATGTTTCCTTGTAATGTTTCTCACAACATTTGCAGAGTTGCTTTCTCCAAGGGTGTTTTCTGTCCGCTTCAGCTGAGTTCTCTACAAAGGACATATTGAGTCCGTTGCTGAGGTCTGTCTAACCGTCTGCTGAAGGTGAAGCCTTTCACCTGTTTTTAGCTTCATCTGCAATGAAAAGCATAGGCATGTCAGATGGGTTTTCTCCTTAAAATTCCAAAGCAACTATTAAAATGTCAGTCTTCACCCTTGTCAGATATAAAGAAGGGTAGTGAAAAGTTAAAAATGTTACTGAATTACTGTAGCCTCTCAAATGGGAAGTTCAATCTGCCGAATGCCATAAGGTTATACCTTTTCACAATCAATTCTTTGGAGACATTATTAACCACAGAGTTAACAGTCTTGTAGGCATTATGTTTGGAAAGAAGTACATTACCAGGCTAAACATTAACCTGTCCATCAAAGAAGCTATTGATGGGCAAAGAATCAGCCTTTATGCAAACTGAACACATTCATTTCAGTTTGACAGTGATGAGATGTTCACCATGCAGTACCTTTTTCTTCCAGCCACTTCTTCAGCCTTCTTCAATGATCTCTTCTGAAGCCAGTTCTCCCCCAACTGGAAAGCTACACAAAATTTGTATTGTCTAGTGCAGCGATGATTTTAGCTAGCTCTTTTCACATAAGGCTTTATTTATTTGTTGGTTTTTAATAATTGCATGCAAAGGTAGTGATGGTAACTGAAACCTTACCAGAAAAGAGAGAAGAATTCCCCTAATTCTATACAATTTTTCCATATCTGTAGGAAAAATAAAGTGTGAAAATACTTGATGTGTCCATAGAAGCAATGTATGTTATGGAAATACAAGTTTTGCTATATATTGTTACTGCGGTGCGTCATAGTTTTAGAATCATTTATGGTTTGTTGTTAGATTAACAGTTCATTAAGCTAGTGCTTTTCTTCTCACGAGATGTGACAATTTTACTAATTGTTTTAGTGAGATAATATGTTTCCAGGAATAAAATCCATGTAATGTCATGATCATTCATTAGAAATAATGTCGTACATAGTGAGAGTAAAGACTAAACATTTTAAATGACTGATCTTTTTAAGTCAAGCATCAATGTCCAGGAGGAAAAAATATTTTTAAAGATATTCTATCACATAAAAAATTATGTGCAGCTAATATGAAAGAGTCACACTTGATAAATTAGCCATTGCCTCAGATAACTAAATAATTTTCATCCAGATTTACAATTCTTTCCTTTCGTTAGAACAAGTTTTAGCTTAGTGTTTCTAGAAACTGATGCAACCTCTGTTTATTCCAAGTTAAAATTTTAAATGAGGATAATTCTGTATTTCCACTGTTGTCCAAATAATATTATATAACCCACATCCTCCCAACTCCGTATCTCTTGTATGTATCCTGAAAAACAAATTTATTCAGTTTAAACCATAGTTATGTTACAAAGCATTGCAATAAAAATATTCCTTGTGGTATTCTTTATAGCTTTTTAGTCTGTTTTGGTGGCATAAAGTTTTCTATAGGTTTAAAAGCTGCTTCTGCTTTTTATATAGCAGTTTGAAAATTGTTATACAATCTTATGTATTGAAATGATTACTGGAAAATATATTTATGTGTATATATTTATCCCTATAAAAGCAGCAGAGGTAGTGGGTTTATAATATTTATATGCACATTACAGCTGTTTTTTACTTGGAAATGGTGTTTTACTAGTTTGTAAGAATCCTCTAAATATCCGCTTTTAACTGCTGCTCTTACAAATTGACCCAATGAACTCTGCTACCAGACAAAGAATAATGTTGAGTCTTTATTACGTCTCTTTTGTTTATGTGATGGCTCCAGTTAAAGCATTTTAAAAACAGCGTTAAAACTTATTTCAATTTGGTAGTAATAGAATTAGGTAATGTTTTTTTTTCAAATTTTGCATGTGTGCGTCCAGATTATTTTTTAAAGGAGAGAATCAAAATTTGGAATTAAGTTTAGCTGCGAGTTCTCATCACCTTTTGCAATTCTTACCTGTGTGGAGGCATTATTAAAGGGTTCCCAGTTCCCAATAGCAATGCAACAAGTTTCATATTTCATGAGGGCAAAATTGATCAGGAGGATTGATGAGCTCTGTTAGTCCCTGTTGAACTCGTTCTTCGTTTCTACCAAATGATTTGATGCCAGAGAAGATACTGTCTTCTGGGACAGGTGCCTTTCAGTGGTTCCTGTTGACAAGATGAGAGACAATGGGCGCAGATAGGAACACAGGAGGTTCCTCCTGAACATCAGGAAACACTTTTTCACTGTGATGGTGACTGAGCACTGGCACAGGTTGTCCAGGGAGGTGGTAGAGTAGAAATATTCGAAAGCCGTTTGGTCAGGGTCCTGGGCAACTGGCTGTAGGTGTCTCTGCCTGAGCAGGGAGGGGATGGACCCAATGAGAGGTCCCTTCCAACCTCAACCCTTCTGTGATTCTCTGATGATCTTGCAGTAGGCCCCAGATGCAACTGGTGTATATTACTTTTCAGACCTTTGCGTAGGAAGATGTGTGTAAAGTGAGACATAGTTAATTTTATTATCTGTGTTGTATCATTCTTATCAGTAGGATAGCAGTTTGACATGACATTTTATCAGCTCTGATTATGTATTATTCGAGGCACTGTCTGCCATTATTTAGTTTTTGGGTTTTTTCTCCCTTTTGTTGTTCAGGTAAATATCAGCTGTCTCCAACGGTGAACATGCCCCAGGATGACACTGTCATCATTGAAGATGACAGGCTGTCAGTCCTCCCTCCTCATCTCTCTGACCAGTCGTCATCCAGTTCCCACGATGATGTTGGGTTTGGCACTGTTGATGCTGGTGGATGGGCTAAAGCTGCAATTAATGAGTCAACAGACTGGTAAGAGCATGGTTTAGTGGAAGGAAGGAAGGGATGACTGCAGTTACGTCTTCCTTCAGTTTCTTTTTTGGCCACTGCTAATATTAATCTTTTTTTTCCCCCCATCACATTTAGATTTCATAATTTTTCAAGCTGGTAATTGTCCCTGTTTTTTCAGGAAGGAACTTTGTGTGGAAAATTTGTTAGACTTTCTACTTTTGGTTGCAGTTCTGTGCTCTGTCAAAGCACATTTGTGGAAATGTTACTAATTGTTATTAAGACCAAATCAGTATATAGCTGTGTTAATTTGATGATTTAATAGTAATTTAGTTGCCAACTGAGCTAGCTTTTGTAAAAAAAACTGCAAAATTTGAACACTTGAGTTTATGAAAGATGAAAGAATAATTCCAATGGGAAATTTTAATTTATAAACCTCTCTGTAAATATTTCTAAGTCTATAAAACAAAGATTTTATTTTTGTATTCCACTCTATATCTAGGAGCCTTTCAATACTTCCATATACTTCCTTGATTTTCCTAATAATGTACAATAATTTTAAAACCTGCTTAGAAGTCAAGGCAGCTCTTTGTTTTACCTTCCTGTTAATGCTTGTGCAACAAGAGCTAGTTAAGTTTTCTTTATTATGCATGAAGAAATACCTTTCGTCTCAATATATGATTTGTAACATGCAAAGGCAGTGTACTGTAATACCTCTACGTTTAGAATTATGGAAAGTAATAGTTCCACATTTAAAACCATGGAAAGTAACTTTATTTTACATGTTTCATCTATAGTAAAAATAATTTCTGTGAATCTTAGGTTGACTCTCTAATTACTTTTATACATTTTAATGTAAGAGTCTTAAAGAGTCTTAATGAGAAATGCATTGAGCTCCATTATTGACTGACTTAGGTTCCTGGCAAAGAAATACTGTTTATTGCTTAGTTAGTACAATTAATACAGATCTAAGATTTAATTTGCAAGTCCTGTAATTATCTATAGTAATAGCAAAATAAAAGCCCACCCCTGTACACTGCCACTTCTTGAAGCCAGATAATTACCACGAATGGTGTGAAGTATATGAATTTTCTTATTTCTTGAGCCTGTTACGACTGTGTCAGCAATATCTTCATAAAACAGCAATAGCACCTGCCGGCTGATATGCACCTGTCAGCTTCTTCTTTGCTTTATATTAGTTTATTTCATCTTATGTCCAGGAATTGAGTTCTTTATTTTAAGCACTATTTTAACGATTGTATAGAAAAGTAATTTTTTTTTATCCTCATTTACTTTTTTTTTTTTTTTTTTAAATGTTGCAGCTCTTCTTTTGGACAAGTCATACCTGTAATTTGGGCCTTTGAAAAGTCCATCTGTCTTTTGTAAAAGCTTTTAGAGCTAAGAATCTGAGACGTTTAAATAGAATAGTACTCAGGGCTGCACATAATAGCTTATTGCTGAGGGAATTTTTTTTAGCCGAATATGAGCAAAAACCTACAGCATAAAGTAAGAGCCCATTTGAAACCTGCAGATGCTTTTACATTTACTTCTGCAGCGTATCTTGCTATTCATATACTTCTTTGAAAATGAAAATAACAGTAAAGAAAATAGGGATTAGCTATTGTGGAATTGATCACGCTCAAAACCTTTAAGCGTGTGTATGAGAAATTGTAAAGGTCTTCAGATACAATTGCACTTAGAAGAGTAGATCAGTGCAGCGCCTTGCTATCTAATGTATTCTATTTGTAAAAAAGTAAACAGCAGTAGAATTAGATTGTTGCATTAATTTCCTGCTGCTAATGGATGAAGGAAGACTTGTAAAACGAAGGTGCATTGTATGATTTTGCTGGAAGGCACAAAGGGTAAAACTAAGAATATGGATGAAGGGTTATCCAAACAAGAATGGCAGCTGTTCTGAATCACAGAAGAAAATGTAAGCTTTTCCAGCCTCACAATATCTCCCTAATCCTTGATGAAAATGTTATGAAAACAAAGGGGCAATAAGACAGGATTAATAAGTGGAATTTTAATAACATCGAGGGTCAGAAGACGGTTACATTCTTTTAAGGATCAGCTGTCATTCCAGAAATCTTATTTGTTAAGTATGCTAGAATATAGTAAATTACATTTGGCATTGCTTAATGACTTGCACTAAATTCACCTTCTGTCTTTTATTAATGTAGTTGAAAAATATTAAAATGAGGCATTTTTAGGGGCATTAGTTCCTCTCCTGTGCTCATTGGTTTTTCCAGTTGTGGATCTTCACAGGGGCTTTTGAATACTTTTAAGCAATGTGCATGAATTCAAACTCCTGTGATCTGCTTCTTCCTTAATTACTAAACCACGCTCGTGGGTCATTAATAACAGAAATAAACCAGGACATGAAAACTGATGACTCTGCATAGGACTCAGCTATTTGTACTGTAAAAAGGTAATAGATGTCGTGATGTCAGAGAACAAGTAATTTTTGGTGCTAAGTAGCGCCTTTAGTATGCAGGATACTATGCAAACACGGAGTAATAATCCTCCTAATAAGTGTGTGTGGAAGGGAGGAGTGATAAGAGCAGATAAGGGAAGCAGAGAGAAAGCCCCTAAAAGCGGCGGCTGTGGAGGTGCTGGGATCCAGTCTCCAGAATTCCCGGCTGCTCATGCTGTGTCCACATCCCAGCAGCTCTCCCCGGGACCTGTGGTGCCCTTTCCCAGTCTTATTTAACTTTGGAGTTTTAGTCTGTTCTTAGGACTTCAAGTTGAATATAGATGTGCATGCTGTATTTACATAAAAATGATATTCAGCTTTATTAGAAGCTTTATATGTATGGATCAAAGCAAGCTCACATCATACAGCCAAAACAAATAGTTTCAGAAATTGACCCTTTTTGAAGAAGGCGTCACAGGATACATTTTGTTCGGCAAGATGAAGCCAGTCATCTTTAACTAACGTGAGCTACGTTAACAGATGTTGCTAGAGAAAATTCTCACTTAGTAAAACCACATTTTTCTGGCCTTCAGAGACAGGGCTGACTAGCAGCGAGCCAGAAACTCCTGTGTGGCCTTGGGAAAGTCATTTATGATCTGATTATGAAAGGTGTTGAAACCCTGTAAGTTCAGTTGAGTCACTCGGAGGACGTTTTCAGACCTAGGTGGTTCTTACTCAGCTACGTGTTGCTCTGCTGTAAATGCTAGAAGTCTGTATTGGCCTTGTCTGTTTTATCTTTCTAGCATGTGGAGATAATTTTTTCCCTATTTTGTGGGAGTGAATGTGAGGACTAAATAGTTATTTTTGACTTGGGGCTCTGATTCATCAGAGCTTTTAAGCATATGCTTCCAAACGGTGTTAAATTGTGCAGACATCTCCGAAATAGTTGCAGTAATTAAATGTAAAACATTATGAGCCTGAGCCAGAAACATTAAAGTCAAAAGGCACTTGACATTGACTTTATTCGTGTAAGCTCTGATCCTTCTCTCGCTTAAGTATTATATGCTTGTCACATGCACATATCTTATTATTTGTAAATCTGCGCTACCAGACTGAATTTCTCCTAGGCTGCCTGGTAATGCAGATAGCGATTTTCATCCTTCATACTACTTGATGCCTTTGGACACTTTTCCTTACCTCTCTTCACTGCTGTGCCTAATCCCCAAGTGTTTCTTGATCAAAGATGCTTCTATATAGTACATGGCCGACCTAAACATGTGCATGTTACAGAATTTAAAAGTATAAGTTGGTTTCTGCAGAAATTCACTATTGGCCTGTGTTATACTTAGCCTTTAAAGTAAAAAATAATTCTTTCGGAACACATTACTGGACAGTAACATGTATGTATACAGTATTTTCAATGGCATTTGGTCTATTTAGAGATCTCAGTAACAATATATTTAGCTTTTTTTTTTATCTTGAAGTACAATAACAATTAAAGGGGGGATTTTGAGCAATCTTTTTTCCAATAGGATAGATAAAAATCATGCAAAATACTATTTTTTCAGTATTTTATGCTTTTGATTTCTTTTTGTGCCAGCTGAAGTAGAAATCTAAATTCTCTGGGCTTGCCTTTAGGTTCTTTTTAGTACTCTTCCCTTTTCCAGGAGTCAGAAGATCTTTGTGTGCATTTTCTTTCCTATTGTTTATTAGCAATAAGCAATCTTGCAAATTTTTATATTTCTTTTATTGTTTTTAACGTGTTTTGGCCATGGTGACACATTGCAAGCCTGGAGTTTAGCTTGCACACTGAATTTTGCCTGCATTCCTGCATTCATGATTCTGCCAACATTTGACTAACGTTAATAAATCTATCTTCAGTATGCTTCTGATGAAGCATGGTGAAACGCCGATCACGGCTCGCTGAAGACCTGACTCATTCAGCCAAGGTCATGCAAGAAACCTGCAGAAGAGACCAAAACTCAGTCCAGTTACCCCATTTCTGATTTAGTGGTGGAACCGTTGTGGCAAATACTTGCTCTGTAGGGAAGTAATGAGGAAAATTATGTTTGTCTGTCATAGCCAGGTTAAAACCAGGAGATGCTGTGAAAAAGTTGCAAGCAATTTCACATATGGAGAGAAATTTTAATGCAAAGTTTTTAAATGAAGAAGTTATAAGCTCTGTGGCCTTCAGGCAGGACAGATTCTATTTATGCTTTACCAAAAACATTTTGTGATGAAGAAAAATCTGATAATTTGCTATCAACAGAATATATTTGTTTCTCATGAAGAAAAAGGAACTGTTTTATTCTCCCTCAAATTACTCCTGTGTTGGGGCTGCACATTCTCACAGTATATGCATAGTGCACCGGATATGTATATCTTTCATTAAAGCTCGTACGTGAAATTCTTGATACTTTTTAACTAGAATTGCTCGATGCAGTAAAACAAATCCATCATGTGTGTAACTGACTACTTGCAGTGGTTTATTTAAAAATGTATACTTTATCGTTGGTAGAAGTCACGTGCTAAATAAATGCTTTTCTCTGCAGAGTGAAAGGTTGCGTGATCTTGATAAATGTTCGCATGATTTTTTTCCCTTCCTACAGCACTCTTAGTCCAGATGTTGATCCAGTGCTTGCCTTCCAGCGAGAGGGTTTTGGACGCCAGAGCATGTCAGAAAAGCGTACAAAGCAATTTTCAGATGCCAGTCAGTTGGAGTTTGTTAAAACACGAAAATCCAAAAGCATGGATCTAGGTAGTGAGTGATATTTTTTCAATTGTTTTATTTGAACCTGATTTTCATGTTGTAAGTATATAGATTTTGTAATTCAAAACACATTGTTTATGTGCAGTACTACTGCACATAATGTCTACTGGTGGGAAGTAAAGTATTCTTAACATGAATGGCCAAGTGGCCTGTGTATTGTTTGTACCACTTGTAAATGTCCGTACATTTAAATATTGTAGCCCTCTGCATATATGGTTATACATAAACATTTATTAAAATGGAGGTGAAAAGTGCATTTACCGATCCACATAGAATAACTGCGTAAAACTACCATGCTGTGGTTCTGGGTAGACAGGATTATTCTCAGTTCATGATTATAATGCAATTAGCCTTAAAGATCCTTCATAGCCTCTCATTTTGTGGATGGATTTTGATTAAGATATTAAAGATGCGAGTATTTTTTTTTTAAGAGTTCATTCAGAATTAGAAAATGGGGCTAGTGTGACATCTGTTTGAGACCCAAGTTTTAATATTTATATCAGAAGCCCTATAAAGTAGCAGCAGCTAAGACAGGCAATCGACTATAATCATTTTAATTGATAAAACAAGTGAGACTAAGTAATCGCTAACAAGCTCATCTATTTTTCTGCCATTGAATTTAGATTCTGAAGTGCAGACCCTAGTAACCTTAAACAGTGAGTTTCGATTGTTTCAACACACAAAATTCCCTACTCAGAATAATAAAATGAAATACAATTTGCTCCTTTACAATAATTGTGAATATCTTAACTACAATCCCTAATTCACCAACTTCCTCAGGGGACAGTAAGGTTGGTGGTATTGGCTTGTCTTGACTAGTTGTGATGTGCTAACGTGTAAATAACATATTGTACCTGCCTGTGATGTGAACATGACTGACATTGCATGAAGGTTACTAGTTTGCTGCCATTTCTACCCAGAATGTTTGCTTACTGTTGCAGTTTATTTGCATGAAGTGTGACATTGCTGAGGTCTCCTAACTTGAAAAAAAAAAAAAAAGATGCAAAACAGAAGGAATGTTGGATGCATGTGGGGCATGGGCACTAACTGGGCTAACCGTTATACATTTACCTTTTAACAGTAGCTGACGAGACTAAGCTCAGTACAATGGATGACCAGAAAACAGGTAAGAATTGATAGTAAGGCTGTTGCTATAGAAACCTTGGTCAAAGCAGCTTACCACAATTACAGAACTGCCAGTCAAATTGCATGAAAACATGAATATTCCAGTACTTGCATGGCTGCTTTCTATTGTTGTGAATAATCAAGTCGTACAGAAAAAGAAAATTCTCCATAGAGATAAGTATCTAGGGTAGTATATTCAACCAGGTCATATGCGTGACTGTAGGTAGACACCTGTTTCTATACTTTGAACTCATAAATATTCACAGTTGTTTAGATTTTTTGTCATTTCAAAAAAAAAAATATCTTGGAAAATCTCCTCCTGGCTTCAAACTCTTAAT
Source organism: Aramus guarauna (assembly GCA_013400195.1). Lineage (NCBI taxonomy): Eukaryota > Metazoa > Chordata > Aves > Gruiformes > Aramidae > Aramus > Aramus guarauna. The sequence continues at coordinate 884,528 of VXBL01004884.1, read as the reverse complement.
GTACAGAGAGATAATGTGGAAGAGTTGAATGTTTGGCTATTACAGTGCTAACACAGTACTTGGAAATAATTGTTTTAATTAGAAAACTGCTACCTTTGCCTTAAGTGGTCATCAGATACACGTTGTGAGTTGAGTTGAAGATTATTAGTGCAAGTTGATTTGCCTTTGGAGCTGAAACCCGAGCATCGTAACAGAACAAAAGAATATGTAAATAGAATCTTTTCCGCATACCATCGATTGTAACGTTTCACACAATGATAATGAGAAATAGCTTTCAAAGCATATTTTTTATTAGTAATTAAAATAATGCACCAACTGCAATTATGTACCTTTATGATTTATTAATATAAGTTAGCTTTTGACCTTTGGAATGCTATTTTAATTAGACTGGATCCAGAGGACACCATAACATTACTTAGCTCTAATTAGGAACAATTCACCTTTGTAACCCGAAAATATTATTTATTTTAGCACGATTTGGGGAGTAGGGCATTCCATACAGAATTTAAAATTAATAATTCACAACTGCATCTCTGTTTAACCACACTTTACAGCATGAGTAGGAATATTGAAAAGCTGTAAGTAATCAAGTGATAAAATTGTAATTTTTACTTAAACAGCTAAAACTTCTAGCTCTTTAAATGTTGCAGAATAAGGCCACAGACTTGCAGCTTTACAAATTGAGAATGAGAACACAAAATTAAAATGTATGAATGTTTTGAAGGATTAAAGCCATCAGAGTGTGAATGTATGGATTGTGTTAATGGTTATGGTAAGAATCAGCGCTTAGGAACTGCCTTCACCCCTGAGCATTATTCACATAAGAAGGAGTTACAGATCACACTCAAAATTATTGTAAATTATTTTTCATTTTCTTATTAGTCTGCCTATTTGAATGGGATGTGATTAGAATGGCTTAAAACCTGTGCATTATAGTAAAATATGATGCTTAGTTTTTAAAAGTGCATAGTGGTTTTGGCGGTATCAATAGAGGGTGGTATTAATCGAGTGTAGTTTTTCTCTGTGTGGAACACCTGGATTAAATTTCCAAAAAGAGACAAGTCAGACAACTTGAGTGAAAGAGCATGACCGTAAACCATCTGGACTAAGCAGTTACATATTTTGTGCTCAGCAAGCTCAGTGGCTGGAAAAAAGGAAAAACACCTTTTACTGTACTTTTATTTTATTTATCTTGCGTGCTTTTAACCAGTTTTTGTATATAAACACTGGATTTCTCCCATTACTGAAGATGGATGTGGTTGTTAAGCAAACCACTTACTGTAGTTTGGCTGAAAAATCATCTGGTTCTAAGAAAAAAAAAAGCTTCAAATGTGTGGTGAACTATGTTTTAATGAACTCTAGAAGTCAGAAAACTTCAACATATATTTACTTTACAGAAAATAAAAACAAACTCTGTTACAGTCAAAGTTGGACTTAATAGTATTGGCTGAAACGGAGAGTGTAGAACTCACCAGCCCTAGTTACTGTAATAGATTTTTAATTATTTTTCTTTCTATAGTTCACTTGAAGTGCCTAATCCTTGCAGTGTTTACAGTTCACCCTGGAGGTTAGACGTATATTCAGTAGCAATCGAGCATGGCTCATTTATTGGGTCCCAGGCATACTATAGTTCTAGGTGGTTATTTTTCCATGTACATGTTGTGAAAATGAAAAAGAAAGAAAAACAATCAAAGAACATTTATTCAAATTGTTTATTTATTTATTTTTACACAGTGCTTTTAAAATAAACTTCTCCATTTTTATTAAATGGAACCAAAACTAAACTATTTTTGATGCAGTTGCTTGCTCTATTCCTTCCCTGCTCTCCCCAGCCAAAATGTTACTCTTTTAGTCTATGAATTGAACTAGAAATAGAATTTATCAAGTCTAATGGAGCAGACGTTAGCAAATAAATAGACTCAGTGCTAATGTCCTTTAAGAAAGCGTTTAGAAAGTAGACTTTGTGCCTTTGCAAAACTGGTTTAATCAAATCGAAGGAAGTTTTGGCATCAGTTGCTGGTAGCATTTAACCTGAGAGTTAATAAAAATAATGTTTCAGAAAGAAACAAAATTGTCATTCTGAATCCTTTAAGGGAAAGTGCTGATGAAAACTTTACTTTATAGCCTTTAAAATTAGTCAGTGAAGGAAACATCATATATCCTTTGACACCATACTCTTTGCATTTGCAAGTCGCCCAGGCGGATTTGTGGCGCTGTATAAGAACCTAACATAAGGTGAGAGAAGTGGAAGCCCAATGAGTTGTTAAACAGCATCAGCACAAGGGAAAAACAAAGGGCTTGGAGCAGGGAGCAACGCATAGGCCTCATGTGGTCTGTGCCTATTAAACATCTCGTTGGATCTGTACGTGCTGTGGAGTTACGCGGTGGGGGCTGTCTGTGCCACCTGAGAGCGGATGCGCACGCTGCCGGCACGGTCGTGCATGAGCAGAGGGTGGTTGCATGGCCTGGAGAGCAAGGCTTGGCCGACGTCCCCAAGGGCTGGCCAGCTGGGGCCACAGGGGCTGGGGATGCACCCGTGGTGGGCAGGGGCTGTGCTCGGCGGGGCGGTGTGGCCATGTTCCCAAAGCCCTTGGAGATGGATAGGGGCACGTGGCACGTAGAGTAGAGCCACGGGGCTGAGCATGTAAGCGGAGCTTGCGGGGAGACTGTGCGCATGGTGGCCGTCACGGTAGGAGGACCGCTGTGGTACGGAGAGATGAATCTACCTCAAAGCATATTTGTTAAGAAAATTGTTGGAAAGGAAAATTTCGATAAACTTCAAATTTTAAAAATGATAAAAGAATCCCTTTCATCCCTCAGTCATATAAAGATGCTTTAGGTAGATGTGTCTTTTTCTCTTCTTTTTTTCTACTTTAAATTCTGGTGTCAAAATAGAAGTAGAACTCATTCTGAGCAGATAACATTTCTGATGATTACTACCAGTGCTGTAAAGGCTGGAAGAAAATGCTGACATTTTTGTATTTAGAAAACAAGGTTTTGATGTGACTCATAAATTTTAAACAGAATCCATTTTAAAGAAAGTTTGCTGTTTCTCACTGGATTATGGGTAAACAACTCACTTTCTGGCTGGTGAATTCTAGTAATAAATTCTGAACTCACTCAATTTACAGGGGGGTTTAACTCTATATTTCGAAAATTGTAGACTTACCATGAAGTGGCCATAGAAGATAGTGAAGGTATTAAAATATACATAGCTTTATGATCACAGTGCTTAAATTGCTTGCAAAAGGACATTTCCCTCTTTCAATTTCTGCAACCTGTCGACATTTGTGTTCATGGCCACCCAAGTTCAATAAATATTCCTATCATTTCTGTAATCCATTATTAGTTTTACAGTACTCAAGGAACATTAGGTCATATCCCATCTAGCTTTTCCTTTGGGAAAGCACAACTTACATAAACACAGTTCTCACAAAGATCTGTATTGGGTGGCAGGAAATGGAATTTTTTTTAATGTCCTTTATGAACATAAATGGGCACATAAATGCCTTCTTTATAATTACTGTTTACAAAAAGAGCCACTCAGTAATTAGGAAAAGATATATGAGCATTTCATTTCAAGGTTGCAAAGCAGAATCTGGAATAAGGAAGTTTACAGTAAGTTCCCATGTAAGAGGATACCCTTTCCTTTTGTATATGAAACTGAATCTGTCAAACAGCTGGTTTATATATGATTGTCCCGTTTCCTCTTTTTTTTTTTTTTCCTTCAAAATGTTGCATTCATTTTTCCTGTCTCATGGACTGTTTTTAACAAAATAAAATCTCAAAAAGTAAAGCCCAAAATCTCATTTCTTGTCTACTGCAGGCATTAGTGGAGGAATAGCAGATTTGGGCATATGCTAGACAGAGGGCAGTTTTATAAGACACTGTCTAAACGGGAATTCTTTTACTTGGTAGAGAGAGTGCTGTGTAAAAACACTTGCCTTAGACTTCAGCCGGTGTTCAGGAGTTGGGTGAACCTGGGCTGCAGTTTGTTTGCACAGCTGGGAAGCCACCAGCCCCCCTTGTCCCAGGGACTCCACTTGTTCACCCCAGCAGCTGCGCTGTGCCCCCAGCCATCCTCCAGCGCGTACGGGCTGTGAGTGAGGGTGGCTTCTTCTAGGAGACGTGAGTCCGGCAAGATAAAATTTCTCATTTGTTGGGGTGGGTTTATTTCAGGCCGAGGGTCCAAACAGCAGGACTCGAGACCGCTGGGGGAGCCAAGCTGCAGGAGTTGTGTAGAGCTGTGAAGGAGGATTTTTGTTTTGTTTCTGTTTACAAGTTCATCTTACCAGTAGGGCAGCTGAAGGGGAATAGTCTGACAGCTGCCGTTTGAATTTATTTGATCTGAGGGATTTCAGTTCAACTTAATTGCTCAGACTTTTAATAGCTGAGTGGAAAATAAAAGCGTTTGCTGCCTTGCTCCATCTCATACCAAGTTAGCAATCAACATGGAAAAGACTGGCCATGCTGCTATTCCACATCCTTTCTGTAGGTCCAGCAACCCCCCGTCCTCCCCACCCAGTAGTGAATAGTGAAAGAAGGTGGGTTTGGCAGTGTAGTAGCAGTTTTCCCCAACGTAAGGTAAATTCACATACCTTTGTTAAAGAACAGTGGCAGATACTGTCTCTCTTCTCCCCCTAATATCTACCAGAATAGGGATCAATTCCAGAGCTTTCTATTATTCTGAGATAAATACTTTAAAAAGATAATTCTCCTTTATCGCATTATTCACACCAGACCTTGCTTACAAATGTGTTGTTTATTGGTTTGGTATTCCTGAGGGTTCAGTTCTTGGCTTGGCTCTCAGTGCTGGCCGGCTTTGACGTTTATCTTGCTGTGCCTCTGTCAGATAAGGATATTGATATCAACAGAGTCACAGCCCACCACCTGGGACTGCTGTGGTGCCACAACGCCCTTCTCTGTTCTCCCTTTGGGTAGAGAAAAAGTGCGTTTCCATATTATAGGTGAGGGCTTTAGTCTTGTAACTTCAGGATTTGTGGCTATGATGATGATGATGATGATCTCCCACCTCATCTTTCTCTTCAGCCACAAATCTGGCCAACCCTATATTGCATTTTTGAATAAAATAACTTCCACTAAATGCACTGTTTTTTTACTCCCGAGGGCTCTCTCCCAGTTTTAATAATAATATGAGATCTAATTGTGCAACTGTCAGCTGATTTGCACTGTGAGTGTGTATCTAAAAACAGAGGCTAGACATGTGGTCCACAAACCTGCAAGATAAGTCCGGCTGGGGAAAGGCTTTTGCAGAATCCTGTCTGGGGCTTTCTTGGCACACCTCCGGACATGCTGCAGCGATAAGAGCTGCCCTCAGCCCCAGCTGTAGTGCTGCCCAAACATCAGCCTGGTGACTGCCAGGAATGTGTTTCTTTTCCAGCTGGATAACTGGTATTGCCTGACTAATTGAGTCCTTTCCACAGATTATTTTTAAACCACTTCACAAAATCCCACCAAGTCAACTGATACTTGTCAGGGGCATTTCATTATGAAATTGTTAGCAATTTGATGCAAGTTTTTAAAACTCGATTGAAAGCAAACAGCACGTTCCTTGAAGCCAGAAGTCAGGCTGCTTTGCAAGACTGTTACTGTAAACACAATAGGATTCATGCCCATAATCTGCTCTCTGTTCATCAGCTGCTAGTACAGCTGAAACATTCTACTCAAAACAAAAATAATTAGTAGTTTTGTTTGATGCCATTAGATACGTATCTCTGCTTTTTTTAATGAGCTATGTTTTTAAAGCCCCATGATTACTTTATCATTCAAATTGTTAAAATAATAGTAATGGATGTTGGTCTCTCTTCACTGATTTGAAAAGCCAGACATTGCTAACGTTGTCGGTTTCGTTGACTATGACTTGACATACTCGTTCACTTCTGAGACCAACAAATCTGCAGAGAATTCCCTACAGATTATTGAGAGATGATGTGAATAATGTTAAGTGTGTCCCCACGGACTTTCAGGATGGATATGCATAATCAAGCATGCAGTTCTCAATACTAATTCTAATTACTTTTTTTTTTCCCTTCCCCTAAATCACTAAGGTTCCCCAACCAGAGATGTGGGGCCTTCATTAGGTCTGAAGAAATCCAGCTCATTAGAAAGCCTGCAGACAGCCGTCGCTGAGGTGACTCTGAACGGTGATATACCCTTCCACCGCCCACGCCCGCGAATTATCCGAGGACGAGGCTGCAATGAAAGCTTCAGAGCTGCCATAGACAAATCGTATGATAAACCTGTAGCAGATGATGATGATGAAGGCATGGAAACTTGTAAGTAAGCTATTGCTGTACATCAAGAATATTAACAACATCGATTAATTCCTTTAGAAAGTGGTTAAAAGTAGAAGAAGATAATTTTAGGACTTTAAAATAATAGAACTAACTTCTCTTCATCATTTTTTTTTTCAGACTTTTTCCCTTCATATGCATTAACAGATTGCAACATTGTGCAGCTTCCTTCCTTTCTGAAATAAGGAAATAAGATTATTAGGAGCGTGTTTTCTTAAATTACTATGAAAATTTTCTGTAAGACAGCTAATTAATTTACTGATGTAAATTAGAAAAAAATTACACAGAAAGACAAAACCCACTGAATTTATGTTACAAAAATATGTTCATCTAACTTTGAAAGAGTACATTTGTAGTGTCTGGGGGAAAAAAAGAAATCACTGTCCTTTAATTAGAGTGAGTAAGGCTGGCAGATCTAATAAAATATAAAGTTAATGATCAGCTATTACCCACCCTAATGGGCATTCATTTACATTTTCAGTTCTTTAACCTGAAGTATGACCCAACATGTGGAGAATGTCATTAACATAAAAGAATCACTTCAAAGCTAACCTTATCATTATTGAACTATGTAAGAATGGGCTGGTAAAATGACAACTCGTATTGAATGAAAATAGTATGAATGGTAAATTACCTCAATCAGGGGTTGTATTAAAATCATTGAATTTTTAACCTTCATGTTGTACTACTTTCAACTTGTCACACACCAGCAGACTTTTTTTAAATCAACCTCCAGCTAGTTAGAAGTTATGAATGAAAATGATGGTGGGAAGTTTGAAGTAGTAAGATATTTAGTCTGAATGCTAGCAGAAAAGTCTGGAAAAGATTTTTCACTCTTCGCTCTTTTGTAAATTTTTTAGTTTCAGAAAGTCTGTTTCATAAGCCTCATTTCCTAATACTCTTTTATAAGCTACTTGTGTAATCACTTTTATTTTTTTAAAACTCTTTGCTTTTTTTTTTTTTTTTTAAATTGCCCTGTTTGTAAAAGTGTTATGAGACTGAAAGGGAGGTCATTTTGCCAGTCACTTTTCTCAAAGGTAGTTACAGACAGAATTAATTCTGCTTTGCTTTTCCAGCACCTAGCAATTTCACGCAGCAGTGAGGCTAAATGCTGATCTGGTGCTGCTGGCTGTCAATCTGTTTCTGGCCAGTAGAAGAATAGGTATGAAAAAAATGTGTCGTGATCCTGATCGTTCTCCCAGACTGCATGCCTACGGTCTTTTGGGACATAACACCGTGTTTTTCTGAAAGGCCTTCTTTGGTGTGAGCCTCACTGATAGTAATATCCTGTTTAGAGGCATCAGGTATCCAAGGCTTATCCAGAAGTTACAGCTGGTTTAACTTCATTTGATCAAAAATAGAGCAAAACTGTTGTCATGAAATGCTTTCTTGGTGAGTATAGGTTTATGAGATTGCTGTAAGGGGTTTTGAGCTTGTTGATGCAATGCATAGAGAGTAGCAAGGAAGAATTTGGTGGCCTTTGTGTCCTTTGCATGGGAGTAGCAGAAAGCAGACAAAGCCTTCTGGCTGAAATCGAAATGCCGTGGAGTGAGTCTTTGCCCTCATCTCTCTATGGCTGAAGTCATCTAGCACTGGTGGGCCAAGAGCCATCTCAGCGCCATGGGACAGCAAGAGCGATGCTGTTCCCAAATCTCATGTGGTAAAGAAGGGCTGAGCAAAGTGGGACCAAGCTATGTGTATATAGTACTACATGTTCTATTGAGCTACTTGTGTTTTAATAGCTTCCACATATTATAATAAAACATCTAAAGAGTCATCCAGAAGTTTGCAGTGCCATGTTAATAGAAGCAGATAAGTAGCAAAGCAAATATAGTAAGTTGGTTGAACAGAATTCAGTCCTTGAGGTCTTCCCCTTCTCACAGTGGCCATGGGAGCTTAAGAGCTGGCCCAGCCACGTCATGCCTGGAACCAGCACAAAATGGTAGATCCTCAGGTCTGTTTTTCCGAGAACCTGTCTGTATCTGTATTAAAAATGAAAGAAACTGCAGTCTGCTCCACTTTGTGTAAATTATATGTGGCCTCAGGTTCTGGAGAATTTACCAAATGGTGTCTTCAGCTGGACAAAGCCTGGGCACATACAAATATGTAGAAGTTAATTTAACAATCTGGTCCTAACGTAACTAATGCCTCACTGCTGCCATAATGACATTGCCTAAGTTTTTCTTAATTGTATTTAATTATTCCATAATTGTTTGAAATTAAAATGTGGCTTTCTCTCATTATAAAACCCAGGCAAACATGTTGGTGGTCAATTTGCTGATGCCCTTGAGGTTGGATCCATTTGTCTTACTTGAATTTCTTCCCCTTTCTTCTCCTAGTGTTTCAGTGCTGAGACCACTTCTTTCTTCCAGACAGTGACGTTCTTAGGAGTAGCAAATAATAGCACTTCAGTAAATTGTATAGGGGAATTCTTAACACGTCATCACCCCATATATGAAAGCCATAAAAATACAGGTAGCGTATGTGGCAAAGGGACTGACTGTCTTCTGAATGCACTTGCTGTCCTTGGAATAACGTGTTATTAAATTACTAAATGTAGGATGAAAATCAGATAGCAGTGACCAGTTCTGGGACAACATTTTAAGAAGTATTTGAGAAGATGCATGTGAATTTTAATGGAAGTAACATTTGTGGAAAGGTGTGGGTGTTCAGCTGTTACAGATAATTTTTCCTGCTTTTTTTTTTTCTTTTTTTTTTTTTTTTTTCCCCTTAATACTTGAAATAGCTGACTGGAAGCAAAATGTTTATCTTTAGTGTCTTGAATGAGAACAAGGCATTTGGACTGGGAGAGATCAACAAAGCTTTCTAATCTTTTGCTGAATCTTAATTGCTAGAATCTAGGGCTGTATTAAATATCACAATAAGAGGCCTAGAAGCTTAGTGGCAAAATAGCTTCACATTAAGTAGCTTTGATTCCTCATGTGCATCTTTTCTTTCCATTTTATGGCCTAATTAGGAGAATAGCTTCATAATACCTGTTTGTGTAGTTATCCTTAGTACAGTGTGGTTCATGAAATGACACCAGTTTTCAGGTTTAATTGATGTTTAAATTATACTCCAATTTAATTTTTTGGCTTTAGCATCCTGAATGGGGAGGCAGGAGGTTGCAGGAAAGGAAGGAAATAACAGCACCAAAACAAATACATTTTGTGTTTTGCAGTAACCTAATGTCATTACTGCAACTTAACAAAAATTAGAAGTTTCATTTGTAGCCTGGGCTTGCATTTTAATTGAGCAGCATTTGCATTTGTTCTAAACACTAGTAATTAGGTGTATGTTAATTGCAAAATGATTGTGCTGCATAGAAGTGAAACAAGTTTCTTCGTGTTGAGCCCTTGTAAGAAAACTGGAAATCTCTTTACTGCGGTGCAGACAGCAGTGTTTACTCCAGGAGAACAAGCCATCCTAGTTCACAGAGCTCAGTCTAAGCTACGGAGTTAATTGCAAGCAAACTGTGTATGATACACAAATATTTATTGTGGCACAAGTGTGGAAAGGAGGCAATATTATCTCCATAGAATATGCAAAACAAATAATAAGAGGAAGCATTGTTATGACAAGTTGTTCAGCAACTCAGCATAGCACAGTACACTGAATACATATTTAAGATTAATTTAATATATTGTTATATGAATATGATGAACAACCATAGGTCAAAATGGATTCATCTTTAAAACTCTAGCAAAGGAGTACCAAGTAAACATTTGACTTCGGAATTTATCAGAAACTTAATGCATTTTTTTTTTACTAATTATATTCGTTTGCAAGTATAATCTTTTAAAAGTCTAGTTGGTTTTAACTAGAACAGATTGTAGCTATAAATTAACATGCAAAAAATTAGCATCTCTATTCCAAAGTGGTTTTCCACTACTCTCTTAATAATAACTAAATATCATCCCAGACATTGATTAAGAAACGCCGTGACCAAAAAAAGTACAAGTACAGCTAGCCCAGAGCATGGATAGGACAGGCCTATTAATTTTCTAAAATATAACTATCTGTATATTCAACCTGTGCCTACAGTTGAGAAGCTGTATCATCTGCTTAACTCATAGCAGTCCTGAAGACAACTTAATGTGAAATGCCGAGACCTGTCCTCTTTTTTTTTTTTTCTTTTTTTCCTGGTGGTTTGTCAGAGTACTACTTGAGATTCAAAAATAGTTATTAATGTTGAGATTTATCTGACACGGTGTGTTTTTCTTGAAATATGTTTATGTGATCTTCCAGGGTTGGAGAATATTTGTAAAAATCTTGGGATACTCAGTGACTAAGTACTAAGTCTGTTGGACAGTTCTGTATATTGTGATATTAATGAATAAACAGTATTTTGCAGGCAAGTATCTGAGAGAGAGAGAGGAGACAATATCGAATGGCTTTCAGTCAGTGATTTGTAGACTTGTCAGGTTCAGTGAATTACTCGTAAGGTGAATATGAATGATGACTAAGAAAAGCTAGTTTATATTCTACAGTAGTCTATATATGAGAAATTTCTAAAGAATTACGCACTTCTGTTGGTTCTAGAAGTGTCGTGGAAGTCTAGAAACAGTAATGTTAGCAGGAATAATAATAATAATAATAGGCAAACATGCGAAACTAAAAAATTATTCTTTTTTTCTTCTGTAAGCCATGGCCATTTCCAAATCAATTAAGTATGAAAAAATGTTTCTTTTCTGTAGACTGGATATATATGAAGCAAAACTGTATTTTTCAACTTCCACTGGCAGAAGTTGTTTGGAGCCTTTGTATTTGTTAGAGCTACAAGAGACAGCACAAAGTATGCCTCTGAGATCCGAACTGCAGCTTCGTCCTGTCTGTTGGAAAACTGGGAGATGGTGTAGCCCTACTTATAATCTGATAATACAAAATGTTAGGGCTCCTGGCAGGTCACAGCTTCAAAAGCCATGCAGTGTAATTTTTGGACCTGGCTTTACGTTAAATCAAAATAGTTGCAGGATTCTGACCCAGGAGCTTCACATGTTTTATTTCTTTCTCGCTAAGCTACTCGGGGAGTTTTCAGTTTTCAAGTGGATTGTTTCTTTTGGTCATTTTTCTTTCAAATTTTCTGAAATACATGTGCTGTGTTAAATCTAATGTCGAGTATACTTTAGGATACTGTGAGTCTTGGTCTTGGATTAGAAATGGAAAAGAAACATGTTATCTGCCCTTAAAGGATTTTACTTGTTCCACTGGATGGAATCTCCCCACCCAAAACTCCCAGGCTGCCCCATCTCAACCAAGAATAAAACCAAGAACAAAAATCATGGTGTATGATATGTTTTAAACTGCTCCAGGAAATGAAGTAACAGAATAACAGTTCTCTTCCTTGCAGCAGAAGAAAAAGTCTGTTAAGGCTTGTCTTGAGGGTTAACAGTCCTTAATGGCTTTCATATTTTTATGAGAGTATTACTAAGAATTTACTGACAAGGCATGCTGCATTGCTGCTGTTTCTTCTTGCAGATATTTCTAAAGCTCTCCTGAGCTGATTTAGATACTGAAACAAAATGGGCCAATTAACATCACTTTGCTAATCCTCTTTATTAATCCATACACTGTTGACAGTACTCACAAAGCATGTTTTTCAGAGTGTTCTGCAAAGGTGAATTCTCTGCTTTTAGGAGTTTAATAAGTGCAAATGAACATTCCAGGAAACCTCCACATAAGCAGATACTGATTTTGGAAAAAAAAAAAAAAAAAAAGCAACAACAAAGAAGAGTATTTTGCGGTTGTGCATATATCCTGCTTCAAAATATGTTATGCAATATAGCAAAAAGCCTGCCTTTGTTGTTTGTTCTTACCCACTGATGTTTCTTAATATGTGCTTTCAGTGGAGGAAGACACAGAGGAGAGCTCAAGATCTGGTAGAGAATCTGTGTCCACAGCAAGTGATCAGCCATCCCACTCGTTGGAGAGACAGATGAATGGAAGCCAAGATAAAGGCGACAGAAAAAAGGCTGGAAAGGAAAAGAAGAAAGATCGAGATAAAGAGAAGGATAAAATTAAGGCAAAGAAAGGAATGCTGAAAGGCTTAGGAGACATGTTCAGGTAGGTGCTTTGCAATCAAATATAGAATGAATTATAAAGTTTCATCTTTTAGTTGTTCATTTATATTGTGACTGTGTGCTGAAGCCATGTTTTACTATACAAATATATACATGATGTGTATAAGCTGATCTCTCCATTTTTGAGCTTGTGAGTGATGGCGTGAAAGGGAAACAGCTCAGAACGGAAGAGGAGGAGACAGCTGGCAGGGTGAAGGGGCTGCAAAAGAAAAAATGGGTTTAAGCAACAAACTGCTTGGTCTTGGAAAAGAGTCTTTGGTGATGTTGAAGTAGTGCACATATCTTTTGACAGGTCAAACAATTTGGAGTTTTTTTTCTTAAACTGTACTGTTCCTAATACTGTACTTAAAGCTTATGTGTTACTAAATGAGTGGTTTTCTTTGCTTTACTATTAAGACTATTTGGTATCATGGAGGCATGATGCAAAAGAAATGAATCAGTTTGAGACTGAAAACCAGCATGCTCCTCTCAAGGAAAACAGGATCTACATAAGGTTGTGTGCTCTGAGAACCCACGGTCTGGAGAAAGGGTCAGTGAAAGACCTGAATTTTACCAAGCACTGAGTTTTTTTGAAAGGAGTTGTGTCTCCAGCAGACATAAGTGATCTGAAAGGAGCAGACTGCTGAGGGACACCCTGCTGTTCTGGGTAAATAGTGAAACATGACAAACACCTTTGATCACTTGTGGGAAGGGGTAAGAAAGCAAGAAAATCAGTCTTTCTTTTAGCTAACTAGAGTAAATAAATATATTTCCAAGAAAAAATAACATTAAGGCGGTGTTTAATTTCTTTTGTATATGCAGTGATTCATTATTTAATTTTGAAGTGAGATACCTGTATTATTTAGAGATTTATTAACAATGATTCTGCTCTGAAAACACGTAAGTGGAGCTTCAGTTAACTTTCGTCCTTCTTTTAACTTTTACCTTCTTTGTCCTGTAAAGCATTAATTGAACTTAGATTCTAACTGCGTACGTTCTTGTAAAGTTGTTCTGTGTCTGTGAATCATATTACAAAATCCGTTAATTAGAAAATATTAGTTAGGAGAAAAAAGTAGTTAGAAATTGTGTTTATAAAACACAAAATATCAGGTTGTTAGACAGCATATGCCACAGAATATCAAGAGAGTCATAGGAGATGGTTCCACACTTCAGATAGGAGGAGAGCCTATCAGCCTGGGCGAGTCCCACAGCGATGCCCTCATCTTCTGCATGTTTGGCTGCCCAAATTCAAGCCTGGAACGGAGAGTTGCCCCCCACGCTGGGGAAGGGTGGAAGGTCAGAGATACGAAGTGCTGACTGGTTCTTTTCTGTAGTCTATGCGATTTTTATACAGCAGAAATGACAGGTAAAATTGAGGCACATTATACATGGTAAATTCTATGGGCTCTAAGTAGCTTGTTGGGTACCATGAGTGCTATCTCGTGAGTTCAGTCAGAAAGTGGTTACAGCATCTAGGAAGCCTGGGCAGCTCCTTGGTCCTCAGTTTCCTCCTGTGTAACACTCCTGGTACCCAGAGGACGTGCGAGATAGCTGCTTCGTCTTGCAAGCTTTGGTACGCAGGCAAAGGGCTGGCTTGCAGAGGATCCCATCCAAGGAGAAGAGCCTTCATGTTCCAGAGAGCCGGCTCGGTGCAAGGCTCCTCTCTGCCCTGCAGCCTTAGAGCCTAATAACTGGTGTTCCCATGCGGCTTTGAAAGCTCTATATGGAAATGAGTGTGAAAGTGGAAATTAATAGCATTTTTAATCAGGTGCTCGCAGCTGAGAAGGAAGTAACCCGGTCTCTATGCTCAATATAACACTTCTGGAATCTTTAATCTGGAAACGTCAGTAATTTGACTGACAGGAAGATGTGATGATCACTTCGTTGTTTGCTCTTCAGAACAGTCAACGTTTCCTTGAGTTATTTTTTTCCCTCACTACCATTTCTGAGTGAACTTTACTTTTCGGTCTCCTCTTAATTAACGTGCAAGCAGTGCTACCTGGATGCAGTTGACTCCTCCTGGATCTGTGAGTTAGCTTGCACCTTGTCAGCCCACCCGAGGGAGCTGCTTCTGGCAAGCAGGAAAGTGGCTGATTGAGGGAATTAAGCATTATGCCTCATTTCCACTCGGTGCGTGATTTGCTTTGTTTACAGGCTTCTCAATAATGTTTGAGAGATGGACTTTGTTATGTCTGCAAGATAAGCTACTACTTCTGCCTATAACATGCTTTGTTTTTCTGTACATCTGACATATACCATAGATAGCAAGTAATCACTGAAAGAAGTTGTGCAATAGAAAATAATGGTGACAGTAACATTTAAAATTCAAGCCATGATCAAAGCATAATTGGATGTTTTGGTTCTGTGCAACATTGTGATTTCTTTGTAGTTCTTTCTCTTTTCTCCTTTTTCACTTTTTTTTTCCTTTCGGTGCTCTTATCTTAAAATAATCTTTCTTCATTAGGTTGTATGGGCAAGAACACTTGTGGGATGAAATTACTGTTAACTGACACTTTATTCCAATGTCTGTATTTAGCCAAGGGGCTTTTTATTGCCTATATGCAAACTGGCAGCTCCTAAAGTAGAGTCTATGTGATGTACAAAAGTAAGTCTGCTTGCCTTCAATTAAAATCTTAGGATTTGCTACTGGGATCTTCATTAAACTGTACTATGAGATGGAAACTCCCACTGGAGAACCCTTGGATACATTTATCCTTCAGCATCTAGTCATCATTTCCAAGCAATCCCTGGATGATTCAGGTAGCAGGT
Source organism: Aramus guarauna (assembly GCA_013400195.1). Lineage (NCBI taxonomy): Eukaryota > Metazoa > Chordata > Aves > Gruiformes > Aramidae > Aramus > Aramus guarauna. The sequence continues at coordinate 869,386 of VXBL01004884.1, read as the reverse complement.
TAAAATCATAAGTAAATCTTTTAAGCACTTCGATTGTTTTACTGCTTGTATCCAACACAGTAAAGAAGATTGACGTATCCGTGAAGGAGAACTGTAAAACGCAGGGTGCAGCCTGCATGGCTTTGACACACACAGCTCCCATTATTTCCAGAGGACCTTTGCTGACATTGGGCTGTGGACAGTTTGAAAGTTCACCCTTCTCACTGTGAAATAAATCTGTCTGAGCATGTGTGTATTTCTTTATTCAAATTGACATTTCAGAGCAGAACAGAATAATTTATTTAAATTTGTCATTTGCCTGAGAAGTTTCTTTCTCTTCAGATGAATACAGGGCAAAAGTTAACCTAGAAGAACGTTGAACAAAAATATTGGTCTGTTGGAGGAGATGGAGGTGCTGCAGAGCTTTGCTTACACCCAGGTGTAAGCAGGTATTTGTTTTAAAACAGGTGTTTGTTTTACCTGAAGACTTGCATCATTCCCATCCTTCTGATCCCGTCAGCAGTTCACGTGCCATGTCCTGTGGCTTTAATCCCATACTAGAGAGAGGCTGCGGTTCCTTCTTCTCCATTGCTGGCATTTAAGGAGGTGCCTGGGTGGCCACTGCCAGCTGAGCAAATAGTTTTTGGAAAGCCGGTAGAAAGTTCCGCTAGTTTCTGTGTTTCACTAAGGCAGCTTGAATGGATGTATGTTTTGACATCAAAACATGGTAAGAATCTGTATGCTTCTCCAAGTGCAATCTAAAATGGGTTTACTCATTTCGGATCCTGATTTTGTTTATTTGTAAGTAGAGATTTTGCTTCTTGATAAAAATCAACCTGATAAAACCAATCAGTTGATAAATAAGTCGTAGTGCTGCCTTAAGAAAGAGGCTTCACAGTTTCAAACAGTGCATCTGTAATTAGTGCCGGTAGGGATACATTATTTTGATGGGCTTCTATGTTGTGCAATTCTTTGACATTCCTCTGCTGAGAGAGAAAATTGTGCATGCCACCTTCTTTTCCCCTCCTCCTACCCCTGTCATGTACAGAGTATTTTCATTTACGAAGGTGGGTGTCCTCAGGGTGTAAGGTAGGGCGATTTGATACTGTTCTTATTTGCAGGTTTTGGGTGATGATGAAGGGACACTCTGCTGTGGTGCAGCTGATCACTTACGATTCCTGTACTTGGTTCATGCTTATTCCCAGCGTACAAACTTGGCTATAGTTTCTAGACGGGTGACTGGGACTGGTGAACTAACAGGGAAATTAAGTGGTAGCTCCACATCTTTCCCCACCTTCCTCAAGCCCTATATAATTTTCCTCTATAGTCATCCCTGAACCGTGGTTCTGTAAGACAGTGGCATCACTGTTACTATGCCTCTTTTGGGGGGGAATTTATCTTGTTTGCAAAGAATTAGATAGCCATGCTCTTACTGGGGAGCTTGTATAGGAGAGGTATCGTTGGAGTGTTTTGTGAGAGAATAATTCTGTCCAGCAAGTCATCAGTCTCAGGAAAGGATATATCTGAGGAATGACATCTTTAGAAGAAACTGTACTACCAAGATTTTGAGAATAAGGAGGGGAAAAAGCAACTTTGGGTTTCCAAAGGGAGGAGGACAGTAGGAAAACCAGGCTATTTAGTCATGTCTTGCTGGAAATATTGGAGGGGCAGTCACTGCCTGATAATAAAAACCTGCTGGAACAAGTAGACATCAGTATGATCAGGTAAAAATGGATTTGCAAATATAAATGGTATGTTCGAGTTTACGTGGGGAACTGCTGAGGAGAATAAAAGATGGGGGATAGACACATTGTGTCTTAACCTTGAGTTTAAACAAGCATATATCCATGTTGGTTTTAGAGGTTGCTTATGAAATTATTGTAATATAATTTGAAGCAACTGTGGATAAGTATGTTGCATGAAATAAGTAAATTTTTTACTGCAAGAAGATATCAGTCCCCCATAAACATAATTTTTCAACAGGGAACATAAGCACTGGGTGTTGAAGTTTACAGAACAAGACAGTATGCTTAAAATCAATCATGTGCGTTGGTGTTTTTTGTACTGGAGGCTGTGTATTTCAAGATCTGACCTGTAACGCTGATGGAAATGTAAAGCCGTAACGTATGGTAACTGAACTTCAATTCCTGTCTTAACTATTGTAGCATACAGGTGGGTAAATCAATGCACTGGATAGCCAACGCACATGTAATATTCCCAGATTACCATTAAAATCTAATCCTAATTAGATTTAACTACATTTAAAATGATTACTGGGAGCTTTGCAGTGTTGTATCTTCCAGTTCTGTGAGAGGAAATAGCTAATTTAGTTTGCAACCTTGTTTAGCTGAAATCAGATATACTGTTGCCTTTTTTCCCTTCCCCCCTGCCCCCCTACCCCGAGCTGCTTCCAAGGTGCACTGGGCACGTCCAGATTCATAAACATATTATTTGTAGCTTTGAATTACACTTTTCAACCACATTAGCCATCTGAGACCTCTGACTGGGCATTTGGGAGAATAGCCTATATGGGTTTCTGTTGCTTGTTGCATGACTTCCTTGTATTGCCTACTCTGGATTTCATTTAAGTTTTCTCGTCATAATGTCTGGGAGGAGATGCAAAGCAAATCACAAGGGTGGTTATACCATTGATTTAGTAATTACCTTCTTTCTCTTTCATTTAATAACAACCTTCAGACTTTTAAGCAGGCACATGACAAAAAGGTATCTGAGTTGTGTAAAATACTGTTGAATTATACCCTAATCAACAGGACTGGCAAATACCTCGAACTCAATAAAATAAAATCTGTGATCTGATTTTCATCATTCAGTAGCTTAAGAAGCAGCAATAACGGCATTTCCCTTGGAAGCATGACTAATAGGACTTCGTATTGGTAAATGACACTTACTGATGTATGGACTTAATAGAAAACATGGGAATGAGCTCCGAAAGTTGGAATTATTTATTTTTTTCTTCAGTGCTCTGCTCATGGCACAAAACACTGTAAACCTTGAGCCTTAGAACATAGAGGAGGAGGTTATTGCTTAAACACCTGTTGGTTGTATCATTTCAAACTTGGAAGCTCGTTGCTGTCGCACTGAGTTGTGCCTGGGTTTGCTAATGCTCATCAGAGAACGCCGCCGACAGCTCGCGGTGCTTGTGCTGAGGCTTTCACCAGAAACGCTGAGCTGGGTCGTTGCTCAGGTAAATGGAAGCTGGGGCTACGTGTGCTCTCGTTTTTACCTGCTTCTACTATGAGCCAGCTGGCACTACTGTCATTAAGTCCACATCTGCTTCCCCTCTTCTGCTACCAGCTAGAAAATGTGCGACCCACTACAGTCCTAGATGCAGGTCTAAGTGGGATGCTTTTTCAGGCGTCGGAGGAGGAGCGCAGTCCTTGTCCTGGCTGCAAGTTGGGTGCTGCTAATGGCACCATCTTTCCTGCGCTGCTCTGGGCTGCTTTGTCCTGATCCGTTTGCAAAGTTTCGTCCAGCCTCTGGGATGCACAGAATCAGAAAAGCCTTTCAAATGAAATCAGCCATGCAGCAAATTGTCATCTTTGATGCAGCCAATTACCCAGGACTCTTAGAAATGTCTTTCAAGGCATTTTCATATTCTTCACTTCCTTCTTTCCAATTAAAAGTAAATAAGGGACTGAAAGAGATAAGCTTGATTGAAAATAGCTTTTTCTTTTTTGGAAAGGCAAGCCATGCTCCTTCCTTCCTCTCCACACTTTTTCGTCTTCCCATTTTCTTCTGCTCGGTGGAATCAGTTGCCTTGAGGAAATGTGTTTCATTGCCCGCGGCCCCAAACACACCGGCTTTTGACTAAGATGTCATCGGGGCACGAGGCAGCGGAATGGCAAATTCGTCTTTCTAAACCAAACAACTTCACAAAATCTGTCAGGGATTTAAGGAATGCAGCTTCATTAAGTGGTAGTAAACTCTGTGACTTTTAAACGAAACACAGAGCGCGGCGGTATGCGATTGTGTGAGGGAGATTTGAAGTGAGAGATTAACATAATCGTATGTGGCTTTCTAGTTTGTCACTCTGACAGAAAGCAGGGCTTTGCTCTACGTATTCTTAACACTGGATTTTCCCAAAGTAAATCTTGAACTTGTAAATCTGAGGAGGGTATATGGTATGGTGGGGTTTTTTTACTTTGAATAGAATCAAGGCTTTTGTTTCTAACATCCAGAAATAAGTGTCAGGATGACCTGTTACTAGAGACGAGTTCATAGTGGCTGCTAACATATTCTCTCCGTATTCTTCCTTTGCTTGTCAGCGAGTTAAAATAGCGAACCTTTGACACCTACAGCACCGTCTCTGCCTGCAAAGCAAGCGCGGGAGGCAGGCGGCGTGACAGCTGAGCCCTCCGCCATCCTGCCCGGCGTTCTGCGGCGCTTCTCTTCCAGGCCTGCCGGATGAATATAGAACGCAAGTGTCAAGGATGACACCTACTTTATAATCTCTGCAAAGCAAGCCTTTTCAGAGAAGAATTTGTTGACAGTTCAGAGATTCAAAGTCAATTTCAGTTTTAGCTCGTATAGAAATAGGATTTTTTCCTCCACCTGATGTGATAATTGAAGACTAACTAGGCAGTGTGCTAGTCCCTAACAAAGTATGGTAAATAAATACTGTCTTGAGACGTGAAGGATCTGTCAGATGAAAAGCTCTATTAATGACATTTGTTTCATTATCTGTTGGAAATGTTCTTTGGAGATTTAATTTGCTACTGATAGCACCTGTACATTGGTATACATTACAGATGCTGTAGATTATGTTTTTAAAGCAGAGTCTTCTTTGAAAAGCCTTTTTAAAAACAGGAATAGGAATGTTGTCTTAGATGAAAATTGATGCAACTTGATATATTTTTATAGCTGAAGATGACATAGGCTATTAAGTCACAGTTAGTTGAGGCACTTAAGTTGGCAGCTGCAGGACAGCTGATCCTTCTTTGAAAGGCAGAGCTCCGACTTACCTCTGCGTTTCACTTCTCGGGAGCACCGCTCTGTATTCGCAGCGCGTTGGCAGGCTGATGCCTCCTGTTTGGATTGCCACGTGTCCTACTGGTGGGCAGAGAAATAGTCATTAAAGACAGAGTTATAAAGCAATTCAGTGAAAATGGCAAAATAAGCCAGTATGATTTCTGGAATAGAATAGAAGTAGTCTGTGAGCCCCTGCATTTCCCTGAATGTAGCAAGAAAATAGTGGGTATAAAGCATTAATTCAGAGGGCTCATTTAGGCTTTTAAGTTGTTTCAGAGAAATACACGAGGAACAAAAGTTCTGTAGAAAGAATAAGAGAGAAGGAAATGTAAGAAACACAATGCCAATGGGGTGTACAGGTAGTATTTCCCCCACTTTGAATTCGTTGATGACTTACTACTTCTGGAGGGTAAAAAAATAATAGAATTAGGAGGAACTGAAGAGATACTGAAAACGCAGGAGAGAGATGCAGGCAGGACGGGATCTCTGCCTGGTTCAGTCCCTGCTCACAGCAGCCCAGCTTCAACGTTTCATCAGCTTGCTGAGCGTCACGCCCAGTTGAGTTTCAAATATCTCTAAGGATGGAGACTCGGCAGCCTCTCTCGATAGCCTGCTCCAGTGCTTCTCCTGGTGAAACGCATTTGTCCTCAGTAAGAGGAGACAGGAACAAGATACACTGAATAATCGCTGGTACAAAAAAACTGAATCAATCGACATGTACTTATCCTTCTCATGAAGCAAAACCATGCGGCTCTACAGTAAGATTCTCATCCAAAGACTTTACATTTTAAAGGATTTTTTTGATGTGTGATTACCCTCAGGGACTTACTGCCCCCACAGTTCCTTGAACACCAAGAATATAGGAAATAACGCAGCTAAGCATATATTTGTGACTGCGAGCCACCCATTGTGTGCTAAGCAGTAAGGAAGAAGGTACCTGTAAAAAGGTTATTTTTACTGTGCTTCCAAGCATCTTACTCTCAATTGTCTTGGACTGACAACTGTTAGGATACCAAGCTTGATTGGCTGATACGATACCTAATAGCAAATGATATGATCCACTGAGCTTGAAAAGGTGATTATTTTCTTTGGAACTGGGGAAGAAACAGTCTACAGAAATCTTCCTTTCTACTATTTCACGCTACACCAGAAAATGGCACCTGCTTTTTAATTAAAAACATAAAATTTGTGTTGTACTAATGTATTAATTTTCATTTTCATCTCAAAGTACAGATACTGAGTAAAACCTCAGCCAGTCACAAAAGAAGGAAGTTTATATTACTTTTGGAAGGGGGAGAAAGTATTATTTTTAATTCCTTACGTGTCCAGTAGATTCTCTAGAGTTTAATGTAAGACCATAAGAACACAGTCACACGGCGTTGAGTGATACCCAGTAAGTCCCTGTCCCCAGTACTTTGTCTCTGACAGTGGTCAGCAGTGGCTGCCAAGGGTGAGGTACCGGAACGCAGTGACCGAGTGGCCCTTCGTCCCAGATCTGTCTTCCTGGCTTTCAATGATCTGCAGCTCAAGGATTTCTTGAGATGGTGCCTTTGTGCTCAAGTACAAAATACAGTGTTTGTATATTCTGTTCTGGGCAATTTGTCCTGTTATTGATGATTTGGGGTATATTTACCTAATTCCAAAATACTAACAAAATTTGTAGTATGTCATATACAAAAATGTCTTTTAGAGATTGCGTAGAATGACTTTTGTATCAAGGAGCTGCTTTTACATTACGAGTGGGAAGAGCTGATTGCAATGCACTGCAGTAGATCTGACTCATTATGTCAGTGGTTTATGGCACTCAGGTAAGCATGTTTGCAAAGTAGCAGTAAACCTTTTTGATGTGCAATAACATTTCAGTAGTTAATGTAGTGTTCCATTGCATATTAACTTTTACTGCTTCTGTGCAAACTTACAATAAGCAAGAGTGCAAGAAAAGGCTGTAGATGTTTGTAAAATAGACCCTGCTGGAATGCATTCACTTCATGAACTAGCTTTACAGTGTATGTTTGGGCTAGCTGGTGATGTGATTAACAGTAAATTTTGACATGTTTGCTTCTGCAGAAGATAAATTCCTAGTTTCTATGCCTTTTTTCAGGACTTTTTTGATGTCAACCTTGTAACTCTTAGTCCTAAAAGGAAAAGGAACATGGTTTCATGGAACTACTTGGTGCTCTGAGCTACGTTCAACAAATACAATAGCATACTACTGACATGCCTGTTCTAAAGGGTTTGTATTATTATATGTTGAAAGTATGTTGGTAATGCTGTATTGGTAGAGGGATTCTGTCTTAGAAATAACTAGTTCAGTAGCTATATTAACTTCTTAGACCTGGCTTTGTCAATGGAATCTGCAGAAAGTTAGTATGTTGTTTGTGCTTGCAATACAGAAAGCTCTGGGAGTTTGGCAACTTGCTTAAGCTTTTGGGAGGAACTGTTTTCTCATTTTAGAAATGGGATAGTACCTTGTCCATGCTAGTGCCTCCAAGGGCTATGATGTCCTGTGCTGCTTCCTGTGTTGTAGAAATACAAAATATCTGTATGCTAAAACCATACGCTATCTACCGCTTCCAGAGGCTGCTGTTGAGGTTAGTTGGAAGGTGGATGGATGACTGAAAATGTATGTAGATTTCCTTTTTGCTGCTAGGCTGTTATAGGTAGTACTTAGTAAGAAAATGTCTAATCAGAAACAAAGTTTATGGATTGGCTCTAAAAGTTCTGAAAAAAGAGGATTTAATAACAAAAATGCATCTAGAATCTTAGCTGTATCAGCATTTTTGAGTACCACAATAATGAAAGCAATATATTTTTATACCGATTGCAAGTGCTTCTAGCATATTCAACACCAGGTGTGCCAGCAGTATTTAGAATGCAAACTGAATTGCTATTACACTTTTCAACAGCAACATACCGCAAATAAATCTCAAATATTTCACAATGTTATTACAGATGCTATCTTTGTCTTTAACCCATAGTGCTAAAATCCTGAAACTAAGAGCACAACATGCTGCCACAAGCAGGAGTTTCAGGTGTAGTGTTACAGTTAAAGTATTTCTTTTCTCTGATGTTGCTGAGCAGGTAATGATACCAACAGTATTATCGTCCGTAACTGCCAGGAGTCCTGATATCATCTGTGGACTTCCAAATAGTTTGCTAATTCTGTTTGCCTTTTATAACTGCAAAAGGAAGAAAATTGCTTGTGTAAGATAAAATATGAAGATTCAGTGCCCTTTTCCTTGGTTTGGGGCTTTTTTAAGTTTTATTTTAGGCTATATATTTAGAAGAAATATTAAGATGGCAGTGATAATTGCTGTATACTGTGTGCACCACCGAGTGCTAGCAGAGCTGATCTCATTTGGACAACATCATCTCAGGAGCCAGATATCTTTGATGTCAAGGTTTGGTTTATTTTAAACATCATCTGTTTGGGTTTCTAAATAAATGTATGCCCAGTCACTCACTTCTTACAGTGCCTGAGCGTGTACAAATGAAAACAAAAATGTCAGTGTGTATGGGGCTGGTTCACATCTGAGATCTTCTGTGCTAGGAATTATTGGTATGGTGGCTTGGACCAAAAAAAACACCCCACCACCTCATATCTCTCGCCTGTAATTAGTCCCATGCGAGTCCTGGTTTCTACACCTTTTCAATCTGAAATAAATCTGCGCTCCCAGCTTGGCCCTGAAATAATCAGCGGGGTAAATCACAATTGATGTAGTTATTTCAGCCGCAGTTACCATGAAGACAGCTCAAGCTCTGACTACTGGCAGCGACAGGATGCTGGGCGTCCCCAGGGCTCCAGGTAGCTCTGGGCAAGCCCCTGCGCCAGCTGCTGCAGGGACTCGCTGCCAAACTGGCTTCCCAGCACCGATCCACCTGAGTCTTGTTGCATCCGCTCCAGAGATGGTTCATTCCGGTGCTGCTGCTGCAAAGCCTTGCTCTTCATTTTCCACCCAGAAGATACTGCATATGTAAACTAAATTTTCCTGCCGCAGGGCAGAATACCAGCTGATGTCAGACAGAGGTGTGTGAAGCCAGCAGTGGCATGCTGATGTATACTCACCACAGCCTTGGCTCAGGCTAGGTCCTGTGCCTTAGCCCTGTCTGTGTAGGAAGCTTTCAAAATAGTGTACCTGTGACTTTTTGCCCTGGTTTTGTGACAACGTAGATTCAAGGCTATTCAATGTAGCTTAATTTAGTGGTGTTCTAGAGCACCTTGTAAAAGTACCCTATTGGCACTATTTTTTTTTTCTTTTTTTTTAAATTAATCTCTTATCCCCAAAATTACTCAGGTGGCACTGTGGAACCTGGACAGCCACCAGCACTCGGGTGCTGCAGCTCAGCGAGGGGAGTTGCTGTTTGGTGGTGGAGGCATCTTCTCAGAAGTGAATGGCAGCTGCACGCTTCTCGGGGCTTTAAGGATATTTTGGTTAGACGTGTCCCACAGATTCCACAGTGTTCTCCGTTGTTCTTTGCTGGAAATTGAGCTTTCCTTACCTCCTATAAGTGTAAATATATGAATGAGGCTAAAGATACAGAGACATCTCCTATTGCTTAATTTACCCTACAGAGGTTATTTTCTAGGAGATGTGTATCAATAAACATTTTCAGTAATTGACAGAAAAAGTGCTGACTGACTTATTAACATTGCTAGGTAATGAGATCTGTAGGGAAGTTTTCATCTTTGGAAGGTTCCAGATGAACTGCCAGTAGTTTGATTAACTTTTTGTGTGCCTGTGTTAACCTTTGCTGGTTTTATGCAGCGTAGTTGCAAGACTAAGTTGTTGGAATAACGTTACTGCAATTTTCTGGTCTAACTACCTGGTGTATTACATCTGAGTCCTCATTTCACTGCCTGTTGCATGTGCTTAGCGAGCATCTTTAGTGATTTTCTTGTCGTAGCTCATGTTTACGTAAGGCATGCCATGCTCATATATATGCAAGCAAGCGTTTCAGTTATAAAATGGAATTATGAAGACTCTTCGTATTACTGAGGAGCTTTTTTCCTTTTCTGCCGGGAAAGTGTTGAAGCAAATTTTCCTTGCTTTTTTTTTTTTTTTTTTGGTCCTCTCTCGAGTGCCAGTAAAATGGGTGGGTTTTTACGTTTCATTAGCATTTCTTATAAGGTCTGCCTTTAGACCAGTACCCATTTTCAAAATTGTACTTCTATAGGGTTGGAAAAAATCATGGTAACCAGATGCAGTATTTGTCTCTGGCCTGGCAAAGTGTTAGATTTAACAAAAGAAGCTAATAGAAATGTTCAAATTGACCCTTCTCATCATTTGGACTTCTTGGAGCTCAATCATTCTCTCATTATTATCAGAGTTATTCACGCAGAGGCAGAAGTGCTAGTATTTCTCATAATCAGCCCTTGAGCCAGACGTAATTTGCAATTTTGAAGCATTGTATTTTGAAACAATAATGCATTAAAATGAACAGAACGGGAATTAGAAGTATAGTTGTGGAGATTGAAGAGTAGCCATGGTTTAAATGCTCTCCCTCCACTAAGCGCTCTTAGTGGACACTGGTAATTAGAGGCACACAATGTAGTGTTACTAATAACCTAAACTGGTCCACAATTCTTAAACTAATCTGTGGAGTGAGACAAATGCAGCACCAGAAGTGTGCCCATCTCTGCGGGGCAGCAGTGGTCAGGTGGGGAGCGCTGGGGGGAGGTTTTGTGACCTGCTCGGTACAGCGTGGGCGGGAGACGGTTGGCTGGACTTGGCACCCAGCACACTGGGAAGGAGCGTCTTACCCTGACTCAGGAAAGAAAAATCACTTATGTTATAGAATTACTACATTGTACTTTAGGCTCAAAAATGGTCAGGCACCTGTTAATAGTAGGCTGCTGTTGATGCTTAGAATGGGGGAAATTTTTTTTATCCCTATGTGTAGTATTATGCCTTGCAAAGTGTGTCTGCTTCTGTGGATGTAGTCTGTGAAAGACGAGTTGACGTACTTGAGGCCTTCACTCAAGCTTTGTCAGGAGCCTGCGCTTTGCTTTGTGAGTGAGACTTTATTTTTTTGCAATTTGTATTTACAGTTTTTCAATTACTGTTCAACATCTTACTGCCCGGTACTGAATTACCTGACAGGGCACCACAGTCTTGATGGGCAAATTCTGTCTGAGGGGGGGGACAGGAGCATTTGTAAGTACCTTAAATGACAGTAATGAAGGGATATGTTGCCCATTAAGATTACATTATCTATTAGAAGACTGAATTAGCTTGGCTGTGTCACATGTATGAGCTACTTTCTTCACTGACAAATAGCACACACTTAGTGTATCAGATTTAATCTTGGGGCGAGTAACTTTGTGGTCAATAACTGCTCTCTTTTTTGAATACATGCACAACATCAAAGAGTTTTTTGCCACACAAGCAAACTTTAAAATGCTTAGACCGTTATGTAATTTCCATTAAAATGTCATGTACTGCTTCTGTGGTTGCTCCCATCATTGATGATTGCTAACATAGTGGTATCTAAGCAGAAGCTTTCTTTTTTATTCCTGATTCCTTCAGGGATGCCGCAATCCACAGTTTAACAGGTTTTGGCTGACCACCATGAAAATGAGTTATTTATGGTGACTTTTAGTACATTGTGGTATTGCTTACTGAGTTGATTCGGCCACACAACAGAAGAATCTCTTGTCTGTTTGCTGACTTGCTGCTGTCTTTCAGATATTATCATTGTAAAATTATCCTCACTTACTTTGACTTTCTCAGCCTGTTTTTAAGCTGCAGTAGTTTGGAGTATTTGTTAGGTTTTTTCCCTTAGTTCTTGTGATTTATTTATTTATTTATTTATGTATTCGAGCTGTCAATGGCCTCAGCTAGCCTTAGACAATCATGAGAGGCAATGCAAGAAGATTATCTTCTGTTTAGAAATTTGCAAACAGATGGTCTCACCATAAAAGAAATCTGTTTTTTAAAAGTTCCACCATTTTTTGCTGGAAGTAAATATTACAAATGCTTAAGTTGTGAAAAGAGAGCGTCTTGGTGTGAATAATATTCTGCTTGTTGTGTCATGCCTTTCAGGAAATGTTATCAAAACTGTTTATGAAAATAATTGAATGAAACCTCATGACATGTCTCTTGGTTTGGCATCATACCCATTTTCTATGAAGTTGGGATACTGACTCACAAAGACAGGCAGATTAAGCTTCAGTGGCTGGAAACGGTTACCGATCCCATATGTTGTTTCCACTTCTTTCCAGAAAGTTGTTGTAGGAATCACCGGTGATGTTGCACATGAAGTGTTGCGATGTATGTGCCATCCTCACTGTTGGTTTTGAATAGCTTTAGTTTGGCGAGATGTATTAGAATCCCCACCTGAACAGTGCTGAAAATTAGTTTTTAATGGTCAGAAAGTGAGGCAGAGGCTGTTGATGGAAAAGGTGTAACTACATCACAGAAGGCCTTCATGTGCATTACAGTACCTCATGCACAGGGTGGCAACTTCAGAGAGGGCTGATAATTTGGAGCGATAACCACTTCGGTTCTACTGGGTTAAATTTCTGTGTTCATGACTGAGCATGTGAGTTTCTCTGTTGCTTGAAGGCAAACTTTATTGCTCTGAAGAGGTACAAGTGTACCTCTCCAGCGGTATTCTCGATTTTCATCAGTTACTTGTGTCCTTTTGTAATGCCCCTTTCTTGGTTTGGAACAGGAGGGTTCTCTGGGAACTGGCAGGGATCTTCTGCTGAACGTTGTGCCAGAAGGAGTGCTGCTTTATCAGTTTTAACATAGGCAAGGAAGCCTGTGGAAAATGAAAAGTTGTAAATGTCCATTTTAACTGTGCCCACAAGCTCCTACATCGAGGTGCCTTGCTCCTGCTGCCTGTACATCAGGGCTTCTGGATCATCACAGGACAGTGCTGCTGCTGAGTCACTCCAGCAGCCATTCCCCTCCCGCCTAACAAGTAGAATTTGATCTACTAATTTGATTAGATGTGATAACCGGCTATTTCTAGAAATTCATTGCAAATATGTAAATGTTTGCACTTACAAGCTTATTTTTAAAGATAGCACTTGCACAATTTTGCTTTGAAAGGAAGGCTTGTAAACCCTCTAAGTCATCATTAAGCAGGGTGATTTTTTTTGTTTGCTATGTTGAAGCCGTGTTTATGCTTATTAAATTTTATTTTAGGAACAGAATGTTTTTGCGTGTCACAATAATCTTTTGCAATATAAATCTTACAATTTTGCTGATACAGCAGGGTGAACAAGATTACAGAAATCATTGCAAAATCTGAGTAGTGTTAGGTTGTGTGTGTGCGTGAATACCATTCGTTACTGTGCCTTGAGCACAGAAAGCACTGATAGAATAGCTCGACACACTTACCATTTGTTAATTTTTAATGATGGTCTTTTTTCTATTAAGGAACATAATGCTACTGAACAACTTCTGTCTCAATCAATTTTTGTGTTTTTTCATTAATCAACTAATGCATGTTTCTTCTATAGCTCTGTATTCTAATGAAATATGTGGATGATTTGGCAGACGACAATGATCTCATCAGTAACGCATCAGAGTAAAACCCATTTAGCAGATTATATGTATATTATTTTTGTTATATCAAGTACACTGATACACATTGTTTTGAACAGAAGCTATTGTTGAGATAAGTTGTAAACATGGAACTTCTGTTGTTACCACCCATACATCCTCCTTTCTTCATTTGTTCTATGTATTTAGCTATGCAAAATCATTTACATGTTCTTTATGTCTACATGAGGGTTTTATGTACATTTCACATATTCTATATATATGACACCATGTTGCAGCTTGAGCTCGTTCTTTAAATGTTCAGCTGCACTTTTTTCTCGGTTGAGCCTCGCACTGTTGAGTTGCCCTGATGCGTTGGCCCAAAGCCACTGAAGGCACTTGCTAGTCAGTGCCTCTCTGTCGAGCCCGATAGACTTTGCATTGGGCCACCTCCTAGTTGGTGACAGTCATTCAAGCAAGCGAGCTTGAAAGTAAGCCAGCTAGGGACTGACAGAGAGGTTTGGGTATGCATTTTAGTTTGATTAGATTATCCGGAGTTCACGGGATTTCCGCATTGAGCATCAAGCTTTGAGCATATAGGTCTGTGTTCTCATCTTTTTATTCATAATAATGTGACAAACTAGTATCACAGGGTCTGAGGATGGTCCTTTCCTCTGATGTGACTTGGCTGTTATATTCTAGAGATCATACTTTTTAAAAATGGTCCTCTTACATTTTTTTAATTTCTTCACTCACTGTGATTGCTATTGTTGGCTGAATTTGAGGATTAAGTCTGTGGATCTGTGAATATGACTTTGAGCATTTACACTTATCTGGAAACTTTCTCTAACCCTTAATGTAAAAGGAGAATTAAGAAGCTATAAATTAAGTAGAACCCTGGAGTATCTTGGCAATTAGACTGAACAAGATTTCAGCCGCTCTCTTTCATCAATTTCTCACACTCTTGGATAGGCAGGGTATTTTTAATTTACAACCTGTATTTCAATTAGTCATAGAAGTTTTTCCTCAAAGCTTTTGCTTATGCAGTTACAGAATAAAATTAAACTACTTTTTAGCTTTTATAACAGGGTTCAGATGAGAGAGCTACTGAATAACCTAGCTGTTAAGTGCGGTAGTATTTCTGTATTTATAAATGTTGTTACTGTTATAAAGAGATTATTGTATAACTGTACCGGTATGTGTCCTCAAAGAAGTATTAAGCTACATGTATGAAAGAATATGTTTATCAACAAAAAGGAGGGGTTTTTAAAATTGTTTAGAGGGAAATGTGCATTTTCCTTTGCTCTTTATTTTCCACCAGGAGTAATGATATTCGGTGCTCTGCTTCTAAGAGTTCAGACGGGGGGAAGTTGTGGCCACAGGTCAGTGTTGTGCTCCTGGGGCTGCAGGTGCTCCACAGTATCTGGTGTAGCTCAAGCTTTAGCATCAGAACTTTTTTTGTGATGAATGCGTTAATTTTGTGGGGCAGTAGTGTATGCAATTCTGCTGGACATGGTGGGGTAGCTCCTGTCTGTGCATTGGTATCTCGTGCGCTGATTTAGGTAGGGCTTTTGTAGCTCACAGTCCAATTGTTGGCACTGAGCGTAGCAAATGACAGGAGCTTGGAATTAGATTCCCAGGACCGTCTGAACATCAGTGTCACAGGTGCTCTGTTTCTGAACTGTTTTGTTTTGTTTTTTTTTTAATTCCAACAGTGGTTCTTAGCTTTGTTTTTAAACGCTGTCCTCCTTTTCACTAATGCAAGGAGCACAGATGTTGCACAGATCCTGAGAGGTGGAGTTCTCACGTCTGCCTCAGAAGGAAAGTTGTCATTTCATTTGCATTTGTAAGAACTGCAGCAGGCATCCCAGCAGTCAGCCTCACAGCGATGAGAGTGAGACCATCAGAGGTTCAGACAAGTGCCTGAAAACCTCCAGGTGCTTCAGGCACTGGCTAACCAGCGGCGTGCAGCGGAGAGCAGCTCCTGTGTCTCTGAAGTGAGCAGCGAGGGCTGGGATCAAATTGCTTGGCAGTATCCTCAAGGCCATGTCCTTCCAAAAGTCTAGAGTGTCTCTGACACAGGACAAATGGATGGTGATTGCTGTTTTACAAGGGAGATATCGTTAACAACTGCACTTTGGGAGTTTCCAGCCTTAGGTTGTTATCATTACGTGAGTGTGCTAGGACATTCAGCGCACGCATTATGGAAAAAATAGTATTGGAAGCAGTAAGGTTCCAAAGTTGCCATGGGTCGTGTGTGGGACACATCCGAATTCCATCTTCCCTTCCTTTTGAGTACCTGAGCAGTAAAGTAGTAAGCTTCACGATGATGCAGATGCTGGCGGGTTGTGGGGAAGGTGTCACACACATTAATGTTCGTGGGCCAAGTCAGGGACTGTACCACTTGCACATTTAAGAAGGTGAAACTTTTACAAAAGTAAGCTAGATCTTTTTCCTGGGCTGATGCATTCAAACTGGTGTGTTTTAAATACCAGAAGTAATGCTGGGGACCTGACCCAAGCTTTGCTTCTTTTGACTCACGGGCCACTGGAGAGCAGCAAGGAAGGGCTTTACCACTGGCTGTGAAGACAGTGCAGGGTGGCTGTAGGATGTGCATTCGGTGTTTTGAAAGGATATTGCATAGACTGTTTGAATTTGGGTGGTCTCAATACTCTTATTTTTATTTCTAAGTGTCCTGTTTTACTTAATATTTATGAATCAGCATAGCAAACATCTACCAGAGGAAATTGGAGGGACTGGTGATTTTGACTAGCTCGAGGCCAGTGTAGTTACCACAGCGTACAGAGGGTGGAACAGGTGAGGGAGTGTCTAACAGCTCGCTTTAATGGTGTGCCTTAGTATTGCTGTACGATGCTCTTCTGTAGTGAAACTTGGCTTGAATGTGAATGTTAAATAATTTGTAAATGTCTGTTATAAATTTGGGTGAGAGGATGCTGATTTGGGCTGTGGATTTCATTATGACTATAAATCGCACTTCATGGAAAAACACTTTTAATAGAAATAAATAGCAAGCACGCTTACTGTTAGTAACAGTAATCTTACCAAAACCTTTGAGTGATGTTTGGAGTGGGGAGCATTGACTGCTCCTACAGAAATGAAAGGTGGGGGGTGTACGTGTGTGCGTGTGTGTATGTATCCCCACTGCAGTTCCTTTAAACACCTTTCTCAAGTGTTCGGTGGAGCCTGGAATATGTTTTTCCTTTGTTTGTCTGTTACTTCTGCTATTGTAAGCTGAAGCTTGACAGAGATGCTGTTAGACTTCTGATCTCGGTGGAAAAGAGAAATCTTGAACTTGTAAATATTTTTGCCCAGAGGTCTTGCTAAAAGTATGCAGACTTGTTCAGAGCCAGACTCTCGTAGGGCTGTGTGTTTCCAATCTGTTCTGCAGCCCCTTACTTATGAATGTCCTGGAGATACTGTCTGTGCAGGTGAAGCTGTTAAAAACACGAAGCCACAATCAGGGAGGGGGGAGGACAGCGTTGATTATTCTGGGTTCAAGTGCAGGGACAGTGCAGTTAATGTTGCTGAACTTGTTACAGGCAGTGGTGATTATGGCAGATATATCACTCTGCGGGTGACAAAGTCCAGAGAAGGCAACTTTGCAAGATCGCCATGGTTCATACTCTGCCAGGCTGTCCACTGCCGGGATGATCATAAAGCTTGTCAGAAATGGGCACTGGAAAGTCTCTGGTCAGAGTGGGGACAATATGACCACCCTTTGAAATGCCTGGGAAAGGACCAGAGATGTCTTCTGGAGATGGTATCAGGACTGTTCCTGAGGGCAGAAGGAACGTTCATTCCCAGATGATTGGAAGAAAACCCTGAAAGAGAAGAAAAGAAGGGTTGCTGCCGCAGGTTGCTCACGAGCCAAAGCAAATGGAACCCTCCTGCTGCTCCGAGCGCTACCCGCGCAGTAAACCCACCTCTGCCTCTGCTGAAACACAGCACGAGCGTGGTTTGTTCTGGACTCGAATGGGTGGATCTGGAAACTCAAAACCATTGATTTTTGCTAGGTTTGCGTTATATGTTAACATTGGAAGTATTCTCCCCACAATCACACAGCCTGACCAGACATTTACTAGATTGCTTACAAGGCTTATTAGAAATTTCCTGTGTACTTTATTTTTTTTAATAAGGTATTGATTTCAATATATTTCTGGTCATACTTGCAATGAATTGATTTATGGTGGTAGAAATTCTGTTTAGCTGCTAAAACCTGATGGGTACTAACTAATTCAATTTTTTTTTTTTTAATCTTCTTTTTTTTTTTGTAAACCACTAGTTCTTTTTTGAAAACAAACTGTCTACTCCAGTATTTTGTTCCTTTGCTTTGCCTGACATTTTGAATGGGTCAAGAAAGGGCAGCGGGCAGAAGCAGACACGGGCATCCCAGAGATGCTGTGCTACAGTACCGCATATATTGCGTGTCTCCTCACAGCTCTGCGTGTTCCGTCAGACCGACCCCTGCCACCGCGGCACTCTCTGAGTATCAGGGGAAAATGGCTCAGTTCCACTGTTTTTCTGCCAAAACTCCTCTCTTGGCTAGAGGATTGAGGGCTATTTTAAATTAACCGTTCTCTTTTGTCTGGTGTATGACATCCAGAACTTGATTTGAATCTTGTGTCATATATGTAAATGTTTTGTATAAGGGTTTTGACTACTCCCTAATAAATAAGTGGGTGTTTTCAAAGACACGTGCTGGCATTTCTGAATTTGAGTATGTCGGTTTTACATATAACATATTATAAAATCAGAGACTTTATGTAGTATTTTGTGTTTCCTAACCCTGTCATGTCCTCTGCCTTTCCCTTTTCAGATGATTATTAATGAACAATTTTAGTTTTCATATGCCCGAATTACTTTGGAAACGAGCGATCTGGGAACTGTGGAGAGCAGCCATGCACTTCAAAGTTTGTGTACACACTCCTACACTGTACTTTTGTGGTGGTGTTTTTTTTTAAACAGCCGCCCTAAGAGCCATAAACATGGTTACACGGTATAATAATATCTCTTGACTGAGTGGTCAGAAATTAATCTTCCCGCAGGGTCACAGTGTGGTATGTCTTCAGCCCCCACAATGGCTTCGTACTAGAATCAACAGGAACAAAAGGGAAAATACTAGAAATGCCTGGTGGACTCTCAATATTTTGAAGAGTTTACATTCGTGGGTCAGAAGAAAGTTTTAAGAACTCTGGGTTTTATTTACTGTTTGTGAGCATTTGGGGTGTCCTGTCCCACCATTGCTGGACTTGGCACGTTTCAGTGCTTTCACTTCAGTTTTGTTGTGAACCTAAATGCGAAGTGCCACAAGTGTCAGTCCGCTCTCTGAGCATTTGATTTAAAAAAAGCAAAATTCTTGCTCCTTTTGGTGTGATAAATGATCCCACATTTAATAGATATGTATTATAATAAGATGCTGTTTAATAGATATGTGTTATCCCTTCTGCCTTAAACAGAAAACCATCACCTCAAGTTTAGATGTATTTAAGCATTTGTTTAGTTCACTCTGTGCAAAAGCCATTCCGTTCAGAATAGGTCTGAAATATCTAAGAAATACATGCAATTTTGTCCTAATAATAGCTGAATATCAAAAATGATACTCAGATTGTGCTCTCCCTGCAAGTCTAAAAGAAAACAGTGGAATGTACAAATATGGAAGAAACCTAAAACACTTGAAATGTAGCTGGTAGAGGGGAAGAGGAGACGTGAAGGGGGCAAACAGGGCTGGCAGCATCCCGCTCCGTCTGGGGCGGCCCAGCCAGCCTCATCCCTCCAGTCACCCTCCTTGCACTGGACCATCCTTGGGGGAAAAGAGTCACAAGTAACAAAGTTTAAAAAACCCCAACTTGGTGCTGAAAAAGAATAAATTGACATTTTTGGATGGTGTCCACTGTGTGGTGAAACTGCTCTTGTGGGGCGGGTGCAGAGGGTGGGTCTGTGCTCGGGGCAGCTGTCAGACACACAGCGCTGGTCTCTGGCAGCTCATACGTGAAAGTTTTCGCTTAGTGTAAACTTGAATTGTGTTCTTTGGCAGTGATAGTGTTGAGTAATTTCTAAAACGTCGTTTGACCGCGTATTTAAGAATAGGGACTACAAAATCCTCAGAGAAAAGAGGAATGTGGTCCTGTTTCTTTTGTTGTTGTTTTGTTCTATTCTTTAGTAAGGAATTCTATAAACTTTTAAGAGGGGTGAAATAAAAATAAAATTTAAAAAACCCTGTACAAAAAAACAAAAGCAGCCTGAAAATATTAAAAGCTGAGATTCTGAGGTCTTTGCATTTTCCCTTCCTGGTTTCCAGCAGCCATTCTTGGAAGACTCTCTTTGTCATAGGAAAAGGAAAATACAGTTTTGTTCATTTCACAAGTTAGATTCTTTTTTTGTGTGTTATTAACAGGTTTGGCAAACATCGCAAAGATGACAAGAGTGAGAAAACTGGTAAAATAAAAGTGCAGGAAGCTCTTACTTCAGAAGAGGAGAGAATACGAATGAAGCAAGAACAGGAGAGGTAGACTTCAGTATTTGCTTAAACCTTGATAGAGAGAGTTTGCTTTTTAAATTAAATAACTGAAGTTCAATTTTCACTGATGAGATTTCCCAAATGTTGATATGTTTATATACGTTAAATAACAAGACAAAGATGGATTTATTTTGGACATTAGTATAAACAGCTTCTTTGGCTGCGTTAAGCACCTTTTATAGACCCAGAGCTCCTTTCCCTATTGAGGAGACTGGAGTAAAAATATGAAATGTTTTCTCTATATATTCTATAACTGATTTTATTGACATTTTCAGAAAACAAATATTTATATAGAATGAAGTATGTTTTGTATTTTTCTTCAAAGTCTTGCATATCTAGTTTTTGCATCAATATATTTAGAAAAAACTAAAAATTATACTTATCAGTATATTTGTCACTGGAGTTCAGTCTATTTATGTGTCATGCAGTCTGTTTATGGAATGATATGTATATTAAACTGCTAATTGTAAAAATGAGTGGTGAGTACCTCTATTTTTCCTTGTCATCTTCCCTTAACATTAAAAACTTATATATATGTCATATGCTCTTCTCAATATTTCCAATCTACTTTTCATCCTGTCTCTTGTAGCCCAGATATTTGGGGCCTAGACTCCGGTATCTCATATATCAAATTAGTCAAAATCTTGGAAAGCTTAGGTTGTAACTTAACTAGTATTCGGGGGTGCGTGTGGAGACGACCTCTTTGAATAGACATCTCTTCAGTAAGGAGGCAAACTTCAAAGGGTTGCAAAGTTTGAATGTTGAGTGGTAAATAGATTCAGACACACTTAGCGGTGAAAGTGAACTATGAATTGGAATGATTTATCTAAAAATTATGCTGTAGCTCAGCCATAAATTGAGGATTGATGCAGCAACTATGGAGGGAACTTCTGTTGTCCTTGTACAAGAGGTATGGCTAGTTAGTCCTAATGACCCCTTTGACCATCATCTCTGCACCTTGGGCTTCTGCAGGTAAGAAGAGAAGTTTATAAACGATGGCTTCATTGCTCTAACAGCTCACCGGAATAGCGGAGCCACGGTAACTCGTGTACTCTCCTCTGTTAAACCTAAAATGGTTTGCTTTCAGTTCTTTTAGAGTTGAGTGATGTACATTAAAGTTAAGGCAGGCTAGAAGTATACATTTATTAGTTAGTGAAGGTCAGCAGTAACTTGTTAAACTGCAGAGACTTTATCATTTGTGACCATCTGTTTGAATTACTTTACGGGATTTTTTTTTATTCTTTAACAGATATACTAGCATAAATTGATGTAAAAATTTATTCATGCCTTTCTCCATCCATTCTCACAGCAGAGGGTGGCTGGATCACAGTGCTTGGTTGGTTTTTACTTCTCTGGTTTTTATTTTTTCTTTTTTAACAAAATTGAAGCAGGGTCATTAAATTTGTTACTGGTTTTAAGAGTAATGTGCTTTCAGGTTAAATGGTAAAGGGGAATACTGGAACTGAAGGAAATAAGTGGCTTTGGATGTGAGGGTGTTTGTGCAGTCAACTTCCCTTTCCGCATGGGCAGACCAGCCACTTCGTGGATAAACTCAGAGACATTGAAAGCCGCCTCTGTCACTCCAGCCAGCTCAGGGCTGGGGGAAGGTCAGCCACACGTGCACAGTGCTCATCCCTGCCTTAATGCGCTCCCAAACTTGCCCAACACAGAGGCTTTCTTAGTAACCTTAGGTCCCCAGAAAACCAGCCGCATACATTTATTCAAAGAAGAAAGACTTGACGTTTAAGTTAGTAACGTTTTCTCTCTCTTCATTCTCTCTCTTTGTCTCTCTGTGTCTGTCTCTCTCAGTAAGAATGGTGAGAGTATAGACTGTCCCTGTGGTGATGTAAGAGAGGTTGCAATAGTCACGCTGGGTACCAAGGTAGAATTATGAAATCATTTGTATAGCCCCCAATGCATGGAGCAAATTCCTAATCCCTGTCCATCAAGTTATGCTAACCAGTTTGAAACTTTCCTGGAATCTCACTCCTCATGTGTCATAAAACCAATTTTATGTGTTCACTGAAACTGCAGAAAATGCATGTGCCAGAACTTCGTAACAGCTTGATGTTATCGTAACACGGGTCCTCCTCCTCCCGTTACTCTCTTTCCCTAACTGTGTATTTGCTTTCCTTTGTGTTATGTCTATAAGAGAATGCAAGTTCTTCGGGGTAGTGGCATGTACAACTAATAAAAGACAATAAAATAGCAACCAAATGTGTGAGCTGCTTCCTTATGTTTCTGAAAAATTCAGATGTTGATTTGGTCCATGGAGACTAAATATTTTTTGCAGTTAGATTGCAGAGTTTCCTTTTGATCCTGTAGAATAATGATGTTCGATACATGCTATTAATGAAGAGTACTCTTGCAAATTAACTGAACAAACCCTCAAAATGCTTACTAGGAGACAGAGTAAAATATTACTGTCAGTGTTGGTTGATAATGGCTGCTATTTTAACTTTGTTTTCTGTGGTTTTTTTCCTCCTCAGTGTTTTTAGCAGTACAATTCACTTGCTCTGTTTTACTTGGGATTTGATGCTATATACCTCTATAATGATGCAATACTTTGGGGAAATAGGTTGGATTTAATGAATTTACTATGTATGAGAGGCTAGGAGCAAAAATCCTTAGGGGGTCAGAGAACAAGTGAACGGTCCATTAAAAAATCAATCATGCCCACAATTTTATGGAATTATTATGCCTTGACTTGATAATTTTAATAGTATGGTGCTTACAGTAGTATTTTCTTTAAAAATCTTAAAAGTAGTGTTCATATTGATTATGAGACAAACAAGCAAATTAATGTTCTCCAATTTACCATGATTGAAATGAAGAAAATTGCATTTTATAAACATATTATTAATAATAATTCCTTATTAAGGAGCTTATCTCTTAAGCTGTATATGGTATGTGTTTACTGACAATCTTCAAGTAATTTTGAACATAAAATGAAATTATGTAGTTGAAAATACAGGCAGCTTTCAATAAAATAGACTACTGGAACGATTAGGAGCATCATCTGAGGAGACCACCCACCAATCTTAACCAAAATTGCTGTGAAACGCTTGCTATTTGTAAGTTCTCCAAATGTTGGATTAACAGTTCATACGAGGTCATAGGACATTGTCCCCCCTGTGTCGCTATTTTTTAACACTGGTTTACTGCAGAAAAAGAAGTCTGGTTGCATTATCCTTGAGTATCTGCCAAGCACTGATCTGAAAATCCAGATGGGCTCTGGTGTGCTCTTAGAAAGGGTGCTTCTCCCCAGCAATGGCACCAATCAAAACCTTAAGGCAAAACTAAGCAATAGGTTTTCTGAACTTGGCCTTCTGTCTCCTAAGAAAGAGACTATACTGCGGAGTCTTGAGGAGGTCGAATAAGACTTGAATTGAATTAGCTCTATTCCTGTGCCACATCACAGCTAGTTTATATATATATATGCTAACTTGGAGCCCCTCTTTGCCATGCTGTCATCCTGTCCGTCACTGGACTACTAAAACTGGATACCACTGAGATGCTACGTTCACTCGGAGAGAGTGAAAAACCAGCCCCGAGCCCTTCTTGGTTTTGTTATAGATGGTCATCTACCAGTTCCAGAGTCTCCTGATGCACCAGTGGTTGGACTGTCTTCCTAAGAGTAATGTCTTAGATTTTACAGATGGGATGTCTTGAGCTTTCAGAGATGCTTCAAACTACTTATAGTCTTACACAGGCATTGCTATGTAGGATAGACTTTAAACCAGATTTTGAAACTTTTGTCAGTGACCAAGAGGAATTGCTGTTACAACCCAGTTAGTTTTCATATGAATGGTCACCTTCTGCTGTGCTATTGGACCTAAGCCTTTGGAAGCTCACATACCTTTCCACCTCAGAAACATCTGTACATCTGGTGCTCAAGGGCCTTCCAGGATACAGTTTTCTCAATACGTAGCCAGTGTGTCCATCAGTATCCTGCAACCTGATTGCCCTGAAACGTTTTCTGACTTCTTCAAGACCCTGTAGTATAAGCTCTTTCTTAGGGGATGTGAAGACAGAACTGTTCAGAAAGCCTACCACTTTTGTCTTCTGGTTTTTATTGATGGCCCTTGCTGGAGAGAGACATCCCTCTAACAGCGGGTTCTGATACCTTTGTCTCTCTTTCTTTCATCCTTGCGTTTTTCCTTGGATTTCTTTTTTGTTTGTTTTTTCTTTTTTTTTTTTTTCAGTTGACTTGCTTTTGTTTTTTCCCCTGCAGCTGTGTGTTCATTACAAAATAAATCCTCAGCAAATCAAAAACCTTTGCCTGTGTTCTGCCCTTCTTCAGCTAGGGCACACGTAGTTCTTGACCCCCACCTGGCAAGGCCAGGCACGCTGACTGTGTCTTCAGCCTTGGACTGACTTCCTCTAGCAACCCAAGTGCTCCCCAACCCAAACAGCTTTACTCTTTGTACCTGGGTAGTAGATAACAGAGGAATGAAATAAACATACTTCTTTGTGAAGTTTTCAACAAATTCAGCTGTATCCAGTGTGGTTCACTGCTAGGTAATGCTTAAAAGATGAAAATTGCAATTCTAATGTAATCTCATGATTCGGAGTATGTGATCCCAGCTATGGGTGAATAGTGTTCATGCTTTAATCCGCTTCTAGAAGCACTTCCTCTTAGAAGAAGAGTCTACAGGGTATTGTCTCCATTTGGGTAATACGCTGACTTCAGAGCTTTACTAATATTCTATAAATCTCTGGGTTACCCTAAAAATATTTTAATCTTAGTATTGTATTCTTCCTCAACTTCCACTGAATTGGATGCAAAATCAGGTGCTTAAACACCTGTGTTGTGAGGATCAGTCTTGAGGAGATAAGGAGAAATCTTGGGAAGAGAATTCAAGAGCTGTTGTGGTGGGAGCGCTGTGACAGAGGCTCCAGAAATGCTGGAGGTGATGGAGCAGTCAGGTGGGGACTTTTGGAGCCAGGGCCTTCCTTTGCTCTGAAAAAGCAGCCGTACCATTCCAGTCACCGCTGTACTTGGAGGAAGATTAACACACAGCAAAGCAGTACCGCGCTTCAGACGCGCGTGTGTACGGTTCTCATCTGGAAAAGAAACTGGGTTCTTTGCTAGTTCCCCCCCCCTTTCTGTTTTGGAAAACGTATCCTTTTGTTCCCTTAGGCTGCAAAGGCAATTAAATTTACACGATTCCGCTGTTATTTTTATCCACGTCTGTGCAAATGTCCCCCGTGCTGGCATCGGGCGTGCCGTGGGACCGGCGCCGGCCGGCCGGGGCCGCGGGGCCGGGAGGGGGAGCTCCCGCCCCGGCTGTGGCGCGGCTGCCCGCCCCGCTGGGCGCTGCCGGGGGGCTCCGGCCTGGAAACCTCCCCGGGGCTGCCTGAGGCAGAGCGCGTCCTACCGCCTTGCGGGCGGCTGGGGGGAACCTCTTTGTAACGGGGGCTGGGGAGATGCTTTGAGTGGTTGGAGGTCGGAGGCGATGCTGGGGGCAGCTGCCAGAGTACGGCAGAAAGAGCGGGAGAGGTGACCGGGGATCTTGGTCTTGCAGAGGTGCCGTCGGGGGGAGGTGGATCGGTCATTCGTCTCTGTATTGGCAGATTAGCCGTTACTTCTGAAGATCAATCAATAGGCTGACAACGTTTTGGTGCGAACATAAACAAGGCTACAATTTCAGCATGTGTTGCTGGCGTAACGATTTTTCCTAAATTTAGAGTGAAACATTCTGTCTGTTCATTAGTAGTTGAAATAACATTGATATTTTTTGCTGAAGGAGTCGGTCATTCCATAAAATGCTTCCTGTATTATATGTTTCCTGAGGGTATAAGGGTCTTTACCTCCATCATATCATAAACTTCTCTTCATCTTTCTCTAGTGCCATTAAAGCCACAAGCCCTTTGTTGTAAAAGTATACTAATGAATAGAAATGTTACAACAAGAACAGAAGTCTTGTGTTTTCCCTTCATCATGCATCATCCATTTTAATTAGACGAAAGGGTGGTGAGTACTGTGACAAGAGTCTGGAATTAAAATCATTAATTGATGTCAAGCTGACGAGAGACTGCTAACATGAATTTACTGACAGCAGGAAAGAAATTAACCTTATTACTTTATTTAGTACATTGGGACTATTTATTATATTTTCCTATGCAAGTTCAGTGTGTTCCTTTTATGATGATAGAGAAAGACAAATAATTAATAAAACCTGCATAAAGTTTTATTACCTCCTATCAATGAAGTTTACATGAAAACCACATCAATAACTTACAAAAGACAAACCCACCACATCCCTTTAATCAACATAACTCACGAAAACCGTTACAGCAATACTTTTGATATTTTAAATGAGTATAATACACTATGCTCTACAGCCAAGTAGAATTGCAAAAGTGATCTGATTTAAAACCATGCCTTAGTTTCTTAATGTCAGTGTTGCAAAAAATGAAACATATTTTCTCCAGCGGTGACATTGATTGGAATAACTGTCAGTTTTGATCATCATTGGAAGGTCAGCCTAACAAAGATGAGTTTTAATGTTAAGCATCTTTAGTTTTTTGATGAAAGAGTACAGCAGTGTCTTACAGAATGACAGCAGCATCCTATAGATAATTTGTGACCCAAAGGTCATAATAAAAGAATAGAGGGGAGGTCATCCTGTAGTAAAGGCCATCTGGAACTGTTAAAGTATCAGATGGAGTAGGGGGCTGAACAGCAGGACACTCTTGGTGTCTTTCCAGATTTCCCAGAGAGACCATAATATTTTTATTGGAAAACCCCAACTTTCTTCCCCTTAAGCAAAATATTTTCGTCAAGCAGTTTCATCTTACTTTTTTGGAAAAAAAGACAACATACTGTGATAGGGAGAGGATTTTTGTTTCTTACGTAGCCTAAGTGTTATCTGCGTCTTTAAAATAACGCAAAGGTTCAGCTTTAGTTTTGCTGCTACTGTATTTTGATGCCACTTAAAAGCTTTCACAAGAACTATTACTTCTAAGTCCATTATTACTGCAAACATTCAGAATGTAAATATTTTCTGAAGTGACTAGTGTAAAATCTTTACTGATAAAACTTCCCCCCTCTTCCCAGCCCGTAAGAGAGGAGAGAAAAAATTCCTCTGTGAATCAGAAAATGAGAGCAATGTGTTTCTCATTCTCAGTTATTTTGAGATGGGGTCTGCTTGTCAAGGGATATTCCAGTTTCACTGAGATTTGTAGCATTGTTTTTGCCAGTGTTTTTTTACATAATGGATGAGGGTGCAGGATGTGAAAACAAATCAATGGCAGTAATTTTTGTAAGAGAACACAGAAATGAAGCATGAGCTTCATTGGAGCTTTGGAAAACCATTTCAGCCCAGTTACGCTTCATAAAAATACTGACTTTAGGAGATATGTAAATTAAAGCTTTTGTGGAATACTAGTTGCTGAGGTAGTTTTTTAAACAAAGCTCCTCACATTTGCTAGCTACATACTGTAAATATAGAGATTTTAAGACCTTGTGCTAAAAGTATATTTTCTCTATTTTCTATTCCTCTGCAGTGATTCAAGACATTGTACTGGGAAAGGTCTGCCCAAGTCATTTGCCATATTTTTAAAAATAACATTTACGTGGTCTTTATAATATTCTGAGTTACAAATGTGGTTGAGGTGTCTTGTGGATCATATGAGTTCAGCACTCTGTTAGAAATTTCAGCTCAGAGTAA
This sequence comes from Aramus guarauna, assembly GCA_013400195.1. Lineage (NCBI taxonomy): Eukaryota > Metazoa > Chordata > Aves > Gruiformes > Aramidae > Aramus > Aramus guarauna. The sequence continues at coordinate 841,712 of VXBL01004884.1, read as the reverse complement.
GAGCACTAATATGTCGTGTTGTACTTTTGAATGCCAAGAGCTTTAGGATAAGGTGGCAGCATGTGCTCCGGTGTCCCATAAACTATCACGTTACGGTTAGAGTTGCTGGAGCAAATACTTATTTGAGAATTAAAAAAGCTGTACCATGATTACTAACTTACTGAACTTACTGTTGATGAGTTGAACAGAACTGAAAATCCATCTGATTTTCCAGCCTGAACTGCAGGAGTCCAACAATAAGACAAGGCACTAAACCTACTCTTTTTTTCCTAATTGTTAGATACAGCAGCAAGAATTTGACTAACCAGAAAGACACCTAATAATGTATTCACAACAGGCAGACAGGTCCTTCCTTCACACCACAGCTGGAACTTTATTTTGTAACCAGGTACTAGAACAAACCTTTTAATGGGTTATAAGAAACCTGGCTCTGTTTCTGGCCCAGCTGTGGATTTCTGCTCTCACTCAGCACTGTGACCCAGCAAGGTTTTAGAAGTGAATCCTGAGAGGTATTGTGGGGTGCTAATTTGGGGTCCTGAGCAAAGATATTGATTTATAAGCTGTATTGTCTATTGGTGGGATTTTGGTTTGGGGGTTCTTTTTTGGTTTGTTTTTTTTTTATTTTTTCCTTTTCTTTCAACTTCGGTGTATGAAATTCACATAATCCTTTCCTTTGTTGTAAGGTTTTTCATGTATTTTTTCTCACTTCAGGATTAGGCTACTTTATACATAATACTCTAGAAACACAGAATAATGGACCTGAAATAGAGCTAGTGGCAGAATGTTATACCCACTTTTGTTACTATACTTCAGCTAGAAGTGTGTGGATGCTGGTTAGGCTCAGCTCAACCAACTGATGACAGCATTGTAGCTGGGCTGCCAGTTACTGCCTGCAGTATCTGGGAATGACTGATTTGATATATGATATGATATATGGTACCATTTGATATATGGTATGACTGTGTCATTTGTTTCTTGCACGTACGGGAACAGCTGCTCCCTACACATCTAACTGCAGAATTCCGGTGTTACCCACCAGTGCTGCTTTCTGGTATTGTTCTCCAGTTGGGAAAAAAAAAAGAAATTTGGGGGAGAAGTGGTCCAAGACAGTCTGCGTGAGAGAGGAAACCAGGGTTCTTAAAATGAGGAGGGACAGAAGTAGGATCTCTCCCAAGTCGTGTTTCAGCAATAGCTGAATCTCATGATTTTCTTCCTTTCTACTTCAGTCCAGCAAAAGAGCTAAATGGAAGATTAGAGCTAAATTAATCTAATGATCAGGGTTCTGTTGTCATAGGTGTAAATATCAGCTCTTCTGGCCAGTTTTGTAATGCAAAAGAAAAACTAAATTCCGTTTTGCTTACAGACAGCAATGATGTGCTTTGATGCATCATGGTTCCCAGCAGGATAACTGTCCCAGTTGCCCATCTGGGTGATCCTCCACTGCTGGGGTCACTGACCCTTGGATCAGACATGAAAATAAGGAAAGAAAATTGCAGTCATGGTAGTGTTTGTTTTGGAGACAGGAGAACCTATACTGCCTGTGTATCTGATACAATCGGCTTTGGTTGAAATATATCCTTTAAAAAAACACAGCAGACATACCCTCCACTCTGCAATGCTGCAGACTGTTAACTGCAAAGTAGTCTAAAAACTCCATTGAAATGGAAGTAAGGTGGTAATTTACAGATTTTTTAAATCAAAATAAGCAAGGCTTTGCACTTGTTTACTCCAAGATCCAAGAAAGCAGATACTCTGTTGGGGAGATGTATCTCCACTGTGGATAGGCAAAGGATGAATTAAGGTTAGGGGAGAAGGAAAAGTAGGGCTGAAATACATGAGAGATTCCACCGGGTTAGAGGAGATGATGCTGATGTCTCCTTTAGTTTCATCAGTGTCACTTGGCTTCATATTGGTGTTTGCACTTCGCCTGTTTATACACGTAATACTTTCTCTCCTCCATTTTCTTTCATTTCTTTACATCTTCATTTGTATTTTACCGCCTTCTTTACAAAGTCCTTATAAAAATGAGCATGTTGTTCTCTTCTTAATGTGTTAGGGCACATACAGTAATCGCCTTTATTCCCTGCCCCTCCCCCCCTTTTTTTAAACTACAGCCCTCCTGGGTTGTAGCTCATTAAAGGTTTTTGAAATTCTCATGCATCTCTTCTGCATGTGGGATTTGAGGAGCGGGGAACTGCAGAGAGACAGTAAGTACTATTGCAGAGTCTAATTGACAGATAGGCGGTGATTGTTGAAGGAAAAAGAAAATTAAGGCTGTCTGATTGTGTAGATGCATTTCTTTAATTTTGAGGTGGTGGACAGCTTTTTTTGTTGGTTGGTTTTTTTTTCCTTTTTGTATGTAGTCCTTTTTGCTTCTCTGTTGTTGTAGAACCAATATGTAGGAAATATATGTACGTAAAATTTCTATGTAGGTGCAGACTTGTAGATCTGGAAGAGAGATGATGTCACTTTTCCAAGATGGGATCTCCTGTGTATGCCATTCCTGGAAGATGTTTGTTTGTTTCCTCCTGTTTTTTTTCAGTTTATAATGAATGACATAAACTCTACAACTTCCCGTGGCAATCTTTTCCACTACCTTTTCAGTAGAAAATTCCCCTGCCCATAGTATCTAGTCTCAATTATTGCTGCTGCAGTTTAAATACCTAATACTTCCATTAGAGATGGAAAACATTATTCTTTTCCTCCTTATGTATCTGGAGACTGTTGTTATGTCCCCACTCTGTCTTTTTCTTTTCCCCAACAGCTTGACATCGCTGACTCGTGAGTATCTGTTATCCAGTAGAACTTCCAGATCCACTCCTGAAAAAGCAACTCACAGATTTTCCCCCTACTTTTAATTGGTATGCTTAATTATTCCAACTATGTAAATTACCTTCCAGTTGCTGTTATTGAAGTTAATTCTATTTTTAAAGCCTACTCTATTTTTCAAGAACATTTAAAATGTTAATCCTTTCCTCCAAATTTCCTTCATTTGAGTTTTCCTCAGATTCAATAGCATCCTAATTAATAATGAAAAACCTGAGTAAATTCAGAGAGAGATCCATGTAGAAAATGCCTCAATCCATCCATCTAGCCTGACTGTGAATTGCTGAGAGCTACTCTCTAAATACTCTGTAGGAGCTGCCTGGTTCAACCCATTGCATCTGTCCTGTTGCTGTTTTTCTGAGCCTGGGACATACTGTTTCTGCTCTGTTCACAAGGCCGTTTATGGTGTTGTGGAAGGAAATCTGACTGACTTGACCACATCTGGTCTTGATAAATCCATGGTGGCTACTGCTTGTGCCATTATCTTCTCTGTGCTTACCAATAGTTTGTTTCAAAGGGGATTGATGTCAAACTGATGAGTCTGTAATTCTCCTCCTCCTCCAAGGGATGTTTGACTTTTTCTAGTCTTTCAATACTTCAGCTGTCCTCAACAGGTTCTCATGGTTACTGGAAAAGGGCTGAGACTGCCTCAGACAGTTGTGTGTGTCGGATGAAGTTCAACCAGCTTAACCAGTTTCTAGCTACTTCTTTTGCTTTTAGATTGAAGATCATTTTGTTCTTGGTGGCAGTATCAATTGTGCTGGCCACCTGCTTGCAATCAACCACTTTAGTGAAGACAGATGCAAAGACAAAAAACCATTAAGCCTTAGGTCTCCTCAGCATCATCTGTCAATATCGTTCCCTCACTACTGAGCAGGGGAGCAACCTTTTCTTTGCTCTTCCTTTTACTGCTAATGCAATTACGCAATGATTTATTGTTATCTTTAAAGCTCCCTGCTACTTTTACTTCACATTGTGCCTTAGCCTTTCTGACTTTGCCCCTGTACGCTTGTGCTTAGCCATAGCAAACTGACCACATTTTGTATGTGTTTGAGATCAGAGGACAGTCATATTTTAGCCAGTTGGCCACACATGTATGTACACAGGAGATAAGGCAGAACTGTTAATTTTTTTCTTTTAATAACTTGAAAAAGGTTGGTCTCCAGCCTTCCAATTTAAAAATTATATTTATGTAGCACTATTTTCTGACTTTTTTTTTTAAGTATGCTAAAGTTTTGAATGAAATGAGGAAGAGGAGATGTCTTTCTTATTTACAAGCTACCGCTGTTGCTGCCCATGATTATCCGTTGCCCACAGTGATCCTTTAGAGTTATTTTCCCAGAAAAGCAGATGGCTTTGCTGAGAGATGGTTTCAACTGTGATAACTGGCTACCTTTAATCATGGTAAGAAAAACTAAGTGTCATATGCTGGTTCAGAGGGAAATCACAATAATGTCTATAATCAAGGTACCCTCATTAGAAGAGTAGTTGTCAGAAAAATTCTGCTTGGATCCAGACAAAGGTCAAAGAAAAATACAGGAGAGGACAAACTCCCATATTGACTTGATTGCCAAAAATTAGAAAAAGGGCCATTAAAGCCCTGAAGGCAATCGAGGAGGGCGGGAGAAGGAACAGCAAGACCTGGCTTTGTGGCTGGCACCCTGTGACTGTAAGGTATTTTTCACTAGCAAAGGAGGAGGGGACAAATTTGACAAGATTTGGCAACTGGCCAACACACCTCCTGACCTCTTCATTAGAAATGATATCTGGCAAAAATTGGACCGAATGTGTTCATCCCGTCTGACTAACTTAAACAAGCTGACTGGCTTTATAAACATGTCGTTGTTTTTCTCTGTTTTCAATCCATCACCCTGACGCGTGCCAGTCTGATGGCAGAAGGACTGAGAACTGGCAGTGGTGAATGGCTTGTCATTTAGCTTCTGTCCTTACACAATGCTGCTTCTAGCCTTAATAAACATTGTCAGCCATCTCACATATGTGGAACTGCAAGCGTTCAATACTGATTTTGTAAATGAGTGAGCCTCGGTGGAAAAGACGAGGTTGTGGATTATCACTTGGGCAATAGCTGAATCCTGGCAGCAGCAGGAGGATTAATTGAATTGACCAAGCAATTGCACACCAGAAACAGCAGCCAACTTTGTTTCTGCTCTGAGGGGAGGGCATTGCAACAGCAAATGTAGTGTACTAGCCATGAATATCCTTCGCGTGCTGTGTTCATCAATTAAGATAAGTAGGTGATTTTCTGTAAGGATCTGAATCGCTAATATGAAAAAATCCCACAAAGGGGACTGAAGCTCCCAAGGGATTGGGAATATATATTTATAATTTCACTTCTAACACTACATGAAATTAGGGTCCATTTCTCTTCTTTTGCCAACTTTGCTTATTCATTTGTACTCACAACAGCTCTGCAAACACCACAGATTTGAGTTTTCCATTGCTGGAAAAAGGTTAAAGTGTAGTTCAGACAGAACTGCCATAAGCATTTGGTTCAGGGTGGTATTTGCCTCGCAGACTAATATGATTAATTTGATATCTACTTGTGAGCTACATGGCTAAACGCCCTTTGTGGTCAAGGGCATGTGCTTGACTCGGTGGAGCCTGGAGAAGGGTTCAGCTTCACCTTGAAATGGCCATGTTTCTGCTCTTGGGCTGCACTGCTCTCTTATAGCCTACGGACAGCCGCCTGATGTGACTGAACCTTGACCAACTCTTCTGGAAGCCCAAAACATACATCAACACCTAAATTTAGGTGTCTAAAATGGTAGTTGCCTTCATCTGAAAGCTGAATCCTGCTCCCAGAGTTTTGAAGAAGGCAACGAGGTGGCAGCTGCTTGCTGGAGACAGCAGCACATAAGCTTTTCCCTTACTTCTGTGACCACCATTTCACGTGCATAGGAGTTGGTATACAATGGGTATGTCTATCATTACTGGATTAGCTTGCAATGAAAAGCTCTTCTAACAATTATAGGAAGTTCTGGAGCTAACAATATTGTCATTTTGAAGCAGTTATCATTAGCTTTTGAATTGAAAGGCACACAAATGCATGAGGATAGTTTATACTTTACTGAACATTATAATTTGAGTCTCAAAAGCACGACAGTACATTGTTGACATTTTCAGTATTAACACTTCAGCAAGGAGGATTTAGAAACTTCTTGGGATAGCTTTTGTGGTTTTCAAAGTTCAGTTTCATTTAAACACTACAAAATTGATAAGCAGTTTTTGCAAAATTCTTTGAAGATGAAAAGAGTTATATGAATGCTAAGCTTTATTATTATTGTTAAACCCACACAAAATCTATAGGAAGGCCATAAATCCTCAAAATTAGATGATCTGAAATTTCTGACACGTGCATTCTTATTGTGCCATGTCATGAAGGAATACAATTCAGTGAAGACAGCTTAATACACATATCCGCGTTGTGAAACCAAAGCGCCGTGGTCAAACACTTCTCCAGATACTGGACTTCAATAGCGGGAGTGTTGCTGATTAGGGCTGAAGTACAGAGCAAATGTCTGTGCTGCACAGTGTGTTTACAGAATCAGTTTAATCTTTCCCACAATAGCCTATACTGGCATTTCCCGTATGTATACTCAATGCGGTATATGCTAACAAATTAGTTAGGCCATATCATGAATATACATACACATGCATGGGGGGGGGGGGGGGGGGGAAAAAAAAAAAAAAAAAAAAAAGATATTAATNGCATAACATAAAAAAAAAAAGTCGCATTGAATTCAGATTCTTATATAAAAATATATTCAGAGTTCTATAATTGCAAAAGGGATAGTGCAGTATTCAGCTGATAGCTGTTATTCTTTTCAAGAATGTGTAGACATATTTTTTTCTGGTCATTTAGTTCCTTTAAGTTTGGAGACATAATGTTTAAATGCAGTATGTCCTGGAGGAGGCAAAACCAAAGCTGTATTTTAAATAATATTCAAAAATATGTTATGTAATCAGAATACCTATACTTTTGTTATGAGAAAGTGATAGGATTTGCACAGTGCTTTAAACTTAAAGAACAGAAAATTAATTAAGAAAAAAATCAGAACCTTTTGGGTGTCAGTATAGTTGGACATCTTATAAGTTTCATTTTAGAGTTATCCTTTGTTAAATGTTACTTTACTACAAATGATTACTGGGTACTTTGGTTATAATTAACAGTAAGATTTATAATGCATTTAGACTCTGATTTTTAATACTACATATGTGTATTAATACATTGTATTAGCAATTGTAGAAAATATTCTAAAAATTTTCCTGGTGGATATGAACATAATGACTTGCGTAACACTTCAACAATCAGTTCTCTCCCACTTGAACAGCAGTAAGTATCCCTCAGTGAACCATGCATGGGAAAATCTTAATGTTCTTGCTGCAAATGCGGCTGTGTCCAAACGTATTAAATAGCTGATAAGCAGATACATGAGAAAAGTTGGTTAACATGAAACGAGGGACGCTTATGTCTGCACGTGTGGAGAGTGATGTGATATTCATGGTCAGAAGTTAGAGAAGTTCACGGGCATCTCTCGTAGCAGTCAGTGTAATGCTGAGGCCAATATCCCCAGTTACCACCAGGTAACTCTGTTTTATAAGCACTTCAGATCACAATGTTTTCTTCTGACTGAATTACTCTATGCCACATTATTGCTATACTGTCAGATTTCATACACTGAAATTTTGGCTATATAAAATACATAGATTTTTTATTTTTTTTTTTCTCAAATTGGTGTCAGCAACTGTTCCATTATGGGATGATATGCCGTCCATTGAAATGAAAATTAAATCTACCAATGTCTTAGGAAATTTCTGATTTCCTTTGCTTCTCCCATTCAGAGGACAAATATCAATAGACAATGCATTCCTCCACAGGGTAATTAACACAGGACTACAAATTGGAAGTGAAACCTGCAGAAAAAGGAATCAACAACCGCAGGTCATTTTCAGACCTGCTTTTCCTTCCACATAGATACCTTCCAAGTGATAAAGGTTGTAATATTTCTGAATTACAGCTTTGGAGTCTAGGACAATGCAAACCATATATTTTTATTTTAAAAATAGGCATGCAAAAACATAGTTTAAAATTGAAATGGGTTTTGTGTTTAAACTTGAGTCCTCCTTCACTGTAAATTAAACAAAAAACAATTCCAGTTTGATGTTGCTGAAATTGTGGAGGAACATGCTGTCAGCTGAATAGTTTTACAGTTTTCATTTCTTTTTTTTTTTTTCCCTATTAAAATAAAAAAAATAACCAGTAAAGAACATAATTTTATATTTCCAAAAATGCAAAATTAAAAAATGTTTAAGTTAAACTTTCTCAAATTTGTTCTATTTGCCCCCCCCCCCCCTTTTTTTTTTTTTTTTTTAATGGTTGTTTTTCTTTCTACTATAACTGAATATGAGTGAGAGTTGTGGGGCACAGGTCAGTAGTAGTAGACATAAGAAGAGTAATTATGCTGAGGTATAACTTGGGGCATGTAAATGAATCGCTGAACCATCAATGTAGATGGCAGTGGCTGTCAAAGGGAGTTCAGGCAGTCAGTTGTATCCAAAATCAATATCCTTGGTCAATACTTCTAGGATTTTGGGGAAAATAAGTCTGCCTAATAGTGCCACCCTCCTATTCCTTTCTTTTGTTATGGCGATCTTTGTTATCATGGGAAGAACAATTCGCATGGGACTCTCTGATGAAGACACTTAAATTCAGATGTTCACATCCCAGCTCAGGGCTCGACTCATGCTTGAAGACAGACACCTCATGTCATTTGAGTTACCGCAGTCTCTGAGCTGTGGGCTGGGGGCTGGCAGATGTGGTAAGGACCTACAGGAGTCCTTCTTGCCCAGCAGCTGGAGGTCCAGCAGGATTACCTGAGGATATCAGGCGGCCCTAACTGCCTGTGTTTGAGAAGCTGAATCAAGGCTGGGTATCCAAGCTCCCAAGGAAAAACTAAACTGCATCAAAAGTGTCTTCAGGGCGACTCCTTGCACGCTAGGACAAACCGACTGGCACGGCAGCTGCGTAACTGGAGTCTGCTGACTTGGGGGTCCCTGGATGGTAAAGGGAACATGCACACGTAGCTGGCGTGACCTCAGCTACTGCAGGCGTCTAAATTCTGGTGTCTCAAACTGCAGCCTGAATCACACCCTTTGTGCATCCCCTTTTCTTTTTGCAAAGACTAATCTTGATTGTGGCTAAGTTTAAAATTTCCCAAAATGTCAAAGTTACCTAACTTCAAGGCTTTTCTATTTTCAAAAGAGACAAGGCTTGCATTCAAAAGAGACCGAGGCTTTGAGTAGGCTGCTCTTGTTAAAAGTTGGTGAACAAGCTGTCTTTGGAAATGGCACGTAACAGAGGTGCACAGAGCTGTAGCCTGAATGGATGGATGCTGTCACACTGTGTAGCCGTGGCTGTATTAGATGAAAAAGGAGCACATTTTACTAATGGAAAGGAGGAGACAGCTGAGTGCTTCATTTTGCAATGATGACAGAGCATTAAATTGGTCTGGGGAGACAGCGTTGGGGGGGGGTTGTGTTTTTTTCAGTTGGCTCTGTGTGTGCGTGTGATACATCAAATTTTCTAAAATGCCAAAGAAACTTTGAAGCCCAGATCAAATTTTAGTAATAGCTTTGTGTGCTTTTGAAAATATGACCTGTGCTCAATTTGTGTTTGTCAGATTCCTAAATGTCATCTGTTTTTATCTGTCACTTTTTATCATACCGCTAAACGAGTGCACCTAGATACAAAACCCCAGTGCAGCGTCACCTTTCACTTGTAACTTTAACATAAGGCACATGTTGTTCCTTTCTGAGAAGAATCTGCCTAATTTTGAGAGCTGCCAGATTCAGTTTGTTTACATTTTAAACAAAACATGCACATTTTAAGCGATTCATACAAGAATCTACTTCTGCTGTTTACTGCATGCATGCATACATAAATTTATATATATGTGTGTCCTGTCCTTATGACACTTTTAAATTCTGAAAGAAGTATGATTTTTGTAATGTTGGGCCAAGAAAGTACATTAAAATTCTTCTCTAAAACCTGGTATTAGAACCATTAAGCCTGTTAGGTTTTGATGGAGTACAATACCATATGAATGGTGTCAGACTATTCTCAAGACAGGTCAGGTAATAGCACAGGCATCCTAAGATGCATGAAACAACTGGTAAACTCTGTTTCCCAACAGCTATGGCTAATCATCATTTAACTTAATAATGAAAGAAAAGACAGTGGATAATCAGACTTCTTCCTTAAAGACCAGTGTTGATTGTATCATTGCTTCGATCTAGGCTTCAATATCCGAGGTAAACCTGAGACTCCATGACAAACTGAAACTGGAAACACTTCAGTGGTTTTCATTAAGATGTGCTACCTAAAGTGTCTGCTAAATGCTGCTTTCAAATGACTAGGGGGGGAAAAGTAGTTTCAGCCTTTTTTCAATTTTTCAGAATTCAAGCGAAAACTCGAGAATTTCGAGAGAGACAAGCTCGTGAACGTGACTATGCAGAGATACAGGATTTTAACCGGACGTTTGGCTGTGATGCGGACCCAATGTACGCTGGGATTGCTTCCTATGACTCTTCTTCAAATAGTGGCACAATAACGCTGAACACCCGACCACAGAGCCCGAGGGAAGGGCAGACAGTGGAAGCCTTGTACGCCCAAGTGAAGAAACCACGGAATTCAAAGTCTTCACCTGTAGACAGGTAGGCACCAGGCATCAATCAATTCACTCTTTCAAAATCTACCCTGGTAATGGTTTTGTCATGGGAGATGACTGTACATCAGTTGGAAAGTCAGAACTGCATTTTTATTAATGGCTTTTTAAAAGCCATTATGTAGAAAAGTATTGAGCTCACACAAATCAAACTGTAACAGAATGGGATGTGAAAGTTATTTTCTGAAGAGCTGCTGCTTTTCTTCTCATTCTTCAGGTGGTTTGGAATTTTGGAGTCACTGTTTGGTATAATTCAAATTACATTCGAAGCTGTAACACCATCTGGTTTATTTATCAGAGGTCCAACTGATGTGGTTGTGGAATACAACATATCCAACTTCTTCATGGCAGTTACAAAATCTCTGGAAAGTTCTTACTCTTTAAAGCAAAAGTGGGTTAAAGCTTACCTGGATTCTAGTCCTACCATAGTCCTGAACTTCAGTCTAACAGGTGGAGATTTTTGATTAAGTATAGACCCAAGTGAGTAAACTTCAAGCTTGACTCATGAGTTGCTTTCACTTCTTGGGTGGTAGCGTATGATTTATACTCTTCCTGTGGTTACATTATCTGAACTAAATCATGCTTGGTTTTATGCTGAAATTGGGCAAAATTCCTTTTTCTGTTGGTGGAGTTTTGAGTTCATTTGAAAACCTGAAGCTAAAACAGGCATGTAAACTAACATAAAGTAGAAATAACCAAAGGCAAAATTCACAGCTTTTTTGTACTTTAACAATGAAAATACATCTGTTTTCTTGGCTTACGTCTATGATCCTGTAGTTCTGCATTTTCTCAGCTTTACAAAAACTAACACTAAAATCCTAGTGCAGGAGGTATCGTTAACTCATTCAGAGGTTATTAATTTAGCTCATAGTAAAACCATTTGCTGTTTTGTTTTCTACCCCATTCTTTCCAGAAGAAAAATACTGGACTTGCAGTTAAATCAGCAAAGGGGTGTCTTTGGTTGCAGAGTTTGAGATCTGTATAGCTCTGCATGAGGACTGGCGTTCATCTTGTATATTCTGTCCTAGGTGGTAATGGAGTCATTTGTATTTGGTCTTAAGGAAAGTAGCTGTCGTGCAGAGTTCGGCTAATTGTCTAAACTCTTTTTAATTGGAGGACTGAGATTGGTGAATTTAACCCTCCACTAGATCTGTTTTGAAAAGTTCCTTTACGTAACATTGGTAAAAATGTATTCTCTAACATGACAAATAAGAAAATCTCAGCTGCATTGTCGAATGCATAGATTTTTACTAAAATTCAGTAGTGCAAATGCCTTTTTATTTTCTCAGTTGCACTGTTGTCTTGTATTGCACTGTGTAAAAGGTCTACTTTTCATATTAAATAAACCTATTTTATATAATATGGATATGTACCTTATTTCAGTGAAGGAAGCAAAATAATTTTAAAAGATGACAGCTTCATCTGTGCCCTTGAAATTTTATTTTCCTTAGCCTTATATTGACTGGTGCTGGTATGCCCAGGTGCCTGACATTTCAGCGCTTTTGTGCCTTTGGAAATCAAGATAGCTTCGTTGGATATGGCTGCCATGCGGTGACTCTCACGGCTGTTTTTGTTAGACCAAAGGCAGTGTTTCACAGTGGAGTTGAATGGCATCAATGTCACATCAACAACAACAAAAAAAAAAGTTCTTTGATGCAAACCTGGCACGGCGAAATATAAGACCTGCGTGACCTAGCTAACTCTGTGTGATTGCTGATAAAAGAGCCGGGAGAGAGTGAGTAAAACTGAAGATAACAGAGTTCCGGGGAATCTGATGTTAATCATAAGGGTAGGGCTGAAGAGCAGTGTGGTAGTTTTGCACATTCAGGCTTCTCCTGGAGCACAGAGGGCCCCGTCTCTCACAGCAGGATCACACCGTGACAAAAGGAAAGACCTGGCACACACAATGGGCTTGAGCAGAGGGAGAAAATGCAAGTCGGGGGCTAGAACTTGGCAAGAAAAGCCACCCCCAGTCCCGTGATAAAGAAGGGACACTTTTGGCAAGAAATAGGAAATTTCTTTCACCTGGAAAGAAATAGGCAATTCAGATGGAAAAATTTATATTTGCTATAAATGTGCTCTGAAGTACCTGTTCAGGGATCTGAGGAATGAAGGTGTCTAGTGCATGGGGTTTTCTTTCCTCCCTCCTCACATCTTTATTAACAACCAAACTGTGGAGCTGGTGAATCCCACTCAGCTCCGGGAAACCTTTTGGGGAACATTGCAGTGACTTGCACAATTTCAAGCTCAAACTGAACTCTCCCAGAAGTCAGGTCCGTACCTTGGACCCACCGCTGAGAGACCACGTTGCCTGCTTTGGGCACAGAGGAGGTGTAATGGCTGTGAGGGAGCAGCTTTTAGTCTTCCTCAAGGCGTGTGATGGACGCCTGGGAGCTTGACCCGCCACCATGCAATGTTCATCAAGAGAGCCTGGATCGCAGCTTAGCTATCTTCCCAAGGCTGCTCTGTGTTTTACAGGCTTTGTCTTAGCTGTATTAAGAAAGTATCATCTGAGCATCATTTTAAGAAATAGTTGTGGCCGTGTAGGCCTGAGGTGTTTGGTAACTGTGTTGTCTCCCGTCTGTAGGATACCTGCTCCTCACCCCTGTGTTTTGTAACTTGTTTCTTGCCATCCCTTTCCAGCAGTGAGACCTTCCCCATTCACTTGGCATCTCCCGTGATGCTCCTTTCCACACCAGACATGCAAGTGCCTCTTCCCGAGGCTCTTCTCCTGGGAGCTCTCTCTTCTGCAGTCTGATTTATCCTGATAATGCTACAAGAAATTTGAGGCAAAATAGTTGGTTGCAGTTCTGCACCCTTAAAATATTGTTTACATTAGCGTTCACCTGCAGTGAGGGTTATTTTCAGCGTGTTTTACCCCTTTGCCCTGCCATCCTTTCCTTTCCTCTGGATGTTTCAGAGGTTACCTAAATAGAAACAGGAGCTTCCAGTCTTTGTGGATGGGAAGGGAAATCACTCGCAGAGCGTTACCCTTGCGCTGAACTGCCAGGGGCTGGTAATGGCCAGGCTGTCTCAAATCTTTGGCACGTTCATATTAAAAGCAGCATTGTTTATATGGGAAATGTTATTTCTATTACAGTTTGGTGCTTAGTGCCAAACAAAATTTGACATTTAAGTATGTCCAAAAGGTTATTTAAAAGTGTCTTACAAAGAAGCCTGTAACAAAATGTCCCATAATAGTTTGCATACCATTGCTGAACACTTATGACAAATTTTTCCTTAACTTGCAGGAGAATTACTGTGCCTGTGTGTGAGGCCTTGTCAGGGTTTGTTTTTCTTTAATATTCCTTTAACTTCTCTCTTATTTTCGTCAACACATGCCACCAACTGATGAAAGTTTAACTGTGTCATGGCATATGAATGCTAACAAAGTGGAGGACAAGTATGTAAACTGCGCATCAGAATAATGGACAATTTTATTTTATCCTCTGCAAGTTTAAGGATATTGTGAGGAGAACTATTACAGTGCTTCACCAAATGATGGTACTGTCAAGTGGTCAGGCAGAGGTCCCCTAAGCTATTTTGCGACTAACTTGAAACCGCTGTTAAATCCAGGCCTGTTTCTTCATTCTCCTTCTTGGATGTATTTTATATTTCTATCTATCCTAAGCACTGCAGTTGCAGACAGGTAGTACAAAAACAATAAGAAGAAAATGGTTATTCCTTAAGTAGTTTGTCCGTTCGTTTCTCTAAATTAGAACGTAGCTTGTATAATGCCAAAATACAGCAAAGGAGAAAGAGATGTTGACTTACTCATTGGAGACTTGCACATCAGTGTGTGTATGTAACATTGCTTCACTCATCTTACCAACAATGGCTATAAACATACACACACCCCCCACAAATAGTAAATTTTACTTAAGAATATCCTTACAGGACTTAAATCTGCTTTAATGCAGATTTAAACCAGCTTCATGTTGGATGAGAGTGAAATCATCATTCATGGATACTGGTGGGGTTTGGGGGGGAGGGTTGTTTGTGTGGTCAGGTTTTTTCAGGGATAGTTATTATCTGTTAAAAATGTAGCTGAAATATGGGACGTTCTTTATTTTGGACTTCTTACATTATCCATTCATATGTGTAGCTTCTGTGAATCTTGAAACACATTTTAAATTCCATTTACACTAGACATAGCAAGTCTTTCCAGTAGCACTAAAAAAGCTGTTTTCTGATCTTGATCCTAAAGAAAGCAAGCAGATGATTTTCCTTAACAGGGCAGGAGTTTATTGCTCAGAGGAAATGAAGCTCCAGCAATAGATAAATAAATAAAATCTGTTGGGAGTGATCGGTGATCAGTATAGTTGCATACACATCAGCTGCCCTGGCGACATTAGCTCCATCCAAGGTATTGATAGCTTACAGAGACAGGCTGCTAGGAAGTTTTTTCACTTTCCAACTTTTTATGTTAGGCATTAACAGAGCAAAATCGAGGTGGAAGGTATAATCTATGTTTATTTTACGGTTCAGGAAAGAAGTGTCTCAAGAACTGTGTTCTTGTGGATAATGCTTTTAGCTTAGCTGAAAAATGTTTCTAGTATATTTTGCATCATACAGAGGAGAAGCAGCGCTACTGATCAATCGTGTTTTTCATGTAGATGACAATGATGCCATACAATAGGGTTTTATAGCGATCACCTGACATCCATAGCTGAGCAGTATGTAGAAAGACAACTCCTAATGGACATTTACTGCCTGTCACTGTGTAATCATTTCCCACCAAGAGTGCATTGTCCTGAAATATAATTGAAATAAAATAGGCACTGTGCTGCTGTAAATCTAAATAGCTTGAAAATAGTAGGCTAGACTCCCCTAGCTTGCTGAGGACATTTTAATGGAAACATAAATACCATAATCATATGCTTTTTGCATGCATTTTGCCATTAAAAAGAAAAAATGTTCATTTTAGAAAGGGAGACCTTTATGAACTGGTTTCTTTTCTATCAGAAGTGAAATCAAGTTATGTCAAAGGAATATTTGGGAACTGAAAATAACCTCACTTGCTTTAACTGTCATCTGTTCAGTGCAAAGAGGCAAGATGCTGTTTTTAATGTCAGGCCACATACTTTGCTTGCTGCTTTTCCAAAAACGAAAGGAGAATGTTTTATTTAGATGTTAACTTTTATTTGCCCAGTAGTATCTTTGTGCTTAAATTGGCATGAGAGTAATGAATCCCAGAAACTGGAAAGAAATACTCCAATAGAATATAGGAATATGTAATAAGTGAAATAAGCAGACCCTGTCTTTTTAGTGCGTGTAAAATAACTCCTGGTAATAGCAGAATGGGTCATGAAAGCTATGAAATGCTATATTGCCATGCCTGGATAAATATTTGTTAAAAAAACAAGGCGCTTGTGCAGCGATATTAAACTTCTTTATTAGTAGTGTCAGTCACGGGAGTGTTCTTAAGTCTGTGGGATCATTTATGCACAGGAATCTGAGCTTGCTGCCAGGCCCACCAGAGATGGAGATAGGAGTCATTGCTCAGGGTGATGCCTCCTGTAAGTGCTAGGATAATTCTTGTTTCTTAAATTAAGAGATTTTTTGACCGTTCTGAAAGTTGACGTGAAGAGCGCTTTCACGAAGGCCACGACACTGTAAACCATCTAAACAATGACATTTAAAACCTGCAGACCTGTGCAGAAGGCTAACAACCTAGGTTGAATAAGATTATAAGGAAGCAATTCCCTCCTACCTATGTTTACTTCTGTTCGCTGATGTGGAAGTTTTGCTATGCCTGGATCTCTTGTTCATTGTTTGTCATCCTCTACCATCAGAGCCCTGCCGATGACACGCTACCAGGGGAAGGTACCACTCATGTGGGTAAATACGCTGTAAATACTCAATTAGGTTGCAAGCAGGGACCTGTTTGTTATCCAAGCTCCCTAAATAATTGATAATGTTTCAGAAATTAGTAGTAATGGATTTAAAATCCTTATCTTCCAGTGACCGTCACCCTTTTGTGGCATAACAAAGCTTCATTCCTATGAGAATCTGGCTTCTGGCAAAACTTCCTTGGCCTAAAAAATGGCGCATATGCCATTATGGGATAATCAAACAGATTCTCCAAGATGACTCAATGGAGAGCAGTGGGTTAATGAACTATTTGCAGTTCTCTAACATGTAAAACTGAAAATAATACTTGGAAGTCATTGTGGTATTTTTCCTCCTCCGCCTGTGATAACCCAGAGAAGGATTAGTTAGAGCCTCTGTGAGACTCTTCATGGGGTTTAATTTCACTTTAGCGCTAACACATTGGGTTTTTTTGTTCCTCTACCCTTCATCCTATAAGCCAGTAATCCTTGCC
Source organism: Aramus guarauna (assembly GCA_013400195.1). Lineage (NCBI taxonomy): Eukaryota > Metazoa > Chordata > Aves > Gruiformes > Aramidae > Aramus > Aramus guarauna. Next base: position 824,816 of record VXBL01004884.1, on the reverse strand, counting down.
CCCAGGACTGCCTAAAAATTAGCTCAGTCTCTCATAGACCTGTGTATTTAGAACCCAATAGACACTATTAGCATTGGCATTTTATTATCTTAGGTTGGTTGTTTTCTTTTGTTCTTCCATCTTGATAGAATATAAGACAAGTTTTAATATAAATTCATGAGGATTTATATAGGCTCCCTATTGTGAAAGTATGCAATTGCACTCCCTGTTTGGGTTACCACTTTGGTGGAATAAATGGCAGACTTACAGTGAACTCTATTCAGGTCTCCTATTTTAATTACTTGAAAGTCCTGGTTTCTTTCTGAATAGATAGCAAGCACTGATACTGTTGTGAGAACCACGTCTTTCTCCATTTACCACAGCCGCAGCCTCACTTAAACCCCGGTGGTTTTGCTTCCTCTCTCCTCCGGTCGGCTTGCCGTGTAATCTGAAGTGTGACAACTATTTGTTTGTTTTTACAAAAGCAGCCCGAGTTAGTACCCCTACAAATGGTTGCAGTGGGAAAATGCACGGAAAGATAAGAGAGAGATGAACTTCCCGCTCCGGGTTACAAGGCGAGGGGATGAAATGGGGCCCACCCAAACGTGGCCATAGTGCTCCTGTTCTGAGCAATTGCTAACGAGCTCCCTTTGATGGAAATTAGGAGTATCCATTTAGGTTTGTGATTTTTAGTTCTTTAAGTGTAGTTAATGCTTATGGTGAGAGGCTATACATATAAATTGGAGATGAAAACCTGTCACTTTTCATCCATTTAAGAGTATAATATATATTAGGATTTTAAATATATTGTAACTGAATGATACAGAATTTTTTTGCTGGTGTATTAGTGCAGTTTGCACACAGATATAGATCAGTTAGGTGTTTTGTTGCTTGGAGAAAAAAAAAGAAACAACCTTTACATTTTTTCAGATGGTAGAAGGTAGCATTTAATTTTAAAACAAACAAACAAAGAAAAAACCTCAACTTAAATTGTATATCCTAGTATGCAACCAAACGTGATGTAAAAACTAGAAAAGGCAATGTCTCAGGCATCAAATGGTTATTGTATGGCTTGAGTTTGCAGTCCAAAAAACCAGCTGTATGTGTAATATGCACATCTTTATTTTCCACTAATGCCATCAATACAATTTGGAGATCTTCATCCTGAGAAAATTGTGGGGAATATCTGAGTACAGAAAGCAGAAAAAGCAAAGGCTGTCCCATTCATTAAGTGAACTGCTTTGATCCTACCAGTGTAAACTGTTAAAATCTGTTCTTTGCTAGTCCTGCTAACCAAAATTTGGATTGCGAACTGATATTATGCAGCACTCGAACACCATAATTTAATCAATATAATTTGTTGTTGCTATTGAATGTGGCTCTTTCTAAATAGAATACAAATTTATGATTCTTCTATCTTTTATGTCCCTCCAGTCAACCCATCTGTTCCTCTTTGGTGAAAGATTCAGGCTTCTGCTCTCCAAGCATTTAAAGAGCTGGGGGCTTTGCACGTTAGAGTTCTCTGATTGTAGGAGAGGGGTGTAGGCAGAGCTTGGAGGGAGTACTGTGCATTCACTGAATTCCCTCTAAATATACTATTTGAAGTTAGCTCTTTAAATTAATGTGGGTTACTGGATGAAAAATAAAATAAAAATTAATTTTTTGTGTGTGTTCTAATGTTGGAGACTTTGGGATGGTTTTTCATTCTGTTCTTTTTTATGAATGGTATCTTCTTCACAGATAAGACAAACTATATTTAACTACATTGTTTATCCTTATGGCCATTCTTGTTTGTTTATGTGACTGAGAAACCATCCTGCTTACAGTCGAAGTAGTTTGTAATTGGCGGAAGTGGTGGAGTCTAATTGTGGGGAGGAATCCTCTGCAGTAAATTTTAGGAAGGAAAATGACATCACTGCATACACGTTGTGGGGTGGTGGTGAATTCCTTTTAACATCTTCTAAATTCATTGAATGAGTGCTTATGAAACATACCACATTGGAAAACTTGGAAATTGAGAAATTGCTGAAGGATGTCATTTAAGTTTATTCTTGGTTGGAAAGTTGAAAATCAATGCTTTTCCACTCATCACTCAGAAAACTGTATATTATTGGAGCCTTAGACTTCACAGCATATTGTTAAGGAATTGGCTTATAAGGTGTTTGAAATCTTGTTCCTTAAGCCTCAAACACTATGATGTGAGACATTAAAAGGTTTCTCGCATGACCTATTGTATATGATTATGTATTTCTGAAAAATGTTGTTCTAACATCAGACTTATTTACTTGCCGTGAATTTTCTTTTCATTCCTTAAAATACTAGTGACATTTAAATAGCATTTCAATCTGATGCGTTCATAAAGTCTTTCTTACATGATGGATATATGAAATGTTATTACAGTAAATAGATCACATATTTGTAATGGATAGGTAATTTCATCTGCCCAGAGTTTAGACAGTGATATAACATACATGACTTAATTTATGAAAGAAAAAGCAAAGGAGCAGATTTTGCTTCATTTTAATTTTTGTGTATAGTTTTATAACAATAATGCACGGCACGCCTGAGTTGCATCTCATTCTGTAATGAAATGTCTTCTGTGTGCAACAATTCAGTCTTGATTACAGCCTTCCCTTATTCCTAGGTTTCTCTTTAAAAGGAAGCACAGTACAAACTGGGATGAAAAGAGAATGCAGAATTACGGCTACCCACATTTTAAAAAGCAATTAGAATCCGTACGACTTCAAGGGATATGAGAACTAATGTCCCTCACACTTCTCATTTCCACTTATCTTTGGGAAGGAAATTTATTTGCAGAAGACTGCAGTCCCCGCAGTAACAGGCCTCCTAGGTAGTAGGAGTAATTGTCCTAAAAGCGCTCTGACCTGGCAAACAAAGGAGACAGAAAATAGTAGCATCAGTCTTTATTTCCTGAGACATAGTTCATGGCCCATTAATAGTTGTAGTATATATTACTGGGTGTTGTACGCTGCAGAGGAAACAGCAGAAGCTGCCTGTCATTACTTTGTAATTGTATTAGTAGATATAGTGTAAAAAAAAAAAAGCGAGAACAAGGATAAAGAAAGAGAAGGTTTAGCTATGTATTATTTCGTACCTCATCTTAAACTGTGCTGTGTCTGCTTGCTTAAGATAAACTCTGTGCATATTTGCTAAAATGTTGTCAAATTAACCCACCCGATTCTAAGGATTGCTAAATGCCCATCAAGGAATGGAGGAATGCATTGAAGCTATTTTAATTAGCAAAGTGTGATTTAAAGGTTGCTAAAATCAAAAAGAGCTTATTCATTTTTCATCAATAATCATTTTCCTTAATATTTCATCAAAACCTGCTGATTCGGAGACCACCTTCTGGGCTTTGATTCATTATGACTGCAGACATAATTTAATTTTCCCCCCTTTCCTCATTCTGTGATATGCTCTTTCATCTTTGAGACATTGTTAAGATGTTTCTAACATTCACAGATTGCTAATTGATCCAACTTTTTTAAAACTGTACTTAAGACAGAAGCTTCTTTTCTGTGGAAGCAATTTTCTGTGCATTTGCTTTTACTAATATTTTTTGCAGTCTTTGTATCTGATAAAGTATAAATTCTCAAACAGACATAGTGAAAATTGAGGACATGTATGGTTTTATATATGACAAGTGAGGCAAAAATATTGGAGAGATGATAGAGGGAAATTAAGAGAGTTGGTACAGTCAGGAAGACTGCACAGTCACAAAGTTAGGCCTCTATAGTTCATCTAAAACTAACTCGGAATTAAAACAGTGCTGTAAGTAATGTGGGTTTTTTTACCTAAATCTTTTGGGGATCGTGAAGAAAAGCAATTATGGGAATTTATGCAAAGGCATTTTGTGAAGGATGTACAATTAAAAGAAATTGCTCCTTACACTTTAGTAGGGCTGTTCATCTAAGTTTTGTCTACATTATCATACTCTGGTAATTTCTAGTCCCAAAATGCTTTTGTGTTACTATTTTAAGTTGAGATTCATAACCTGCTTCTTCTTGGAACGTCTCCCTGTAGAGCAGTATCCAGAAAACTTTCCTTTCAGGTACCGTGTTAAAAACAACCGACGGTTTTTGTTCCTCGGCATCAGCAGACCGTAGGGGATGAAAGCCGTCCAAATGCCGCGGACTGTACCCTGACCCTTTTCTGGGGGTGGCTGGAGAACAGTCACAATCTTCATTTTTCTTTGCTCGTCTCTCACTCACGAAAAGCATGTCACTCTGGGTGGATGACGTCGATGTCCATTCTATGCACGCACTGTGATTTAGGGCAGGGCTGTCTTTTTCTTCTCTTATTCATAGCGATTTTCTTCAATCCCGTCTAATTAGAATTTCAAAAAATGTCCTCTATGTCTTGCTTAGATGGTCAGAGCTAAGTTGTTGTTTCTTCTTTTAAGCCACATTGAACAGTTCACACAGGCTGAATTTCATTAGCTTTCATTAGTTGCACTTTTCTGATGTAGTTAAAATTGCTGCAGCTTAAGATGTCAGAATTTAACAGGAAAATAGGTAGAACCAAGACAGCATTCAGTATCAGGAATAATCCTTCTTTACTGGAGTTCACGCTTATGGTTTTTAATATTCCTTCTCAGATTCAGATGCCTCCATCATCTGTGTAGCATGTCGTATGGCAGTGTGTGTCCACGTTCAGTAGAGCACATACACATGTGCAGACTGAGATGCAGACACGTGAGTGTGTTTAGTTGTGGCAGAATTTCTGTGTGTGTGTGTGTTTATGTCTGTCTGTGTGTATAAAAAAAAAATCTCCTCTAAAAATTCCTCCGCTCCAGAGGAAGGAACTTCCAGAGCTCATCTAGTCCAACCCCCTGCTCAGAGCAGTTTTGATCAGGTCAGGTTGCCTAGGGCTGCGGTTGTATCCTCAATATCTCTGAGGATTTTATCCAGCTCCCTGGGTGCCTGTTCCAGTATTTGGCCAGCTTCGTGCTATCTAAAAAAAACAAAAGCAAAAAGAAAAAGCTTCTCATATCAGAATTTCCTGTGCTCCAGTTTGTGTCCATTGTCTCTCATCCTATTTCTCTGCAACTCTGAGAAGAGTCTGGGGAGTGTGTAAAAAAGAAAAAATTAATCACTTTGTCTAAGATTTGGGATTCGAAAAAACAGATTCAAATTTTTTCAGACATCAAAAGAAATTTTTAAAATAATAAGGATTACCTTATAAATTAATTTTTATCATTAAACTTTTCCTAGAATGATTGCCAAAGTTGGATTTTTTTTTTTAAATCACCTGTTAGATTGACATATTTGGGACCCACTTCGGTATGTGGCTTGTTTCTCACAGATTATTTTAAATACATGTGTCGTCTTTTTCACCACTACACCATTCAAAACTTGAAGAAAAATTTTGAGGACAAAGTATATCTCTTCATTCCTCTTGAAATACAGGAAGCTGCCTTTTCTCCTTTATTTCACAGGGTTTGTATTGTGCATACAATATTGAGCTCCAAAAATAATGCATCTGAAAATACCTTTTAAAAGTGACTTAACGTTGTGTGTGCTGTCGGACTGCATATGGTCCTTATACGTACTTAGTTCTTGCTTTTCAGTCGGTGTCATTCTGCCAGTGGGGAATTGTGTTGCTCTCCTGCACGGGCAGGATTGCTGCCGTGTGGGACCTGCTGCTGAGAGAGCTTCTCTCTTCTGCTAAAGGATTTTCAGTATTTCTCTTCTAACACTGACGTTCTGCAGCTCATCTGCACAATCTGAACAAGAAGAGATCATAAGTCCCAGAGAAATTAGACCGTGTTGGCAGGGAATTGTGAAACAAAGGCTTCCAAGCATTTCTCAGAGCCCTGCTCACCTATGTTCGTTCACGAGCTAAAATTTGCAGATGGTGAGTGCTGTGGCATGGCAGGAACCCAGCCTCAGGAGATGCGGGTGCCTCCTGCCGAGCTGAAGGGCTGCACCGGAGGAGAGGGAGGAGGGAAATGAAGCGACTCTCCTGCGGAGATCAGGAGCGCTGCAGGGTGGTGCTGGGGGAGAGGAAGCTGCCTGCTGAGCTTGCTGTGACACAGGGGAGCCAGCTATCCTCTCACC
>VXBL01004884.1:686445-818735 GCA_013400195.1 Aramus guarauna | reverse complement strand
AAAAAAAAAAAAAATCAACTGTCCTCCTTGTAAGCACAGATGAGGCATAGGATGGTCTATACAGCGTTGTCTTTCATCTAGATAGTATATTTGCAAGTACCCTAAAGAGCTTCATAACCTTTAATGGGGACTTGCAGTCAATATAACGACCATTCCACTCCACAGCTGATCCCCTCAGCACTCCCTGCACTGACAAGCAACCACCTGCGCGGTGAAACACTGCTGCTCTTTAATTGCATATAAATCAGGGCCGGGGAGTGGAGACAAGCCAGGAGAGTCTGGAAGGAGAATTTAAGTGAAAAAGGTAATTACCTGAGCTGGAACATGGCCAGGGCACCAAGGTTAACACCTGTACGCTTGTGAGAAGTGCCTGGTGATATTCTTCCAGAAACCGTTTTCTACTGAGTTATAGAAAAGACCTTGTTAGTCCCTTGGTCTGACTCCCTCCGTACACTGAATTGATTCCTACTGTGGTCTATTCCATCACTCGTGTGGTGCACATTCAGTCACTTTGAAATGGGGTTTGTCCACCAGCTTTATGTGGAGAGACAGCCTACTCTTTTTCTTTTATAGTTCTTGGTTGAGAAGACAATTGCCTGGTATTTAACCTAAATTTTTATTTTATCACCTCCATGTTCTCTTGAATGTCTAAGGCAGAAAGATATAAAGTGTCTAAAATTCCCAGTACTTATCTGAGGGTGTCCCTTGAGTTCCTAAGGAAAGAGGAAAAAATGAGTCTGATGTGTGTTCCTCAGTCACAAAACAGGGTAAATGAGCTGCTGCGGAGACCTGTGTTGCAGTGTTTAGACTGCTCCAAAGACAAAAGCTAGCTCAGATACCACCACATCACACCACAGAAGAGACAGACCCTTACCATCTTCCTTTTCTTCTCTGTTTGGAGGCAAACACAGTGTGTCTCCTTTTGTGAGCTTAGATTAATCATACTTTTTATACTTCACCCTCTTAGTTCATTACTCCATCTTCAGTCAATTTATGTTCTCTGTGCCGAGCACAGGAGTATGATTTGAAGCAACTCAACAGTCAAATCCTCCAGCGTTCTGCCTGAGCTACTCAAACTGCTCTTCACTGAGGAGATATGGAGAGCAGAGCTGCATGCTCCCTCCAGTTATTCAAGAACTCTGAAAAGTATTTTTCAATTTATTTCTCAGTAAGATATTTAGCTCATTTTAAAATCCTCTATACTTTCATCTGAAGATGGCTAGCTCTTGAATACCTATCTCTCTAGTAGGAGGGGAAATAAATTTTATTTTGCTCTTGACCTTGTTTTTGATGGGTGTTTTTCATTTCTAAGAGACCTACAGCATTTCACGAGGTTGGGCACAGTGTCTCCTAATTTCCTATTATGCCTGTCAGCGTTAGCTGAGCAGCTTTTCAGAGGAGGTATGCAGGACATTGTGTCTATTTGCTCGTGTCAGACTGAATGTGGACATCTAGAAGGAAAACTTTCTTTCCTATAGGTTGAGCTAAGTCTTGGTAGCTGTGGCTGCAATACTTGTATTCCTTACAGATGGGCCCTGAAAAGGACTTCTCCACGTTCCGCAGCCAGTTACACATTCGCTATACATTTAAGCTAGGTGGTTTAAGATCTGATTTTTATATTTTTTTGTTGCTATTAACTTTTTACCATTAATAGCATAGCGATCATTAATATTTCACTGACATTTATTATAAAAGAGAATTATATTGTAATATTAGCGAAGTTGAAACCTGCATGTGATTTTAAACTTCACTGTGTAGCCAAACTGACAAACTGTGCTAGCGTACAAAAGGAGCTAAGAGAAGTTTAAGATCACATGAGCAGAGGAAGGCAATTTTATATATTAAATAAATATTAGGAAGGATGACGTGAGGGAAGTGGTTGATTTGAGAGGAACATGTCAAAATAGGAGTAAATGAAAGTTAGCAGCATCAGGCTGAGGACTAAAGAGTGAGAATGAGTTTGTGTGTCCGAGGCAAAAAGCGCTCCCAGACTGGGACTTGGAGATGATGAGGAGTGGGGATGAAGGTAGTTATAGGGGGAAAAGAAAAGCAATTACATTTCAGCAGTCCTTAATTTATGTCAGTAAGCTCCTTGGCCATGATATAATTCACACACAATTCACCAGAATACAACCAATTAAATTCTGCTGTAATACTTTTTTCCCCCTGTACGAGCTGTCCTCCAGGATTCACCTGAGATTAGGCAAAGACATCTGAGCTCATTCATTCCCTCCCTGCAACTTCAGCAGTGTTGCAGATGCTACAAAAATGAAGCCTTGACTGCTGCATCTCATCATCTAAATTCAGCTGCTCTTCCCTTTGGTATCACATCGGAACAATTTAAAAAGGAATGAAACAGCAGGAGCCGCAATGTAGGTGTTTAGGTTCTTGCTGCTCGGTAGGTTCTTGCTGCTCGGTCACATTACTATCTTGCTGTATCTGCAAGGGTGTTGCAAACTTGATTAAAAAAATTAATGATGAGAAACAAAGGGATGAGCAAAGAGAACAAAAGAAAAAAGTGAAGAGAGCGTGGAAGAAGTTTATTGCATGCAAGTCATCCAATTATCCCTCAGAGCCCAAATCCCTTGTCTAATTGCCTAAGTTGATCCTTCAGGACTGAATGGATTAAATGAAAAAGCAGGGCTGGTGGAAAGCAGCCTATGGGAGGCATTTTGTGAACAGGCTTGCATGAACAGCAGAATAGAGTTTCTATTTGCTTCTGTTTGTCTCGGCCGCCTGTTATCAAAAGAGTAGCAAAGAATGAAAAATATGAGGGCTTTTGATTACAAAATAGTCCCTTCGGCTCAGAGTTGAGGCACTGGGGGGTGCTGGGAAACGTATCCTGATGCTTTTTATGCTGTGCTAGTCTGTGTGGTATATCTCTCTCCGGGATCATAAACTCTCACTTTACACTGTATTAAGTTCATTTGAAAAACTGAGGGAAAAGAAAAACTTCTTTAAAATATCTCAATGCAAAATCACTAGACGCTGGAGAATGTCAGGATTGAGCTGGCGTTAAAAAGAGAGCAAGCTGCAGCCCACATCGTTGTCTCACAGCAATCGCGTGTGCCAAACGCACAACTGAGGAAAGAAGACTGTCAAGCTTAATGTACCTTAAAGAACTTCTGTTTAATACATTTCTCTGCATATGCACCAGATAAGGCAGAGTCCCATCTAATAGTCTAGTATCTCATCCTGTCATGCAAAATATCTCCTGCAATTCTCCCCTTCATGACGGTGTTCAAACACCCGCCACCCCCTAACATTAGGGGTCAGGAAGGGAAAGAAAACAAGAAACTCCTGTAAAAGAGTGGAGAGCAGAGGAAATCAATCTTCTCCCAGTCTTGTTTCCTGTTGACCAAAACCTTTGAATTTGCCCAGTACACTGCCCTGTGAAAGAGGACTTTCAGGACGTAAACAAATCTTCAAGCAGTGATGCTATCTTACTTTTATTTATATAATGCCAGAGTGTGGTGCAGCACTTTGTAGAGTTTGTAATAAGATCAGGTCGTCTCCCAGAAAAATCTTACAGTTGTTATGTGAAATTTTAAGATGTAAGACAGCATTAGAAGGAAAAGAGGCTACAGAAACGTTCAGTGGTTCATTTGGACGTCCTCAGGTGACATCCAGCTAAGAAATTAATTTCCTGAGAGAAACCTGGAGCAGAATGGAAACATTATCTGAACTGGAAGGAGCTTAGCAGGGAGGACAGAAAAGGAAATGCTTTCTAAGCAGTCCTAAACCTGACTTATACCTCCTTACACCTTCCCTGCCTGTACCTCAAATTTTAGTTAAGAATAATAGTTTTTACAATTCCTACTCAGTTATTTCATCAAAACATTTCTCCAAGCCTGCTCTGTGGTGAACACTGAAATGATTCATGCAGTCAGACCGTTCTGACTGAATAATTGATACATTTTGACAGGCTAAATGTACAATGGATTACATTTGCTTCTCAATATATATATGATGATTAACGTCACTAGGTCTTACATGTGCTCATCAAGGGGAGAAGATGCCCCAAAGAGAATATTATTTGATGGTTCAATGAACTGAACTTTGATACTGCACTTAGACTGTTGATAACATTAAGATAGTTATGATGGTTTATGGATCTAACTGTCAGATTAGAAAATTTCACTGAGTTAGAGAGAAAACTTGGTGAAATGTAGAGAATTTAAAGAAACGCCATTGATGTGTTTAGATCCAAAATTCCTCTTTCTAAATGCTAGTCTTAGCTCCTGGAGGATGAATGGATCTCTCTGAAATACTCTGATTTAATGTGGTTCCATCGGACCTAAATCTGTCGGGATGTGTCCTAGCCAAAGCCACAGAGGTTCCACAAAAATAATTCAAAGCTTTAAAAAGGAGCTTATTCATGCCTAAGTTAGAAAGCCAAGCTATCTGTATAGTCAAAGGAGAGAACTAGTATCCTCAGGAGGGCAATTCAGAGCATCCAAGTGAGATAGCTTTAGGCAGTTGTAAATGCTCCCTACCCATACATATTAATCCTACCCTGAGGTCATTTAGTTACCAAGTTGATACGAACTCATTAAGTCCGAGCTTCCTCTCTGTGCATGGTGCAAATGGAAGTCCATTCATGAAGGTTTGGCCATCCCCAGCTCTCCTGGGATTGTCTGTTTTGCTCTTATGATGCTGTACACTCCTGATGTCATAGTGAATGAGCACCACTTTTGCATCTAGCTTTACAATATCAGAATGAGGTGTGGAAATGCTGTGATTCTCATAAAATGGAGGCACTGAGGAGGATGTTCACACACAGTATTAGGAGAGAGAAATCCATATATTGTGCATAGATAGAGTTATCTCCATAGAGTAAATCAAAGCACTCTAGGAACATGCCTTTCTCCGATGTCTATGCAGGAAGTCTGGTTTTCATCATGTATGAACTGAAAATTAGACATGTGAATATCCTACGAAAGGCAAATGTAATGCCTAAATGTGAATGTTTAGAACAACTTTGGATGTCTTAAAGCACACAAACCCAGCCTATAGCTCCAGTCAAGAAGGATGTGGGGCTGCTGTAGGTCCTTTTCATATCTGCCGTTCCTATGGAAACAAGTTTTAGGTAACTAGAAAGACACTTAGGTGTCCATGTTTAGGCACCTGAGTTGCTGATGGTCACCAAGTGACTTTTACCTACGAATACAGTAGTGTGCAGTGGAAAGTTAAACCTGATTCATCTACATGCAAGATCAGGCGCCTGCCTGTCCTTTCCTGTTGGTTAGATCGTTCTCTGTCCTCATTCCTGTGCACAAGAAGGCAAAGTCTTACATCTGAATATGATAGTGTCTGGACAGCTACTGTGTACTTTCAAAGACTCAAATGCACTTAAATGTTACAACATTTAAATACATGTAAATGCTAAAAGTTTATATGTCAAATAAATACTAACTAAAAGATTTCATTCAGAGGATTTTAATCATCAAATATTTGGACCTTTCCTTTGCCTCTCTCTCTATCTCTTTGTTATTTGGAAAGGGAACTTAGATTCCTAACTGCCCTCGTAAGCCGTTTTCTGGGGCGGGTATATATGCAAGAAGAAAAGCAGTGAAGATTCAGCTCATTGAATCTGGACAATTTTAGAATGTTTCGGAGCTTATATTCAAAAACCGTTAACTAAACACTGCCTGTTTCACTAAATTCAAAGCATATTTTTTATTTTAAGGTGACTTAAATGCATAAATGTCTGTTATATCTTACCAACTACTTCTTTTTGATGGCTATTTAAACATCACAGAGCTATAGATTTGATTACCAAATTGATGATTAACTGGGTTTTGGTTTTCAGAAAGATATTGTTTCCATATTGTACTATAAAAGTTTATATGCTTCAGTGAAAATAATACCTTAATTGTTGAATAATGTCTATTTGTAGCTTTTGAGTAAACTCTGCTGTGCAGTCTCTACTTAAACTTGAGTTTGAAAAAACAAAATGTTGTTTACAGACATTTCCTCGGCAATTTCAGTTGCATATGGTAGCCCTAATTTGTGGCTGAACCTCTGAACGGCTGCTAGAGAAGAATTTGCCTTTCAAGGGCAAAATAGCTATTGTAAGCAGCTATCTACTTCTACATGCTCCATTAATACCATTTACTCAAGCAAGATGACAACCTGTTTTATAAAGTATTTTGAGAATCTGTAAGACCATAAGAATTTTTGCTTTATGTAGACAATACAGTATATGATAGATTGGGGGAGACATTGTTCAGAGAATAATTTGAAACAGCATATAAGAATTCTGATATCTCAGCAACTGTAATATTGCTGAAGAAGTCAGGGTGTAATGTAGTTGATCCCTTAAAATGCAATAAGAGATTATTTTAAGATTTGTAATGGAATTTTTCTCACTTGATTATTATAATTGGCTCTATAAGTAACACATTTTAAATATTTTATGTTGGTAGTGCCAGCATAACAAAGGGCTTAACATGAGAGAAATGCAAATAGACTTTAGTTTACTTCATATGCAATAATTATTAATGGAAAAATGGTTCATAAATGATTTTCAAAAGGATACACATCTTTTCAAGAGCTGGTCTTTGCTACTATCAAATTCTGAGAGCCACCCTGATATGACGTAATAGGTTTCTCAGAAGAAAGGAATAATCTATTCTCCCTGTTACTAGTGCATGGGGCAAAAAATAGTAGATTTACAGTGGAACTTAAAAAGGCATTTTTTTGTCTGAGGAGGATGAAGCACTGGAAGTAGATTGCCTGCAGAGGTTATGGATTTCTCCAGCACTGGAAATCTTTATGATCAGGTGAGACTGGCATAACTACCTATAGCTGACTCTCCTCAGAGCAAAAGACTTTCAGGTCCCTTCCAGCTCTGCTCTTCAGCCAGGGAAAACCACTTGAATTCATTGAGCTTTTTTTGTGTTGACTGTTATATGGCATTGTGTAGACTCCCTGCTGGAAAGTTACTGATTTGGCTTTTATTTGTTTGGGGTTTTGTTTTGGTTTGGGTTTTTTGGTGGTTTTTTTGTAACCACATTATTATTTTTCTGCTAGTCATGTAGGATTAGATGATTTTTTAGGAATATTTGTCCCAGTAAAAAAATATTTTTTATTTTTTTTTTTGTCTTGCTAACATATTTACACACTAAGTTTTGGAGAATGTTTTGCTAGGGCTAAGAGGAAAGGAAAAGAAAAGGAGAGCTGTTAGAGGTGATAGCATTTATTGCAAGAACCCTTTGTGCTAAATAGTTCAAAATGGAGTAAATTATCTTGACCTTAAGATCAACTCAGTATGTTATAGGAAGGTGCAACTTCAGAGCTAATGCTCTGAAAATTCCTAAAGAAGTAACTTTGCCAGAGAGGCAAATGTTTAGTGTTTGTATGCCTGAAAAATAAAAGCTGTAACTACTGCGTTAAAACTGCTGTTATAATAAATATTTTTAAATAAGTATATTGCTTTGGGTTCTTTAAGAAATACCTCATTATTACTGCAGTGGTCTTCAGGGTGCTTTTAATCAGAAAATCATGTAAATTGTTAGACTGGTTGGCAGCTAATAGACTTCAAGCTTTGGATGAATTATTTTGTGCTCATACAAGTAATAGGCATATTAAATCTAAGCATTTCATCATCAAATCTCTAATACAAGTGAAACACATTGAACAGTGATACTTAGCACTTGTAAAGTGCTTTACTGCTCTGAAGCATTGCACAGGCAGTTGTTATTGATACCTTGTGAGGGCTAAGTTGTTATCTCTGCTTAAAGACAAAATATCAACCCAGCTACAGAAGTCTGTAATGCAAATTGCGTTGACCAGAAGTGTGCACCAAAGAGGTTTCTTTACACACTTACACTCTTCCCTGGATGTTTGCTGTTGGTCACTGTTAGAAGATATAGAGCAGATGGACCTTTTCTGTGATCCCGTCCAACTGGGTTTATTTCTTTTAAGGTAGAAAAATTAAGTCAGAACAAAGGGGAAAAAAGCATAAATAAGAAGTCTATAGTTTTGTGAATGTAATCGTATACATGATTTACTGGCTTCTTGAATCCATTTTCAGGCACTTTACAAAGCAAACAGAAATCTTCAAATTAGATGTAAACATACACTGAGCAAGTCACCTGAGCTCTGCTTATAGAAAATCAAAGTCTAATTAATACAGCCAAAGGGATCTACAGTGTGATTTACCTCATCCTAAAGCAAATGTCTAAGTAGGTCAGCCAAATATGTCCATACAGTCTTCTTTATGTTAATTGACCAAAACAAATAACACAGAGATAGACATCTTTATTTTATTAGATTAATCCCACTCTCTGTCGTGCTCTAGATACTCATGAAATTGCCATTAAATCTGTGACAATATGCCCTTTACTGACAGTAGTGAAGACAGTGCCCTAAAGCTGCATGTAGTTATCACACAAGTACACAAATTTTATTTTGGGTGGTGGTGAATGGGTATTTTTGGGTTTGTTTGACCATTTCCACCCCTAAGGAAGACGGGTGGTAGAAGATGAGGATGGGTTTGGGGCTTGGCTCTGAGGACTACCACTTCCAGCGGCCTTAGTGAAAGTTACCACCACTAGCAGGCCGTCTACTATTTTTTAGCACCTGAGCTGCTACTTAGTGTAGCACAGTTTAAGGCTGTGGAGGGGAATGGGAATTATGCAACTTGTGTACTAAATTTGTCCAGCCAAGTGCTGTTTGCTACAGTTTTCTGACTGCTCCGTATTCGACTTCTCTAGTCTAATTTCCAACTGCTTGCATCCCATGACTATGTACTATCCTGCATCAGAGAAATGCTCTGGAGTCAAATGTGAAAAGTAGGGCATTCAAAAACATAAACCATATCTGAATCTTTTTTTCCCCCTAAATTGGCTGTCAGAATGTTGCGCGGGGGCTGCATTGGGAACCCGGTGCTGTGCACCGCCCCACGTGCAAAGGGTAGCTTGGAGCTGGGTGTGTTGCCATTCCTGCTGCCAGATTGCACTGAAAGATCTGGCCTTATGTCACGCACATATTTTGTAGAAGAACATAAGTGGTTTGTGCTGGTTTAGATTAAATTACATTCCATCAGTGCTCTAGATTTTATTATCACCAAAAGAAACATTCAATTCACCTGCCATTTAATCTCTCCTCTTCCTGCTCTTCTATTCAAGATTGAGAACAAATGTTGAATGAAATTATTTTAAACCCACATATTTGAGAAATATTAAACTTACTCTTTCTTGTCCTAGGATGTCTGAAGTTGTCTGCTTTGTCAATTATCAACACCCTGGCTTCTGCTGGACTTTATTCAGCACTCTCCTCTTTCATTATAGAAAAGTAAATGAGAATTGTGGGTTTAACATATATTTTCTCTCTTTTTATGCAGTCTTTCTGAGAAATGTAAGTGTTATGTTTGTAAGTATTCCAATTTTTAATCTTCACCCTAGAATTTGCCTTTAGAAGGCAGTTACAAAAAACATTTGCTTATGGCCACAATGTCTCTTCAATAAAATACAGCCTATACCCTAATTATTTTATCACAATATCTATCTATTAGACTTCTCATATATTTATTTACTGGTTAGGAATCATTTTAGCATTTGCTTTGTTTTTGTTTCTTAAATAATGCATTTAACAGCAGGCAATGTTATTTTTCTTCTTCTTTCATGAGCTTTGCACATCCACTCACTTCCTTTTTGCCATGATGAATTTCCTTTGTAGTTGATTATAGTGATTTTCTGGTTTGACATCCCTCAGGCTCTGCCTACTAAATCAATATCATCTTTCAGTGAATGTTGTTGTTGTGATGAGCTTTTTCCCCCATTTAAAGAATACTTTAGAATAAACCCAAGTGAAGATTTTTTTATGATGTGTCAATTTACTTCTTCTTCATATGCCTGTTTCTCAGTCAAATCTAAATCAATTGTTGTCTAAAGGTTTCTCATTTTCTACTCTTATAAATTGCTACGGTGCAATTTTTTGTTTTCCAGGCTGGCATTTATCTTTGTCGTGTAGCTGTCCACATTTTGAAGTATACAAATACCATAGACCTCTGACGTTCCTTCATGAAATGTATTTGAGGTGTTGACCAGATTACGGAACTCATCAATTCCCTCTTAAGACACAAAATGCATCTCAAGTTCTGTGGAAGAGGGCAAAAAAAAAAAAAAAAATCTTTGTTTGCTTACTCATCTGGGAAACTACAATCTGTTGCCAAAGTCGGTTATCATGAGCTTTGATTAGAAAACAGCAAAGACAGCTGCTGGAAAACACAGTGAGAAAAACTGTATCCAGTTAGAGAAGAGTTCCCTTTGACTTTGGAAGAGCAGAGGGACATTGCCAAGGGACTATGGATATGCATTTCTTTTAATATGTAGATAGCTATGGATGTAGATATTCTAGCTTGCAGTGTTTGGTGGTGGTGGTTGTGTTATTACAGTGTCACTATGTCTCTCAAGATTTCTTTATGACTTGATGGTCCTTTTTGTTTGAAATTTAATTTTAATTATTTGTGTTGCATCCATATGTGTAGGCTTTTAGTATATCAAATTTTTTAAAATGTGCATTTGACTTTAACTGAGTGATCACCAGTTTGCTAGAATAAAGTCTTCCCAACAGAAGGAAGGGAGAATTTTGTACTGTTTTAGGAGTGTGCAGTTAAGTTGCTACACTTCTGAGTGTTTTTGTCATTGCCATTCCATTTATCTGTTGTCTTCCCCTTCGCAAAACAAACTTTCAACAACAAATTGTTAATTCAGAATTTCAGAAACTATACTGAAAAAGCTCATTATCCTATGAAGCTTCTTGACTGCAGCAATTTTGGAGGTTCCCTTGCTTTTTCAGTTTTTCCAACTTGCTGAAGGATTGTGTATACAGAGATATGAGCGTTGTTGAGAAAGTGAACCTGAGGACATCACCACTGATGTTAATATCTCTGTATAGAATTCCCATTCCCAGAGCTCTAGTGGTCTGCTTCTGTAAACAACTGAACCAGTATGGTGTTTTACAGCCACCAAAAAAGAGGAATGTTTCATTTCCCTGCCAGCATCCTCCATTTCTGATGGTCTGACCTTCTCCCAGAGCCAGCTTGGGAATCTCAGGGCCATTTACTGAGCCAGGTCTGCTCACTGACTGCACAGAAAATGTTCTACCCAAGTTAATTTACTGCTGAGCTAGTGGCATCACTAGTCTCATGAGTCATTACCTGAGAGCCTAGTGACTACCAGAGCTGGAGTTAGGTGAACATGGTGTTAGGTTTTGAGCGTGGAAGTGGCAGAGGGAAGAAGTGGCCATGGAAGGGGCATGACCGGGTAATTCTGAACACCTGGATTGCGTCACTCTTTTTGTTAAACAGCAACATAGTGCTAATTCATGTCATGCTGTGCCTTTCCCACTTTAACCTAGAATGATATAAAGAGCTTCAAAGTTGGGAGTCAGACCTGGCTTCTTCCTGTTATATTTCCATGATATTTGCATTTATTTTGTTATGTTAATAGTTGGCCATTAAGTAAAATACAGGGTAATACTGTTTCAAATCCTGTAAATTTCTCTTATATTAAGGGTTTTATAGGTTTTCAATAGGATTTTCATTACTTTAATTGACAAAATACCTATTCTGTAAGGCTTGCTTCAGCATTTCAATTTAAGAAGTCCGTACTTAGGGCAACGTTTTCCAATTTAGATACTTAAATTTAGTCAGCCATCCATTTTCTGGAATCCAGTAAGATTTATTTTCAATGACATAATATCTATGATTTTGAAACGTGTGTTTGGGGTTTTCTGCACTGAAATAACCCATTTTGATTTTGATGCCTAAAAGGAGGTCTCAGGATTGGAAAATGTTGGCCATACGGTATGCAAATACTGCTAGACCAAGATTAATAGACATGGACATGCGTTTATCCTAGGAAGCAACATCAGGTGTTTTTAGCATTTGTGAAAATGGATGACTTGAAAAGAAAAAATGAAGATGGCATGAGAAGAAATACTGTAGTAACTAATCACAAATCTTCTTCCAATATTACAAGTACCCGATATGGTGTGACAGCAGTAACACAAAAATATGAGGATCAACTTTGTAAAAATGACTAGAAGAAAGCTGTGAGAAGGATGAAGACATTATTGATAATCCAGACCAAGAAGGGCAGCCCAAGCAATGTCAGTGACCCCAATGAGAGAATATAAAAGGAAGCTTTTGGGCTCCTGAACCTGAGTTGCCCAGGGAGAACAGATGTTTTCAGTTCCTCAGCTGGCTTCTGCTCACGATTGGCAGTGTCCATGGTGTAGATGCACACAAACAATACTAAGTGGATGTAGCTGACATGTTTTTCTTCTTTTATTGTAATTGCTCAATGTCCTTTACTCTTCTGTTTGAAGCGACATTGTTTAGAGCAGGGCAACAGTAGTGCGAATTCCATTTTTAATTTGAAAGCAATGGGATTAAGTTACCTGGCAAGATTTCAGTGGCCAGAGCCTTGACAGTTCCAATAGTTTATAGGATTAGACAGGTTTCTCTTTCATCTCTAGTGGTTGAAACAATTAAGCACATCCCTTACATTAACACAAAAAAATGACTATAGAGAGTGTTTAAGTAGCTCTTAGTCTCTTTCAAGTAATCCTTTAGTTTTGTAGTTAGGAGGTTATGATCTACTTTATAAAGAAACACTTTTTTCAAAAATTGTAATAATTTCTTATAAAATTATATTTCTATTCCAATTAATTTGCCCCCTGCCTTGCAATGTCATTGGCAAGAGCAAACATAAAATACGTTTCTTGTGTGGTGTATGGGATGGTGCAATATAGCCATGAACTCATTGCCCATGTATTTTGAAGGTGAGACATAGTGTATCAGCTACAACTGTGAGTCAGGGGGTCCCTCACTCCAGATAATAAGTTTGTCAAAAAGTACCAAGAGCTTCCGGAGAGGAAAAGATGCTGAGAAATGGAGCAGTATATGTACCATATTGGGTCCCCACATCCTGCTGCTTGAACTTCCCTGTGCTCAGGGAATGCTCAGTGAGAGCTGAATTAGCCTTTTTTTTTTTTTTTAATGCTTTTGCCTAGACATTACTACTGTTTGATGTTTGATTTAACATGCGTATTGGAGAAGCATCATGTAGGTCAGGCCCCACCGTGCTGGGTGTAACTGTATAGCAAATAACTAATCTTGACCCCTTGCTCCTGTAGTTGCAGTACAGGTGCTGCCAATGGATGAGACAAACAGAAGCAACAGTAGAGCCAGAATAAGATAGATGGAAAAATATCAATTTTTAGCAAAGTTTACTTAACAGAAGATTATGATAGCATATTTTGTACTGAAGTATGTGCATATATAAATAGGGATTATATGTATTTTGTAATTATGGGGTGTGATTATGTGATGCATTTTATTCCTTACAAGGACATATTAGGCATGAGATAATTATACAGCAGTGATACCGAATCTGACATTAAAATTAGTGCTTTGAGATTTACACCTTTTTTAAAAAAACACCTTAAACAGTAAGGCCTTCAGGTATGTGCAGCATTTACTGACTTGTTACATATTAAGATGTTATTGTGCCCCTTTCTGAATCTGCTCATTTTAAAAGCTTAACCCTTTAAAATATTCTGTTCAGCTCATTACTGTAGCAAGCTGTGACACTTAAACAAAACAAAGATGACGTTCTCATATGAACAACAGATCACAAAAAAGGCTTTCTTTCATCCTCGTTTCTGACCATCTGTTAAAAAAAATCACAGGAAGCCAGCCTGTAATCTGTGGTTAAGAGTTTAAAATCACATGCATTTTTTGTGACACATGCATGTAGAGTGCTGCAATAGTTTGTATTAGCTCTAAAGGTTGCGTGATTTGACCTTGGCATCTGTCAGATATACCCAATCTTCTTGCAAAAACCAAAACCAAAACCAAACTAAACCAAACCAAACAAAAAAAAGGCTTTTTTCTGTTTGATGCTCACATATGTGCATATGATTTCACTTCCCTTAAAAATACCTTCCCCTGGTGTATATGTATTTTAACTGCTGGGTTTTTTAAACCATTCACGTATATTTTAGTGTTATTTTCCTATGTGATAAAACTGTTACATCTAATGTATATGCATATTCTTTTCTTTCTGAATAATTTTGGTCTGAGAAGTAGTATTTTCACACTGATTACTAAATGCCTTCAGCAGGTAGTCTTCAAACCTAGAGTGATGGTAGCTTCTAGTGGAGGTTGATCAGATCTCATGCAGAAATTTCTCATGAAATCCTGAAGCATGCAGCAAGGAGAAGATTGTTATACAAAACTAGGCTTCAATACCTGTATAAAAAAATGGTGAGAGGCTTGTATTAGTTTCTGTGACAGATGAATGTTGTCTCCGTAGCATTGTTTTCCATAGTGTCATTACCAGAGTAACTTTAACCAACCTAATATTAAATGCCTCAAGTAATGGAATATCCATTCTCATATTAGGAAATTTTTTCCAAACTGAAATGCAGGTGAACCACCTGATTTTTTGTTCAAGGTGACTGTATCTGGCTTATTTTGTAAGTCAGCATAAATACCCGCAAAGCTGCACCAAGCCCAGTAAAGCTATTTGGGGAGGTCAGTAGTTAGACGTGTGCATTCTGTTCAATTTAGCCTTTTACTATTGGGGAGCATTGTTTTCGCCTTACTTTATAGAGACAGAGGGACATGGAAAGATGTCCGTAAATACTCTAGGCATATTCCAGGCAGTCTGAAGACAGTGTCTTGACCCTGGAGAATGTTCACTTTAAATGTCTATTTTTTCACTGTTCCTTTAGCCACTTCTATTTCAAGAATACTTGGTTTCTCTGATTTAGGTGTTCATGTAAATTTTATTGATGGACTGCAGTGACCCAGAAATCACTGGGTAGTTGTTGACTTCTTTATATACAATCATAAATAAAATACATGCATTAAATCTTAGGACAAATCTAAGAAATTTCAAGAAGCAAATGCGTTAGAAGAAAGAAACTGATTCAACGGGGCTGTGATTTATTTATCACCAGTGGGAGGTGGCATGTTTAATAGCGTGTAGAAGCATAAGGCTCTTATTGTCAGTGGTAGTATTTGAAGTGTATTTTTCCTTTCTAAATTTGCAATCCATAGCTATAGCAACAAATAAATATAGCAGTCACATTTACAACACAGTTATTGTGTTTTACATTTGCTGTAAAAGGTTTGAACTAAAATAATTCTCAGAAGATAGATTATAGCAGTTTTACATTAGGGTTAGATTCCTAAGAGGTCCTCAGAGTGAGAATGTGCAGCTTTTGCTGTTTACTAAACCGCTACGTTTTCTAGACCTGGCGTTAATGCTATGCATTGCATTAGGAATTAGATTTTCAAAGTATGCATGTGATTGTATTTGAAAACACTCTGTCCTTTTTTTAATATCAATTATCTCAGGAATTCCATGGTTAACTACAGTTTGCCACAGTTATAAAGTAGGAACTCCTATTTATTGGTCAAGTACTATTTTTATGTTTGAACAAAACACCTATTGTTTTGCTTTGCTTATCAACAAGCACTACTGTTTTCAGCTAAGGTTACATTTAATAATTAGGTTTTCTAGGGCCAAGAAGTCAACTATATCTTTAATGAGTTCAGTGACATCACTAGGGCTGCTTATGCTCCTTGGCAATAGTCTGCTTTGTGTGAGCAGATCACATTAGCTTTAAGAGGAGTAGCACAGATGCCAAGGTCAGGGCATTGGTAAGTAAGAGATCTTTGAGTAAAATAAAGACCTAAAGCTAAAACTATCCAAGGCAAGGGAACAATGAACTGCTGTTTAGCAGGATGGTAGCAGCTCTCTTAAGAAGTGATTTTTTTTTTTTTTTCATGTTTAAGTGTTTCCTATGTATCCTCTCCCTGTGAAAGTTGAGTGAGGAGCAAGGAGGATCCTGATGGTCTGGGCTAGGAGTGGTAAAACGAAAAAAAAATATGCTGATGCCATGGCAGTACTCTCTGCCATTTTTTATGTTTGAGCACTCTAAACATGGTGGCACTATTAATCTATAAAGTGACTCTCATTATCAATTGGAAATTTGCAGGAGGAGAATTAAGGGTAGATTTTATTATTTTTCTTTAATACCTGGTTGAGAAGGCCTACTTTTTGCCGTTGATCTGTGGTTTGGCACTGATATACAGAAGTATAATACAAAAAGACTATTGCTTTATCTCTGCTCCAAAGGTGAAATTGATAGATTCTCACCCACTCCTACTTCAGAATATTCCTTCAAATTGTGTACAGAGGAAGACTAGGACCTGCTTCTTGCCTTGAGTCAGAGAGAAGACGAGGAGAGGACAGAATTAGTACAAAGAAAATGGAAAGGAAGGCAGTGAAACGAGTCACTTATTGAAGACAGTGAGAGGTGGTAATGGATGTTACAGCAGGTAGAGAAGATGGGAGAAAATGCTGACGGAAAATAGTTTGAACTGGAAATAGCCTTCAACCAAAAGCCCAGGGAGAAGTGGTAGAATAATACGCAGACATTTGTATGAGATTTAAAAACTGCGCATCCCATCAGGCTGAGTAACATTCATCCATGTGTTGCGTACTGTTGGAAATGTTAATTTTTTTCATGCCACTTGCCAGCTTGCTCTCGTAGATTGAAAATGCAGCCTCTGCTGGTTGTGTTAGAACTAGCTGAGGAATAAACGTGCCCAATTACTGAAATATGTCAGACGACAAAGATTCCATACGTAGAACAAGTGGAAGGGGAAGATTGCTTTTTCCTCAAGGGGATTGGCAACAATAACAGTATAAAGTTAACTGCATTCATGTGTTCCAAGTGATTTGAAAACTTAAAACGTCATATCACATTTTTTATGTGATGGCTTTATCTCATTGCCAGGGCAAGGTACCTTTACTGCTGGGATGTGGAGCTATGAAAGCACATAAATCCACAGCGAGACCTACCAGCTTGGAAGCTCCTTAATGACTAATACCTAAAAACCCGGGTGCCTAAACTGGGGAGGATGCTTCATGTTTAATTTAGGATTCCTTGGGTGCCCTGAGCTCTGCTTCTCCGCGTGACCAAGCCCAAGCTAATCCAAGTAGCTTGACATTTCTCTGCCTACTCCCATCTGTGTGCATGGAGCACAGAGAGCGTGTACTGACTCAGCTGGAGGCCTCGCACGATGTGTCATGGTGGCTGCTGAAACAAAGAGGAGTCAAACTCATCATCTAACACCAGAATGGGTACAGCAGCTTTTTGTAAATAGAAGGCGGGAATTCGCTTCTCACCTTTTTGCGATGCATGTCTCCCTTTGTCACAACCGTGCAACTGTAGAGCAAAAAATTCCCTGGGCCAGAGAAGGAGACTACGAATCTTTCCCTCAAGGTTAGGGCATCTTGCTGAGGATTCCTGGCTGCTTATACCCTTGCCTGCCTTTATCCTGTCCAGTGACTCTTTTAATGCATATTGTATAAACAGATCTCCAAATTGTTTAAAATATATCTTTTATTACATAAGTACCAATCCTACAAAGAAACGGGGTGGCAGAATTGAAATGATTTCTCCTGTCATGTAATGTCCTACTCACTTTTTCAGCTGCTGCTGCCGTGTATATTTAGAGAAACAGCTGCTTTCTAGGGAATGGGTTGGAGGGCTGAGGAGGAAAATGTTTTCCTCTAAGCAGGTTTATAGGAGCTACTTTGCTGTGATTGATTGTGAGAGTCTAAGTGTCTGAACACCAAAACAAAGGCAGGAAGAAAAAGGTGGGGGAAAAGGAAGACAAACTGAGATCTGAGAAAACAAATTGTTCAATAAATACAAACTATAAGAGCTCCTTCATTCTGTATGTGGCTTGCTCAGGTTTCCATGAGAAAATCTTGCCAGATCGCTGTAGTGGGTTGACCCTGGCCGGAGGCCAGGTGCCCGCCAGAGCCACTCTGTCACTGCCCCTCCTTAACTAGACAGGGGAGAAAAGGTGTAACGAAACGCTTGTGGGTCCAGATAAGGGCAGGGAGAGATCACTCGGCAATTATTGTCACGGGCAAAACAGACTGAACTTAGAGGAAAATTCATCTAATTTATTACCAAGCAAAACAGAGTAAAGCAATGAGAAATAAAATCTAAAAACCCCTTCCCCCCACCCCTCCCTGCTTCCCAGGCCCAACTTCACTCCCCATTTCTCTCCCCCTCCCCACCAGCAGCACAGGGGGACCGGGAATGGGGGTTGTGGTCAGTTCATCACACCTTGTCTCTGCTGCTCCTTCCCCCTCAGGGGGAGGACTCCTCACACTCTGCCCCTGCTCCAGCGTGGGGTCCCTCTCACAGGAGACAGTCCTCCATGAACTTCTCCAATGTGAGTCCTTCCCACAGGCTACAGTCCTTCACTAACTGCTCCAGCATTGGTCCCTTCCACGGGGTGAAGTCCTTCAGGACCAGACTGCTCCAGCGTGGGTCCCTCACAGGGTCACAAGTCCTGCCAGCAAACCTGCTCCAGCATGGGCTCCTGTCTCCACGGGTCTACAGGTCCTGTCAGAAGACTGCTCCAGCATGGGCTTTCCACAGGGTCACAGCTTCCTTTGGGCATCCACCTGCTCTGGCGTGGGGTCCTCCATGGGCTGCAGGTGGAATCTCTACACCCCCTCATCCTTCCTCCATGGGCTGCAGGGGGACAGCCTGCTTCACCATGGTCTTCACCACGGGCTGCAGGGGGATCTCTGCTCCGGTGCCTGGAGCACCTCCTGCCCCTCCTTCTGCACTGACCTTGGTGTCTGCGGAGTTTCTTACATCTTCTCACTCCTCTCTCCAGCTGCAAAAGCTCTCTCTAACTGTTTTTTCTCCCTTCTTGAATATGTTATCACAGAGGCACTGATTGGCTTGGTCTTGGCCAGCAGCGGGTCTGTCTTGGAGCTGGCTGGCATTGGCTCTGTCAGACACAGGGGAAGCTTCTAGCAGCTTCTCATAGAAGCCACGCCTGTAGCTACTTGCCCCCTCGCTACCAAAACCTTGCCACACAAACCCAACACAATCACTTTCCAGTAGCAAATGGCAATACAGATTTCAATGTTGCAGGGAAAAGTGAGAGTGCTAGGTTGAGTACGGCACAAATGCTGACAGGTTGCTGTCTTCTGGCTCAGAGCTTTGAGCGTCCCAGTCGCTGTCTTCAGCCACTGTTCCCACGTTAGTGTCCACTGTCCATCACAGAAGCTTGTGCCTTCCTATGCAAAGTTTGCTATCAGTGCTTTCCACTCGTGCTGAGACGATGCTTTTCTTCTGTATGAAACATGAAATGCAGCTGGTACCTTAAATCCTAAATAAAGGAAAACAAACATCTTTGAGATCTTTTCCCCAGGAAAAAAGTCTCTCTTGATTAGCATTATTGACCTAAATATGGTATCTTAAGTAGTCACTTCAGTCATTCTCCTTGAGCTCTTGGGATGCTTTCCTGAAGCTTGCCATGCATCAGGGTTTTCCTGCTTGGCATCCTTTCCAGCCAGCCAGAACTCTCTATTCTCCGTCACTGTCCTTCTTCCTGAGAGAAACACCATGCACATTACATGCCGTGGGATGAGGAAGGAGCTATTTCTCTGCTTGTGGCTCTTACTATAGTATCCCGAATACTCAGTTTAGAACTGGAACGATCAGCTTACAGGACACCTTGCTGATGTTACTGTATTCAGATAATATGTTGATGGGATAAATGAGGACCTGGCCCAGCAGACAGTGCTGCTGTTTATTGAGAGCTCAGTGCTTCTCTGTAACTTCATATCTCTGTCATGAATGTGTTATCAGATATTGATATGTTAACTAGTGTAGTATTAGCACCATAGGCTTTCTTCAGGGTCTGCTCATGACTTGGGCTGATGTTTTAACTCCAATCCAGGAATTCCACTGCTGGAGAAACAAACCTCTTACCGCTGTGGCATATGTGCAGTAACTTTGTGCCAACCTAGCAGACCGTAAATGTGCAGCAGCTATGAAATCCAATGAAAACTGAAATGCAGCAGTTTGCTTGGTTTATTCTGGTTTGGAGTATCAGGAGCTCAGATCTTGAAAACTTGGTGATGGATCATCCTATACTCTGCTGCTGAAAAGCAGCATTAAGAAAGTTCTTGTTTGCCAACTTTTCAGAAATATGTTGTCAAATAAACCCGTATCTTAGATAAGATAGACATTGCATTAAAAACCTCACAAAAATGTAAATTAGTATTTGGCTTCCTTCTAGATAGAGTCCACTCCTTAAAGGTATATCTTTTCTCTCAGAAGTATGCGCTATAGGTTTTTATTAGACCCCTTGATCATGGTTTAGCACATGTCTTCCCTTTATGTTTCCAACTGCTCAGATAGCATGAGCTTTCTGGTGAATGATCCGGTGCTGAGTTTGATGGATAATTTCAGCAAACCCGTGAGCTGCACAGGTTCGAGCTGGGAGAAGTTCAAATTTGTCCAGACTAGCTGTGTGTCACTACACTTTACGCCTGCATATAATGCACCAAATGCAGTTATGCAATGGAGGAGAATATCAAAGATGTTTTGAAGGTTGCGAATGGGTTTTATGAGTGAGAATCATCCTTTTTGTTGCTTCCAAAGATGAAAGTGCTCAATTTTCGCACACACGAAAAAAAAAGACTGTCAGATGTTTTAAATGTAAAAACTGCATAATGTGGCTTCTTGTCATATCTGTGGTTCCCTTGTGGATGAAAATTTTAATCAGATGGTTTTGTACTTTAAAGATTTTTCATTTGATTTACAACTTGTAGGAGTGGAGTAGCAGTAAGCAATCAGGGAGAATGCCACGAAGAGGACAAAAGGAAGGTGAAACACAGCGTTAATAATTTAGTTTCAATAACCTTAAAAGGTTTACCAGTCACTTTTAACCTTATATCAGAAAAGAGAAAAGCACAAAAAGCAAGCTACTGCAGTGAATCATAAAAACGTTTCTTTTAATTTGTTACTCATTTATCTAAGTCCAGATAGAAAGCAACCGATGCATTTGTTAAACAAAAGGGTCAAAAAGACAACTACCCATCAATTTGACTTAGTCCTTTTGGAAGGACTGCCTGCAGTTTCTCTTGGGTCAGTAAAGTCATGAAGTAATGGCAATTGTAGCTGTGAAAATGTAGAAGTGTTATTAGTATTTCAGACTACCCAAAGCAACATTATAAGCATGCAGGAGGGTTTTCAGAAGTGCGTAAGCAGCGTAGGCATCTAAATGTTATTAATCTCAGTGGGAATTAGATACCAACTCAAAGCCTCACACACTTTAAAAAACACACCTACATTCAGGTTTCTTGCCTGCTGGTTTGCAGGGTCTGAATCTGTAGCTGGTCTCCTATAAGCCAGGGTAACACACAAAAAAAGTGACATTGTCAGGATGGTGGTGCGGGAGTTTTAAAAAAAGGAGTCTAGTTTTGTTTTTTGTTAGGAAGGATCAGGACATCATAAAAATTCATGTGTGGCGTTTGTATCCATAGCTTCTTAGCTGAACAGTTGTGCTTCCATATTTTTAACATGTACATTTTAAATTTTGCCGCAAATGAGCTACATGTATTTCAATTTTTGGCACAATACTTTGAAACCATCTTTGTCGCTCCCTGTCTTCATGGTATTAGGCAGTTTGTACAACACTGTTGAAAGTGAAAGTGTTCCTAAGTAAAGGAATTAAATACCTGAGATTTGAGGTAGGGAATCTGAACTTTGGGATCTGCTACAGTCTAGTTTCATAAAAATGGTCTAACACTTAAATGTTCAGATATCTGGGTTATATCATGGATTACAGAGTAATGGAACTATTACCATTTGACAGCAAGATTCTGTACTTGCTTCTGCTTTGCACTTTTATGTTTGTGTTGGAAAGACTTTTGAGCTCCCAGTATACTTTTTTTGTTGTAGATCAGAAGGAGTAATCATTTATTTGCATTGCAGAAATGACCAATGACTCCGCTTGTTGTAGGGATAGAACAAATGCATGTGAAAACAGAGTCCCTCCTCCAAAGAGATTACTTCATTTATATTGAGAAGCATCATATAAGTGTGGAAAATAGCAAGGAGCACATGCATGATGATTATATCATTTTCACTGTTACCCAATTTGATGATTGTGAAGAATCAGTTCAGGTTTTTTTAAAATATATGAGCTGGTAAAATGGATTATTTCCAGCTTGTGGCACTGTTGATTGGCTAATTACTGTTTACCAGTATACCAAAATTGTTTCTCTCGGAAGAAGTTGAATGAAAAGTGAGGGCAGGAAATTCACAGTTTAATCCAGAGAATGGGCAGGTTGCATTAAAACAAAGTTGAAATTACAGACACTGAGACCTCCTCAAATAAAGGTCTCCGTGAGCGGGTCAGCAGGCTTAGAAATGTGTTCATGTTCTGAGCTTCTCTTTGGCATGAGTATGTTGCTGAGACAGGGGAGTATGCTTGTTCTAGGAGTGCTTTATGAGGGATTAAAGCAAGGTCTTTCTGATTTGTTTGCATTTTAATGAGAATGTAATTTCTTAGTCTTACATCCATGTAAAACCCCCACACTGTCAGATTTGTAGGGATATACATGAGTTTAAAAGGAATGGTAGTTAATTAGCATTTGGAATATACTATGTCTTTGAAAATGTGGACTGGGGGTGGGACAAGTCTGAAACCAAAATAGACTGGCACGCCATAAGTTTCTATTTGAAGTGAACTAATTGAACTAAATTAGTGCTTTTTGTATTCATGGATAGTCTGTCTCCTCTGATTTTTATTATTTTTACTAAATTGCTCCTTATTAGAAATGGCTGTAGTTGAGCCCATGAATTGTTGACAAAAGAATCTCTTCAGCTCTGCCTTTGATTATTCGTGGTATGCTGTTGATCTTTAGAATAATGTTCTATAGTTTCAGCTTTTAGAGCTAAAGACTAAAACTTTTATAAACAGAAAGAAGGGAAGTTTGAAGAGATTTTAGGCCAGCTATGCAAACTCTTTCCATTTGAGTCTTTGTTCAAGACAGTTTTGTTCACAGTAAATGCACAAAGAAGCCCAATGATATCAAGTTGAATTTTTTAATTTTACTCCAGATAGCATCTGCAGATACTTTTTTGCAATATTTCTTCATCTGAGGTATGCAGTGTGTTGTAAGACGCCCAATAGTAAGCAAAACAGATGTTAAGTAATGCACAAGTATCTAAATTGTAATTGCATCTTTACTATTTCTTAATCTTAGCCTCAGCCGTATTGTTCCTGGAATCTTTGCTAAATTTATTTCCAAGGCACTAACTCATGGGAGCAGTCCCATGATTTCAAGCTGAAAGACTGAAGTGGGCTTTTGCAACTTCTTATTTATGGAGTTTGTTTATTGACTTTTCTGTAACACTCAGCCACGTGGTGTCAGAACACCTCACGGACACTAATGCATCGAGCATCTCAGCACTCCAGCGCAGTTAGGGAAGTTTTATTTTCTTGATGGGGAGCTGAAGCACTTAAAAACTGTCTGGCACAAGCGCACTGGCACTTTGTGGCAGAGTTGAGGAAAGAACCTGCGTTGTCTAATTCCCACTCCGGTACCTTGAGTGAAAGACTATCTTTCCTCTCGAAACAAGTTTGCACTTGTTTTCCAGTGACAAATAGACTGTCAAAGTAGTTTAAAGTTCTGTCATGGTTGGAAGCCATCAACCGTAATTCCAAAGTTAACTGGGAGCTTAAATTTCCCCTCTGCTGGCAATGGCCACTGCCCCTTGAATTGCACGGCACCATAAAAACCCCAGGGATGCACCATGACTTCGTTGTGGTTCAGATGAAATTGAAAACTCTGAGTGTTTTGAGACATGGAACGGGGACCAGTGAACTGCAAATTTTTTATGTGTGTGTATATATGTGCGTCTATATTTTTGCTGTGAAATCATTGCTAATGCTGTGACAGGCTGGAGAGGGCTCGCGGGACGGTTTGCAGCCCATCCCATGGAACGGCCGGGACAGGAGCCCTCCCGTCTGCCCAGGCGCTTCGCTGAGGCTTCCCCATGGCCAGCTCTGACTTCTGGTGCAAAGCTCTGCTTTTCTGGGGTGCGGTAGGAAGATGAGAAAAATGTCATCAGTTCAATTTCTTCCCTCTTGCTTTCTGAAGGAGATCCTATGTCAGGGTTTCTTATTGCTTGATCTTAATTTATTGTCGGAGATTGTATTATACTAGGATGGATACTGAAGTTACTCGCAAAGAAACAGGTAATTTTCATGTGAGTAAAAAAAAAGAGAAAAAAAATAAAAAAGAGGAGGGAGCAACATAATTGCCAGAAAAAAAGTCTTTCCATGTGGGAATAGCATCACAGTGGAGGAGGGGATGTTGGGAAAATTATTCTGATCTTCAAAGTTTGTTTTAGTTTGGTACATCTGTACAAATGCAATTTACCTTTAAGCGTAATTGGCTGTTGTGTTAAGCTCCCTGTCCACCGTGAGGAAATCACGGTTATAGCTTTCATATGGGAAGGAATTCAGGAGTGCCTTGTTTACATTGCTGCCATTTATAAAACATTTAAAGCAGCTATTCTGCTGAATAAACATTTGAGAGCCTGAAGGATAAGCATATCGCTTAAACTTCTTAAGACTAAACTTTCCAAACCATTTCCTGCCAGAGGGACCTAGCAGTGAAATTGCAAACTCTGTGCTCCAAGATGAGATAGGCAGAATTAGATTAAGCAGCTTACTGTTGACATGTCTATTGATCTGGGTTCAGCGCCGTTTCCTGTCTCTGCTAGCAGTTAGATTGCTGTATACAATAACACAGTGGCCTGGTTTATGTGAAATTGGGGGACTCCGAGCATCAATTACTCCAGGAAGGCAGTGGCACTGGGAGATAAGGTTAAGCCGCTCACAGTGTTTAAGACTGCTGAAACCCAACCAACATATTTGCTGTCTAAATTGCTGCTTATAAATTTGACAGTGTTCCATTTATGTTGTTGATTTTTTTTTCCCCCCTCTCCAAAGAGAGATCACCCTGTATTATTCTCTGCAGGTAGCAGTGCAGTTCTCATTATAAACACACATTGTTCGTTAGTCTTCCCTTCCTATCAGCCCTTTGTTAAAAGTTCGTAAGCATCACCTGGATATTTGAATAGAAAATAGTTAGACAGGAGGGAGAAAGGCATGAAATGTTACGGAAACTACCCATAATAAACTAACACAGTTTTCACGGTTGTATTGATTCTGGTACTGTATTAAATGAAATATTTTTTTTATATTTTTTTTTTCTTCCCTTGCTGTCTAGAAACACAGTGTTGAATAACAGTGGCAAATAGGAAGGAAATCTGGTACCCTTGAATGTCTCATTTAGTCTTCTGTTTTCTTCCTAAGCAGTTCTCTCTTATGCCATGTTACTTTTTTATCTTTCTCAGAGATTGTTAACAGAATCAGTTGAAAGCAAAATGATGCTTTTCACATTTAAAGAAGCCCGGAGAGAATTGTTTCAGGGGTCTGCCTATGATGAACTCCACCTCTTTTGTTTTTTTTTTTCCTCTGGAAGAGGGTCACACAGAAGAGTTTTTCTCCAGGGGGTACCTTTTAAGCCACTTTACAGGTGGCTATCTCAATTTTATGCCACACGCATTGTCATTGTCTTAAATTTAACCTTCAAAAAGAAATTCAGTATTCCCATAGAAGTATTAGCAAAGTTGAGTCAGTTCTGGCATTGCAATGGGAGATCTGTGCTGTGAAAGTGATGAAAGGAAATATTTTAATAGTGACATTTGAGTTCATTTATCATGACATTTTAGGGACTTGGTGGTACATATTTTTATCTTTGAACAATCTCTCAGCAGTCTACTGCTGTTAAAGTGGGGGAGGGCACTCCTTCCACACAGATTACAATGCTATAAAAGTCCAAAACAATACAGCAGCCGGCTGTGATGAACAGAAGTAGGAGTTCTAACTGGTATGCGACAAAAATGAAATTAAGTTTCCTTTTATTAATTTAATTTTTAAATAGCTTGACATGCTGTAATTAACATTGCCCTATGCTAAAATTACAACAACATCTGAGCTTCTGTATATTGGCTCATACCTTAGTGCTATAACTGAATATAGGAATATTGGAAAGCTAACAGAACATATTTCAAATATGTTTTAGCATTTCACTGGCATGGTTTTGCATTTTATTTTAATGAGTTGCTGATTGATGTTATTGTTGGCTTTTCTGTAAGGGGCACTAAAGTATTGCCAGCAGGTGGGCACTAATAAATACTTTATACTGCTTAAGATTTTAACTATCAATACAAAACCTATTCCAATTATTGCAAGGAGGCTGAACCCACAAAGTCCGATGCCACTGAGATTTATAATTCCATCCTCATCTAATGCTATTGTGCAGGTACATGTGTGATCTTTACGGGGAGTATCCACTTTCAGGGGCTGCACTGCCTCATCACAATAGGATTCTGTCATTTAGTGATTTAAATTACATCCTTTTATTTTGTTAACTCCTTTAATAAGTGTTTTAAACTGCCACCTTCTGCTCGCTCTTTCTTACACCTTCTCCCTCCTGCAGAGTCTCCTTGCAGGCTTGATAATTCTTCAGGGTTTTTCCGACACCTTCCTGTCCGTCAGTCCTGTACAGTTAATCAAGGGAACCAGTGAGCATGCAGGGGTTAGCCCGGAGCGGAGTTAATCGGGTTTGCTTTTGACTTAATTGTGCCTATTGTTATAGGGGAAATAAGCACATAGTGCAGGAGGCCGGTGCTGCTGATTGCTTGAGAGGCTCAGCTTGCAATACGATGTACACTATGTGTACAATCCTGGAGTGGCTTCTAGTCGTTAAGAAACAGTTCTAACATTTTTAGCCTAGAAAGACATGAAAGTCATAGCTTTAAAGTAGATAACCTTTTACCCTGGGAAGAAAAATAGAGAGCAAATGAATAATACACAAAACAGATATTGTCTTGGACTGCTAAAATTGTATTAGAAGTGAATCGGCTGTAGCACATACATATGTAATTGTGCACTCTCTAGCATATCTGTACATCCTCTGGCGTAGCCATATAGTAAGAAAGGACTATAGGAAAGTAATAGGGAGCTGCACAAATCAGTGTCTGAAGCCATCAAAACTCTATGTGGTGTTAAAGACCAGCACAACTTTATCACATAGTACCATTGATTGTAACTTGGCTCTTCTTCCACAAAAGTTCCGAAAAGTGTATACCGTGTTTAAATGGTAAATTCCCACTGAAAGTGAACTCATGTTACATGCAGAATAGCTGCATTAATTTTTACTTTGATTAAAAAGCAAGCTAAGAGTAAGGAGATTCAAACAAAATAAATCTTATGGTTGTTGACTTATGTCAACATATGCTTAAGTGACTACAGACCTCTCTCGAGCTCTGCATTTGTGTCTCTTTGATGGTGTTGATAATACAAAATGAACTCTTACAAAGTAAAACATAAAATAAGACATATCAAACCATTAAAATCCAGCAAAAAGCAGTATAAACTCCACACAAATTAGAAAAGAATAGAAAAGATTCTGTAGATGCTGTTACATAAGCTGTTACCCAAAAGTGTATCAACAGAAAATTACTAGTTCAACCTTATAGACCGCATTTTTTGCCACATTTTTTCATAGTCCCTAAGTTCCCCTGTGTCAGTGTAAGATCCAGAAGCCACAATGTCTTCAGCTATACCTGAAGTACCTGTAATAGTGTGATAAATAGCTCACATATGCCATAGGGTTGATGCGTTTTCTCCTTTCATATCAGAAGTATCTACATTGGTATCACCGGAAGATAATAGTAAGGGAAAAAAATCCCATGAGATTATTATTTTTCATTATTCAACATCATTTTCCTAGCTAAGTATGAAGGAAATTAAATCTTTTTGAGGTTTTCCAGATGACAAACTCCTAAATGGTAGCAGGGCTCTCAGCATTCAAAGGAATGTGTTGTAAAACGGTAAACACTACTTTAGTAAATCACTGGCTTTTATCAAATTCATTGTAAAATGAATTTATAATTTCCTAAGTAATAAAAAGAAACAATCCTGAAATTATTTACATTTTCTTCTTGTTGGTTTCATGTGACCACATCTTTAAACTGAAATAAAACCTTTGTCTTTCTCCTCAGTTAGGATAGATCACTGTTTCATTATATATAAGACTTCAAATCCAGTGCCATTTTCCCAGTCTAATATAAAAATTTTATTTTATTTAATCTGTTTGGTTTTACACCTGTACTTAAGACATCCTACAGCTTTTAAGCCATACCAAAATAATTTTTAGCTTTTTTCCCCCCTCCCCTCATCTGAAGCTGAATTGTTTGTCAAGAGGGGAGTTTGTTGTGTTCAAAGTACATGAGCACGTATGACAGTCCTGCTCCTGCTAGCTTTGCACCTGGAGCCCTCATGATGGAGTCATTTACAACTGCCCTTCATTGATAAACCGTTACCTGTACACTTCTTTATAACCGCAGGGTTTTGCACTTTGCCGCAGAAGAGTAGCACTAAGTTCACTGCAACCTATTTCCCTAATTTCTCCATAATGCACCATGACCCTTCCCAGGATGATGTTTCTTTGTAGCAAGGTGAAGAGAAAGAAAAATAAGAGTTTCCCCTTTCCAACTAATTGACCAATGTTTTGTTTTAAAGGTAGTGTTACCTATGAAATGCAGTTGTTAAAGACATAATTTCTTTATGCCTTTGTTCTATTGGATTCTCCAGTACTCTGGAACATACCGTAACTCCAGTCTAAAGCTTATAACGTAGAAAATATGAGTAGAGTTATATTCAGTCTGCAGTTATGTCACTGTGCTTGCAAAT
This sequence comes from Aramus guarauna, assembly GCA_013400195.1. Taxonomy (NCBI): domain Eukaryota; kingdom Metazoa; phylum Chordata; class Aves; order Gruiformes; family Aramidae; genus Aramus; species Aramus guarauna. The sequence goes on along the minus strand of VXBL01004884.1, from coordinate 790,039 downwards.
AGTACCATTGGTAAAGTTTATTACAATACAGTGATAACAATTACAGTAATTGTTTATTAATTTGTTCTTGTAAATGTATTTCCACATTTTCATCCTTAAAGGATGAGCTACAGGAGGAGGAGTTTTTCAAACCATATATTAAGAAAGAAAAAAATCTTTTATTTGTAGGTAATTCCTTTTATTCTTAAAAGTTAAATAAAATTCTTTGAATAAAAATGAGATAAGCTGTAAGAAAACTTTTTGGTTCTTGTGTTTTCATGAGGAATACTTATTTTTTTTTTAAAATGTTCTCAGGAAGATCTGTGAGTTGGATTGCACAAGCAGTTATAAAGTGAGACTCAATGAGGAAATAAAAGAGCTTTGCATTTACTAATTCCCCACCCAAGCCATATGTTTTAACATGCATGTGGTTTGTTTTGCTATTTCAGGGCGGAGAAGCAGTAAAAGCAAATATTCGCATATACATGCACAGCAGACTCTAAATTCAGCTCTTTCTGAACATAAATTTGCTATCTTGCAAGTAGGAACGGAAGGTTCCCTGGGATGTGGCAGAAGCCGCAGCGCATAAGGCACCTCATACGCTGGATAGACACACATTCTCAATACGTCAGACTTCTCCATGCTCAATTGGAAAAGCTATTAAGCAGTGACTGCAGGGCAGTGTTTTTACTTTTTCCATGTCTTGGCTTGTTTATGTTAAATCAGACTGCAGGAGGTCTGTTGCGTTTCCCTGGCAGTTATTGCAAGGCTTGCTGTGGCAAATTCTATTTATGACACTTTCTGTATCCTAGGTGCAGTGAATCCTGGCAGACAATCTGGAAAATTTCCCATCTTTGTACTTGCAGAATATAATATCTCAGTAATGGTGTGACTGTGGTGACTCACTGCGAAGGTCCTAAGTTCAACTACCACAGTAGCCAAAAAATCTAGTCACACTTTAATTGCTGGCATGACATTTGAAGTATTTGCTTGACCACTGGATGTAAAATATTAATTTGAAATTCATCCTATTTTGGCTAGAGTATATTCAACTTGAAGATAAAATCCAAGAGCGGTGTTTCAGAGGTGTAGGATAACGGCTTCTGGCCAGTGCTTTTTTACCAATGCGATGGTTATGTCTATTAAGAGGAAATAATCTTACATGTGTGTATTTTGGTACTGCAGTTATTCTCAGTGATGTGTGCACTATCGATCATGCAATTGTCCTACACAAATAACATATTGGTGATTACAGAGATCTAGGATTCTGGTATGGTTCTGCACAGGTGTAAACAGGTTGTCCAAAATAATTTATCCATAACTAAATGACGTTGTTTATTTCATTGTTAAATCTCACTTTAAAGCTGGTGAGCAACTTACATCTTCAGTATTTCTTTAGGTATGAAAGATATACTTAAGATATATCTTCCGTCTAAAACCAGGAACCATTAGAACTTTTTGGGAATCTATTTCATATCTGCTTACAAAATCTTAGCTTCTAAGAACAAATGCAGTTTATTTACAGAGTGAATAAAACCAAGTGACAGTAAAGGGTTAAGCTATGCTGAATAACTTTCTTGTGGGGCTTTTAGAGTCTTCTGCTTGTTTTGTTTTTAAAAATCTGTATTTCATGGTTAGGCAGGGGGAAATTAGTCTTCCTAGTCACAAAGCAAGCCAAGTTGGGGCCTCAGGACCCTATAATCCAAGTGAGAATTATGATTATATAGATGGCCATCAAAAGGCCAGTGCTCATATGACTGCTGGGTGAATAATAAGACTTCCGTGGGGGCTTTGGTGTCTTGGCTTTATGCTGGGCTGCTGATGCGGTTTGATAAATGTGTAGAGCTAGAGGATCCATGGGATAATTGGCGCAACCCCCCCAGATCTCTGGGAGGTTGCCCGGAGCATCTGCCCGTAAGGCATGGCCCTCAAGCTGAGAGCCCCAGCTCTGGCAACGCCACGGACTTACTTGCCATCTTGCCATTAGCTTCAACGTGATGACAGAGCACACGGGTCCGCTCGGTAGCTTTGTGGAGGCTGCAGCAGCATGGACTAACCTTTTCCTGGCATCTCTCTTTTTTTTGTGCCATATCGCATTTCCAAATTCTCATGCAGTTTCACGTGTCTGTCATTGGCATGGAAGAGTTGACAGCTGCTACATGATGGCAAGGCAAATGTATCCTTGCCTCCTTGCAGTCCTCCTACTTGTGACTCACATCGTTTTTCTAAAGGAGAGTAAAAGGACTTTAAGGACAAAGAATTTCTTTCGGCACTTTGTGAGGCTTTTTCTTTCTCGTAAGAACCATCAGAATAATACATTTTGTGGTAAGGGACGTACCTGCTCTTTAAGAATGATACCTGTGGAGTACCGTAATTAACGCGTGAGGCTGAAAGTGGTAAGAGAAGACAAAAGACGTGAAGGAGAGCTCGGTCTTACACTTCCCAGCTGCTGACGCCAGTGACTTCAGATGCCTATTGTGCCAGAGATGCGAACGGCACGTGGGCGGGGTCCGTTGCCGTTGTAGAGTGATCGCGTACTTAATTAATTTCATGAGGCCTCTAGGCTGCTGTTGACAAAATGTGCTTACACCACAAAGTTAGGTTGCGGGTTAAGGCTAGGGTTAGGGAAGGTTTGAAGTGCTGATCCCTAGAATCAAATTACTTTTAACATTTTCTGTAATGATACGGATACAATAGTTTTGCTTAATTACACTTTGCTGTCTCAAGCAATCTCTCCCTTGAGTCACTGAAATTTTTATTACAACGCCTTAATCTGATTATGAAAATTAATGGACTTGTACTGTCTTTTAATTTGCGAGACTAAAATTTCCTTTTTTAAAATTTCAATCAGATTAAAAGTATAGAGTAGAGGAGAGTTGTGAATTTGAAAGTCTGAAATCTTGCAGTGTGAGGTGTTATAAAGACAATATATTAAAAAGCAACGTGTTACTGACTTGATGCAAATAGGCACAAAATTCTCTTTTGAAATATTTAACAGTTGAAAACATTTAAGTAAAATTTAGGAAATGCATATCTTGAATCCCACGGGAACTTGGAGGATATATAGAAAAGCACATACATGAGAGAAAGGTGGGGGGAGAAACCCATAAAATGATCATGAAAGCCTGAAAACACACATTTATTTCCTACCACTAGTATGTTTTGGCTCAGTTGAAGCAGAAAGCATAAAGTGTGTCTTCCCTTCTACCATTAACTCATGGCAGCCCTGCTTTTTGGACACTGGGCTGCGTGGACAGTAACCCTGGGCTTCCAGCTCCGTTGCATACACCCTGCGGAGCAGGGAGGGCCCCAGTCCCACCACAGAGGCAGGAGCGGCTCTTCGGAGGTCTCGCCCTCGCCTGCACGTCGCGGGGACGGGGTCACCAAGGGGCTGCACCAAGCACACACTTCTTCTGGCTTTCCTTGAGTTGTGTTGAAGTCCTTCAGGCATGAGCTGTCCCCAAGACCATGCTGTGAGGTACCGACACCATGGATACGATGAAAGCCGGTAACATCATCACCGTGGCAGACGGTAGGAATTGTCGCATGTTTTAGCAAAACACACCCACGATTATTTCCTGAGACCACTTCTGCACTGCAGAATTTCCTAATGTGCTTCCTCAGAAAGCTCAGCTGTAGCACAGCATCTGTTCTGCATTTTTATCTCTCTTTGCCTTTTCTAGTGAGTTCCTGATTTTACTATGTGTGCTACAAAGGCATGGGGACGTAATGGGAGACAAGTTGGATGCAGTGAAGAAATAAACTGAGAGAGTTAAACTATGTGTAGTCTCTAAGGAATGACAAGTCATTGGCCATCTTAATTCTGAGAATAGGTATGATTTAGTACCAGCTAATGAGAGATACAGCTGGCAGCCAGGAGTGTGGCTACATATGAAAATCATACCTTTAAAAGACTAAGAAAATATGCTGAATATAGGTTTGAAGTTACTGAGAATTTATTTGAACACATTTTAACATCATCTAAGAAATACTCCACAGATAGCACAGGACCTAAAAATTATAGCAGAAACACTTAAATTTGTACATGTGTGTTAAAACATTTTTTCATTAATGGGCCTGTAGTTACACCTCCCCCCCCCCCACCCCCATTACCTGGCAAGGATTGGGACCTATAAAAATTAATAAAATATAAATTCAGAGAAGAGCCAGAACATGTCAGGATGGTAATTCACCTTGCTAGGAAATAAAATTCTCTTAGGGAGAAAAATTAGTTATATTTTCCATCTGTATACATCAAAAATATTGCTGGATTTTTTTTAAAACCTACTAGGTGAAAAAAATTGACATTTCTGAGAAGTGCCATTTGATACTTATGAAGATATTAAAAGTAATTTCCTAAGTAAAATAAGAAAATAAACATTCAAGATGTTTTGTACAGAAATAATATTTTCATTTAAAGTCAAAATGATGGATTTCCTTACTACCAGTTTTCAGCGTTTCCTGCAAATTGTATGTAAATGAATGCAAATAAGCAGTCCTCGCTACTAAGTTGCTTAGAAGTGTAAAAATGCATAAAATTAAGATGCTCGGACAGAGCTGTGCATCTCATTTATGTAAAGAATGTTTAAATTTAAATTAGATATTTCAGCTAAAAGTGTTATTGTTTCAGGTCATAAAATGTTTTTTGTGCATTTCAGAGAAAGTGCATAGAAATTTCGTCATCTTCTGAAAAACTGGTAGTACGTGTGAGAGTTGGTCCTGTGTGAGTCAACCTCTAAAAAAAAATTTAAAAAAAAACCAAAAGATCTAGAAAATAACTAAAAGGTCACTGTGGCCATTTTTTACATCTTCCACCAATGTGTGGACTAAGTTCCACCAGATTTCATGACCTGTTGTCTGTCATTTACTTCTGCAGTAAATAAACCTAAACCTAGTGGAAAAGAAACCATGAAAACCAGAACTACAGAGATGTTTTTAGTTCAGACCTGCTTAAAACCTGGCACTACAGTCGGCAGACTCGCCACCCAACTCTAATGGTGCTGTACATCATGAGAAAGGAAAATTCTCTGATTTTCAGTAAGATACCAGGCCTGAGTAATGCCTGTGGTGCTGTAAGGGATTAACAATCTCCGTGCTATTTATAACCATGCAAACTAAATTGTAATTTTTTCGTAGAATTACTGGAGTTTTATTGTGCTGCCTGCACAAATTCAGGGAGTAGGACTCATTAGTGTGTAAAACGGAGTTAATTTATACTGAATATGCCCTGTCTTTGGGTAGGTGGCTCTATGTAAATCATCTATTCCAGTCATTAGTTTAGGCTGTTTGCATTTCCTTTGCTGCATATGCGTAAGTAGGAAATATTAACTAAACTTCCTTGGTGAAAGTGCCCCCTCATACCTCATACTTGATGGGGAAAACATTTGCTCTTCTTGCAGACCTCCCATGTAATTGAAGGGTGAGAGCTGTATTATGTAGCAGAAACGCCTAGTGGTAATTGGGATTTAAAACAAATTTCCGTAGCGCTAGAAACAGGAAACCAAGGTGCGTCTAGGAAGCTATTCGATGAGCACTTCTGAAATATTGGGAAAAGTGTAGTGAATCTCTCAACAGCTGATTCCATCACGATTGATCTTACAGATTTTTGAAGTAATTGATGGTATTGCTTTAGTTCAGTCTGTTAGTGGAAATAATTATTAATCAATATGCACTCAGCTCTTACTTTAGAAGATAATTTTAACACATGATTTATTCTGAGCATTTCAATTGAGCTAACTTTACAAGGAGAAAATCAATTGGCTAGTGGTCTAAAGCACTTTAATTATCTGAAGAGCTATGGTCTTTTTTGGGCTTTCTTTTTAATACATTGTCCCATAATGATAAAACCCTTCTGCCGGGCTCTACTTTGCTATCCTCAGACATACACCAATTCTCTATTTCAGGTTACTTTTTCTTAGAAGTTTTCAGTTCAATACTGCAAACATACTAGGATTAAACCCCAACTTTGGAAATTAAGTAATATACAAAATGGAGAAAAACCAGAACTTTTTCCACATGAGAAAACAGTTGGGTTTTTTTTTTTTGTGAATGTGTCAGCACATTTGTAATTTCTTCAGATGTTTGCTCATTCATAGCAAGCATAGCAGTGGAAAATTACAGTTAATTTGAAAGGATAACGTGACGCCAGAACTTAGACAGAGGCTTGAAACGTTATAGGACAAAAGGTGAAATCATTAATTCATTTGCAGTGGATATTAACTTCCTGAAATATGCATTACTCTCTCATTATATTTATATTTACGTGTTTTAATATGCCAGTAAATATTATTGTGACTCTGAAGCAGCATTTGTGTGGTGTCCATGAGCATGTCAATACAGCCTTTCAAAGTAATTTGCACTTGGGCTGAGGCATAAGGTTATGGAGCCATCTGTCATCATGAAAAATCACTAGAATAGGAAGTGTGATATAATTTCACTCATGTTCATGATATGTTTTCTTTCAACTACACCAGTACAAACTCTTCTCTCAGATGCCCTTGACAGGCCTAACAGGAAGACTTGAAAAGAGTCCTGCGCCCAAATAGATCAAATGCTCATGGATTCCCCCCAAAATAAGACTTCAGCCTGCAGCCAGTCCTGTGGCAGCTCTTCAGGATGTGGGGTGGGATGCCCTGGAAGTACATGGCTAAGAGTTTCTGTCTATAACAAAAGGAGCTTACGTTCTTGAAACAGCCTGAATTTAATCTTTGGCTTAATATCCATTCTTTATTGTATTTCTTCTATTTCTCCAAAATTAAACAATGAACATATAATCACAAACATCCAGTTTTCTATTTAATGAGATAATAGGCATTGTTTCTGAGTTCTCATGAGTTTTCACAATGCTGCAGGAGGTGAATCAGTTTTTCCTTTGGAATAGTACAGGAAATATTTATGAATTTTCGTCTACCAAAAAGCTTCTTCAAGGTAGGAAAGTGCAGAATTTAGGGCTGTATTTTGCTGGAAACATTCCTTTAGAGGTTCCTTAGAGGATGTTAGTAATGTACTTGTAAGAATTTTAAAGAGTCAAATAATAAAGAGACAGCACTACAGTCTGAGGACCCAATTACAGAAACACTCGTACATATGTTTATTTTTAAGTCATTAAAGTACTGTGCATACGGAAAACATCATGTCCTTAATTTCTGAGCCTTGATCTTCAAATGTAAATGTTGTAGAAACAGGGCTTTTGAACCTTATCGTATTAGGTGCCAACTGCCTTATTTGCCATCTGAGCTAATGGGAGATCTGCCGGCTCAATCAATAGCTTGTAGCAGGTAACTGTTATCCAGACAATTAGAAAGGAAGAAGTGGTTTTGCTTTAGGGTGTAAAAACATATTTTCCTTGATGTTAATTCCTACAGCTAAAAGACTGGCTCTGAATGACCTCCCAGAGGATGTCTTGGAAGGAAGTGTTTTGGTGGTGTGTATTTTCCTGCTAGGAGGCTGTGACTGATGACCATACTTTAAATTCTGTTTTAGATGAGACAGATAGAAGCAATAACAATGTGAATATTAGAATAATTCTTTGTTCATGTCAAGTGAGTGATTAAGGTTTGTCAGCGGCTTGATTTGTGATCAAGGTTTCCATAGGAGCAAGAGAGGGGTCAGTCTGTAGGTATATTCGCTGCTTTTGCTTGGTGACTGAGAGTCTGTGTGCTATCGCCCCTCCTTCTGCAGAAATAACAGCTCTTGTTTTCCTCTGTGGTGATGCTTGTAATCTGAACTTCTGCCTCAGTATATCTAGCTAAAGTTATTAATGAGAATCCTGACCTGTTTTAAATCAACTGGATTTTTTCCATTCAATTCAGGCTCAAGCCTTTCTATTTTTACTCAGTATCCTTTTCGAAGAACAGCTTTCAAAAAACTGGAATTGGAAACAGTGCTGTAACCTCTGCCGTATGAGAAAACATAGATTAAGAAGAAGTGTTCATATAGCCAATTGATAGGTTTTTAACTTGGCTGTTTTAACTATATCTATTTTTGGAGGTGATTATCTCCATCACCAGATAGTCTGTCTAACAAGTATAGTAAAGGTGATCTTGCTTAGCTTATTTAGTTCAACTTCCAACAGAAGTGAACTGTTCAGGAAGTGTATTTGGAAAAGTCTATTTTTAAAGAGTTCTAACGCTAGAACAAAGGACAGGAGATCACGACGATATGCTGGTAGGACTGCCACATGCAGAAGTACAATAGCGAGCACCTCTGACTGCGGAGCAACTGCCGAAGCACTGTAAAATCTAGTTGGTATGTGTGAAAGATCAAGCAGGTTAACTCCTGGGATTTTTTTTCTATCAAGATACTTTCTTCCCTCCATTCTGTTGCCTGCTGTCTTCAGAGCGCAGTGGTATTGAGGCTCTACAGATTTAAAACATCTGTCTTTCCATCTCCAGTGTACTACAGAAGGATAGCTCTCAAATTTAGCAGTCATAAAAGTTTTAGCTGACATGTTAGGCTGCCTTTATTTCTAGGAATTTTTATCCTCCATGAGGCTACAGGCTAGTTAGATATGCCGATATTTTCTATAACGTGACCCTATTGTTAATTTTTTTTTTAAATCTTTGTAGCCATTATTATGGAATTCAGATCCAGCTAATTAAGTCAGGATTAGGCACCTAAATTATTTTGTATTTCCCAATTTAGTATTTTCATCAGTGTTTGAATTCTGCTCTTGAGATGCATGAAAACAACAGCAGCCTTGGTATTGCTGTAAGAAAAGAGTTCATAGTATTATATTAAAAAGTTGGAAATAGATTAATTTTACTAACTTTAAATAATTGATAATGTACTTCTATAAACCACTGGAATTTTCATATTGCAATAAATTTGATGAACTTGACTTACGGGGTACAAATAAGTATGAACTAAAAATTCATATACACTTACGTCATATGAAGAAGTGTGCATTAAAACCAGGTCTTGAGAATAAATGATAAAGTTTATGTTTTCAGGTTATACAAGGCAAATATAATTATAATGTCTTTATTGGTACTTACCACAGGCTTAAGCTTTCAGGTTTGAACTCACATAAAACTGTCTTAATTTATGAGCTATGTCATGTTAGTGTTGGATAACTAGCTAGAAGATAAATCTATACTTAATACAAATCTGTCTGAGTTGATGATGTTGGATATAATTTATATAGAAAGTCTAGTTTTGTTGTGAGAAAAAGCAGTTTTATGTGACAGCTTTAGACGTAGGCATGGTTATTAATCTTTGATCACTGCATATATTTTCTGGAATATTTTTTATTTTGCACCTTATTTAGTATTTGAGATTTTTTTTTTCCCCCCCTTTTTAGGCTTATTCACAGCAACAGTGTGTTGTGCTAGAGGTCAGAGTTTTCTATTGTTTATAGCCATTTTCCGTAATCTCTGTTGAGAACTAATTCTACCATATTCAATAAAAGCAAGTTTCTGGGTAATAGGTCTCAGATCTTTGTTTAGATCTGAGACGTTGTCTGGTGGTGTTGACACAGGAGAGAGGAGCTCACTATGCCTGGTGATCAAAGAGTGTAAAGGCAGTTACAGACGACTCCTTCATGTTGCGTTTTGGGAGCACAGGACCAGAGACACACGGCTTATTTCAGAAGAGGTCTCCTTGTCCTTTATTAACTGGGTATAACATGAACCAGTCGCATAACTGATTAGCATGGTATGCTATTCATAAATAACATGCAATTAGCATATGCTAATAATAAGCAATATTCAGCTGAAATGTCAGCGTCCAAGCAGCTTAGACAACATCTGTTTGAGCAAGACAGGCAATACATATTATATCCCTATTTTACAGAAGACCACTTAACCAAAATTCTTGGTTAACCAAAGTTTGCTTATATCCCCCAGGACTGTACAGCGTATAGGCTCTAGTCAGCTTAGCTGAGCATAGTCCCTGTAAAGCTGGCATTTTGGAAGCCAGCTGGCATCTTTCTGCTGTATTCTGGGATTGAGAAGATGAAACTCAGCCACATGTTTGGAAGGAGAGGAGTCCAGCGAGCCTTGGAAAAGCTGAGAAAATCTTTTCCGTTCTGATAAAATAAATGAGATTTTAGCTGAAGGTTTTGATGGTCCCTCAAGATTTTTGACTAAGCAAGAAGATGGAGGTGTAGAAATGTGTCGCTGTGGCATATCTGCAGCTCTCTCTATATGATGCACGTATGTTTCTATATAAATACTGATGCGTGGGTGAAAATAACACAAGAAACTAAGAATACATTTCTAAATATAATATCTTGCTAGAATATTAAGTCCCTTTCTCAAGAAAACCTTAAGCTTCTTTGCACTGATAATTTATTTAAAAAATTTGGTAAGTCTGCTCCGTGTTTGTGGTCCTGTGTGAACTACCCATTTTCTGTAGGGCCTGATTTTACAAGTCAGCTTTTGTTTCTGACTTAGGTCCTCCTTCCTCTCTACTGGTCAGTGTCCAAAGTATTTTTTGTTTGTTCTTACTGCTCATGCCATGGTTCTATGGAGTGATAGCTCTTCTGCAGTCAATAAAACAATTCCTTTTATTACCAAGCCTATTTTTCCCACTATTACCTTGACTTGAGGAATGAATTTGCTTCATTGTATTAGAGAGAATATTTTCTGACAGCTTTTGAGTACAGATCATTAAAAAATTACCAGTTTGAAATGTTGACTTTTGTCTCTTTCTTTGTCTCCTTCTATCTCAAAAATAGCTTATCACATCTTTCAACTTTCTAAATAATTAAATCTCCTTGAAAACTCATGCATATTCTGTGTTGGATAGAACAGGTTGTAATTAAGCAGAGTTATTAACGATTTTGTTGTTGATAAATTTGGGCCCAGCTCTGCTTTTGCAGATATCAGTTGACTTTATTGGTCTGATCTTCCTCCATAGAGGTTACTGTTGTAAAACTGGAGTAACAGAATAGAAAACTGTACCAAAATCATGTATTTGCTATATGAATAGTAGAAGATTTATGATATCTTTAACTGCCTGTTTCTTTACATTTAACAGCTCCTGTTCTGTAAATGATGAGATAGACAAGTGCTTTGTTGTCACTTAACAATTGTCAGCTGATTTAGGAAATTAATTATATTGACTCTTTTGGAATAAAAAATGAACATTGTACACTCTGGAGTGCGTCCAAGTCCAAGCCATGCTAACACCAAGACCAAAGTTCTGTTTAGGAACTCTCTCTGTTGAGTAAAGGATATTTTAGGATGTCTTATCACAACTATTGGTATCAGAAAAAAAGAGCCTCACCATTTCCTAGCTGTGTTCTTAATAGTAAGCTCTTAATAATGGATTTCCAAGTAAACCCAGTGCATTTTGTTGTTTTGAAGTTTATCCATCAGCTACCTAAGCTCCCCAGATATTTGCATTTTAAATTAGTTTATTTTTGTTCTCCTTCTGATACCTATCCTTCCTTCACTTGATTTGTCTGTATGAAGACCTTCCTGGTCCATAGTTGAAATTACTGAGTGATGTTTTCCTGTGACTGTTTCAGTGATGACATTTTGTAAAAGAGCATTGCTGCTAGTTTTTCCTGCAGTGACATCCCTCAGTTATATCTCACAGGTTTTAGAGGAAGTAACCCAACCCAAATCACTTCACTAGAGCTTTGCCTGTTACCTTGTTTGAGCCTAAAATGGTGCTCCCCTAAAAGACAGGAGATGTAAGAAAGGTTTTAACCCCTCACATTTACATTTTTACACTTTGTTTTTCTGACAAGGTAGATTCAGGCTACAATCCAGAACAGTTTTATTCTTTTTGAAAGGAGAGCTTTTATGCAGTAGAAACGTGAGCTGTGATTAGAAGTGCAGACTTATCGTGCAGATTAAAAAGGTAAGCGGAGCTTCATTGTAACACTTTGGGGCAATTCTTTCATCCTTAACTTTCAGTATAGAACACTGATGCACAAGGTAGTCTTCCCCAGCTGTTTACTCAGTACAGATGGTCTGAATTTTGTTTCCCAAAAGGCCTGTTTTCCCTTCTACTAAGGGTGGCCTGCTAAGGAACCTGAATTGCCTAACTCGAGACACATAGACGGTCCCCCTCCTGCATCATGCTCTCCTTATCCTGAGGCGGTAAAAACAGTGTCAGTGTAGCTCAAGCCAGTAATGTAAATACTCTGGCTGTATCACCGTGGGGGCACAGGGAGGCTATCAAAGCACCTCTGATGTTCAGTCAAAAAGACTGAGTTCCTGCATTTTAGAGGGATCTTGTTGATCATGACATGCTATTAAGGAGGGAAGAGCTGGATTGCAGTGCTTGGGGTCAATTTAATTGCCCACTGGACTAAAACTTGCAGAGAATAAATGAACAGGAGAGCAAAGGTCAGGGTTAGGGGAGGAGGAGACACGGTGAGAACTTCTAATCATTTTACCTGAATTAAAACCCATCTGGTATTTTTAATTTTTTGAAATGCATTAGACAAAAAAGAGTCTGTTTCTACTTTCATGAATTTCTTTTTCTGCTACAGTGACCCATAAGCTTGTGTTCAATTATTTATAATGACGTATCAGTAGCTGTGGAGGGTTCAGATCTAATATGCTAATGGCAGCATTGTATCAGCATACAAACTTAAAAATGAGTTGGAATGAAGTATTTTAAAATAATGTTTTAGTCTCTTCTCTCTATTAACCCTTCAGAGCTTTGACTCTTCTGTGCTGATTCAGTGTTTCTAAAGGAACTAGAATATGAGTTTTTAGAGGTTCGTTCTTTCCGTAGATGCCTTACAATGTTCTCAGACAGAAATTCACGAAAATGGCAAAATATTTCCATCAAAAAGTTGCATGTAAACATTGCAACTCAGTGTCCTGTCTGTTATGAACAGTATGGCAGATATTTTTCTGATTCCCAATGTGTTATGTAGTGAATCAAGACATAGTAAACCCGGGCAATTTAGACCTTGTCCTCAACTCCTTGTTCATATTCCCGATGGGAAAATTCCCCTTCTGTATTTCTCTGAGCGTTGCATCTCAGATGCGTTCCACTTTTAAACAAGGATTTGGCCCTGGCATCTTTTTGATGTACCTTCTTCAAGTATTATCAATGCTTGTCATCCCAAGATCATGAGGGTGCTTAAAGAAGTCTTGGGATTAATTTTTTTCTGTTCTTTAGACTCACTTTATTGATTTTTGAGCCTTTAGAGATTTAGCGGCTTGTTTCTGCAGGTTTTCCTGCACAAGCCATGTGAGTAGGTCTTACTTTAAAGGAGAAAAAGTGGGTTTTTTTGAGCAGCAGAACTTAAAGTCTTTTCTCCTACAGATTTTTGTCATGTATTTTGTAAACTCTTTGTCCCCAGCGAGATGCCATGAGCTCCTTTCCTATTACATTCCCACCAAAAAAGAGACAGCAATTGTGCAAAGTTCAGCATGTCTAAAGCTATGCGAACGCCAGGTAACCAGGACAGGTATGTTGGTCAATCAGCTGGCCGCTCCACAGCAGTGTTTCACAGCTGAGTTATGACCACATTTCCAACGGAGTGGCCAGCAATTGCAGCTTTTGTCCTCAACCCAGACAGTGATTTGTATAAAACTCTTAGGAACTTAATTATCTATGAGACTTTTATCCCTAATTTTAACTTAAATCAGCCTGTAGGTTCAAAAGTTATTAGAAAGCTGTTCATAGATTGAAGTACAGACCAGTGCCGTCATAAAAACTTCCTTTCTTAGGAAACTAGATTAAAAATGTAAGGCATGTGTAACTTCCATCAGCTGGCACTTTGGGAAAATACATAAATGTCATAAGACTAGGGATTAAATCATGAGACTTGGATAACAGAACTGTTATATGCTGCTCATAAACTGATCTAATTTCTCAGATATAAAATGTGTGAGCGGGCTGTGCAGTTTCGAGAACATTTTTCCTATTTACCATGGCAGACTATTGGCAGGAGGAAGCAAAACTGCCTATTACATAGGCATGAAAAAACTATAGCAACTAAATGGAAGCTGAGGTAGAAACCCCAGACAGAGGGCTTTCATTAAGAGAATAACGGCCTCTGTTCTCCACCAGCATTGCTAATCACTTCCTATTGGTGATTTTATAACCACAAAAGATCTGTGAATTTAATTGCTGGAAGTTACCTTTATATTTCTTTTAACAGCATCTAAAATTCATGCTTAGGAACACCAATCAAGCAGGAAACAAATCTTTGCTCTGAGTTAGCTTTTGCAGGTGGTTTAAAGAAAATTTAATTCTTTCCCACTTGGCCATGTGCAACACCTTTATCCTCTTGATGAGGTCAAAGTGAAAGTCTCCTCTGAGCTCACTGTCAGTGCTGCTGTAGTTGACTGGCAAGCCTGGGGTGCTAAAAAGTTGTGCAGGTGGCAAGCTTTGCCCCGAGACAAAGCAGATCACCTCTCTGGCTGTTATTTTGCCTGAAAATACGTAACCAAACCTTTCCCAGAAGTGGCAGCAATAAACAATTGTACCACTTCCAGCATCAGCAATTTTAAATGCTAATTGTATGTGCTAATGGATAAACATGGGGGCTTTTCTAACAAGAACATAATTTATCCTTTTTTTCTTTTTTTTTTTTTTTTTCCTTTATGATCATGTCCACAGTGCTCTAACTATTAGGCATACTGCATGTCTATTGTGTGGTAACTTTACAGTATTTTACTGTGTGGTGTATTTTCTACACTAATGTGCAACTTTGCAATACCTTCCTAGGTTTTCTGCTTGTTTCTTCCTGGACATTTGTCATGCCATTTTTCAAGTGATTTAATAGCGCCCCTTGACCTTTAAAAAAAAATAAAGCTAGATCAGTGTATAAAAACATGAAAAACTTTAAAAGCAGCCTCTCCTGCACTTCTCCCACTCAATCCAAGAGCTATCTGACAGTATCATTCATTACTCACTGTTCGTGAAGTAGATGAAATGACATGGTGTAAGTCTCCATAGTTATAATGTTTGGTTTGTATCATGAAAGATTTGATTTTTGGTGGAGAGTTGTTATTAAAGAAAGGTACAAAAAGAGTGAACTGTTACAGTACTGAATTATTTATGATATACTGTTAGCCAGAAACACTGACTTCTTAGTCCATTGCAAGCACCTGTACCAGTATTTTTATGAAGCGTGGTCTTTATCACTGAACTAACTGAGATCACATTTACATTAGTGCTTAAATTCAGTGGAAGAAAACAACGTGGCACGAATATGACAGATGTACCATAAGAGCTTAAACACCTGTTTTCTGTTTAGTAATTTAAGAGATTTGGAAAGCACAAGCACAATGCAGACCCAGTGCAGTGTGACAAATATAATTTCTCTTTAAGAGTCTCAATCATCACATAAAAGCAATTGTTTAAAATATTTTTTTTTGTAATATTGCAACTTCTGTTTTCTTCTGTTGTGAAACTGATAGTTGTTGGCAATGTCTTTTAAAATTTGGGCAATTCCTCTATCATATAGAGAGAAATATTGCAGTGCTCGAATGCTAGGCTTTCCCAGCTCGGTATTTTTGCAGAGGGGGGCTGCTCTATCCGCTCTTCAAAGGGGAAATTCTTTAGACCTATTTGCAAGTGTGAATCCAGAGTGGTGTCTCAGAGGTCGATGTATTGCCATGTGGAAGCATATTTTAGTTTACCTTTCATCCTTTGTTCTTGTCCCAGCTTGTTCTGTGTATGAGAAATGAGAGCAGGAAGTGTTAAGTGGAAAGGGGAAATAGTATACTTACTATATTACTGATATAGCGAGAGATTGTAATGTAGAGTACATCATTTTAAGAAAGGATACTCTGCTGTGTGTGCTAAAGTGGCTTTTGCTTAGCATCTGAGGGACCCTAGGGTGAAACTTGCTCAAATTCTTTGTATTCTTCAATTACAATGCCACTTTCACTTGCAAGACACAGTTTTTAGAGAAAGTCTTTGAGAATGTTACATGGTCAAGTTCAAGAAGTTGCTTCTATCTATCTGTGGGTCATCTTTTTATTTTTCCAAGATTGCAGTCAGTAAAAACCAGAGATACGAGTTGCTTGGGGCCCACTGTAATCCCCGAGTCCCTGAGACAGCCAAGACCACGGCACGTTCTCCTCCCTCCTCTCCTCTCCGCAGCGTACTCCCCCGAAGAGGGAGGTTCAAGAGGAGTGCCAGCCAGATCAGTTCGCCTAGCCGAGCAGTCTGCCACAACAGAGAAGGTTTCTATTTACTGATGTCCAGCACAAAATGGAACAGAGCTAGAGATCTGCCCCACGTAAGCTAAAAAGTTCTCCTAATTCTAAAGGGGACTCTAAAGAGCTGCTGCGATTGGGTAGGTCTAATTGTGTGTACACACATGTGCAGCCAAACACATACACACTTTGAGGAAAGCAATTACTGTGCATAATGAACAAAACATATTAATGTATATTTTTTAAAGTATTCCTTTCAGCTCTGTAGTTCATTTGTTCATGTAAAATAATATGTACATTTCTTTTTGTAATGAGTATGTATTATCATGCAAATTCCACAACTATTAGCAAGTCTTTCAATCAGCAGAAAAATTTAACTCTTACTTACCTTGCTAGGACTCTTGGTTGATTCACAGGTAAAGTAAATAAAGAGGGGTCTTGCACAACCAAGTACCTCTTGTCTCCGGAAATGCTGTAGTACATTTATCTATCATAACTGGGAGCTCTGGGAGTACTCCAAACCACCTAATTTTCAGAAGGCAGAGGTGGAGGGTACATATTAGTTTACTAACTGCTATACAGAGCTGACTTAGGCTCGTACCTATTGTTATAATCTTGTTTACAATTTGGGTTTCAATATCTCATTGAGGCCGTAGGCTGAGTTGGTCCCTGATGATGTCAGATACCATTTGAACACAGTCTCATTTGAAAGACAACAGAACTAATGAATAATATTGAAATGCAGGAGATAAAATCAGTAAACGTGGAAGAACATGTGTTTATTCTCTTTTTTTTGGCATCAAAATAATTTTACAAAATGGATTAAAATTAATTTCGGCCCCACAGCTCCTCTGTGAACTAAGGAAATATTATCTGTCCTGAAGGGTTAACACAAATGAAGTTTATCTCTGTGCCAAAATATGTTCCCTGTGAAAAAAAAAACCAACAAAAAAAACCCCAAACCCAACCAAAAAAAAAAACCCCGAGCAACTTTTGAAATTACTTAATCCCTTTCATCTGGAATTTCTTCATCAGTTCCTCTTTGCCTTGTTCAATTTGGTATTTCTAGTACATCTAATTTCAATTTAAGGTTTCAGGTAAGAGAAAAAATAACCATATATATTGTAAGTTATTCCAGAGGTTAATCACCCTTATTGTGATAATATATACTGTTCTTTTAATAGACATCCATTTGAAAGTGTGGTGACAAGAACTGCAAATTACTTTCTTTTAATGTTATCAATGTCACGTGCAGATATATGTGACTTTTCCAATCCTACATTGCATATCCAGGCGCAAGAATTCAGAAAATACACAAGTTCTGAGAGCCACTGTGCTATAGTAAGAAACCATTTTCTGTTGGTTATTTATTAGGCTGCTAAGATATTTTTAGTTATCACTGCTGTCCACAATTTTGTTCTGAGGCACTCAGGTTTTCAAATGTATCTGGAGTCTGCTGCTCAGTCCTGTCAGCTCTTTATAATGCACGTCTTTACAATATCACCAAAGATATACCCATTAGATGTTGGTTCCTCATTTACAATTTCTTTTTCAGATTCACGGTGTTCTTTAACATGTTTAATATCTACACCGTGTTGATTTTGTGCAATGCTACTTTTTCATCAGGGAGATAATAGAGAGAGATATTTATACAGAAATTAAAGCAAGTATTTTTGAAAGTTATCTTTATCTACTGAATTTGTAATATCATCACAAAATGATATGAAATTTCCTAAGAAGACCTGTTTTCTATTAAACAGTGTTGATTGGTATTAATCATGCTACCACTCAATCCAACTGATTGCCTCTTTTAACATTATTTTCACAATTTTTCCTTACAATGATGTCATGTTGAGATGATCCCACTTACTTCCTTGAAATGTTGACACATTGTCTTTTTTTCTAGATTTTAGAATTTCTTCTGTGTTACAGTAGATGCTATACTTCAAAATTACTGTCTGGAGGAAATTCTCAGATGGTTCCTTAGAAATCATAGACCACAAGTAATCTGGACTTGCAGATTTGAAAACAATTCATTATAAATATTTGCGCTTTAGGAGTCTCCTTATTTATTATTGAATTCACAACACTTTTTCTCCCTGAATATAAGAAAAATAATCATTCCTTGGCATTATTTCCAATAATTTCAATGTAGTAAGGGACATGGAGATATTTTTCATTTCATATATGTTCTGTATTTTTTTCTCATTAGAAAGATGTATGTGTTACATTACTTAAAACAAAAATGAAATTAAACGGTCACAGAATTCTCTTTTCTGTGCTTCCATGACTTTGAGATGTTAGGAGTACTGCCACGGGCTATTTAGCCCACAGTAGAATGCCATGTGTGTGTATTGTGAAGTTTAAAATTAGTGCTACCTCATAATTTTTCTGAATTTAGTATCAACCTTTAATGGAAAATTGATCCAAATAGTTATTACTTCATATCCTTAATAAAATTATATGAACATTAGGAACATGTTTCAAATGAATTTTTAAGTTGTGCAGCTGAATGTTTGGTAACAGTAGAATGTTACGTATTTCAAAACATATGTGCTTTATATCTTGGGTATAGTTGGGTTTCTTTTCTTTTAAAATCCATTCGAGTCTATAGTTCTGTTTTCTGCTTCCTTACAGCTTCTTTAAAACTTTATTTTGACATTGACAAACTGAATATACAAATGCCAACAGAATTCTCATATGGTGTTGAGAAGCTTTTTAGTAGCCCAGGCAACTGTAAGCCAAGAGTTTGAAATGCTGGAGGCTTTTTTTTCTATTGAGCAGGGACTCTGTTTGAAAAATTAGAGCATAATTATTGCTTAGTTTTAAATAACAGTCCAACACATTTGAAGTTTGCATCATAAATTCAACTTACTTTCTCTAACAAAATGACCAATATGAAATTTTCTTCTTGCATAGGTTAGAAAAGAATAAATTATCTAATGCTTGCTTGCTTTGACGAGCTGTCTGGATTTTGAAAAGGCAACCCTTCCAGATTGCCTGGTTTGAAATAAAGAGTTGAATGGTCTTACAAGTATTGAAAAAACAGTCAAGGGAATACTAATACTTTTATTGTTCCTGGGTTTGTTACTTAAAAGAGAATCATATCCATACTTTGCAACATTTTGCCAGTTTCCTTAAGGCTTTTTGCAGCATGCATTGATTGTTGCTACTAATTGGAAAAGTAATTGAAACATGCCTGCCTCTTGTGTTTTACAGCCATGCACTGTCATTAGCAAAAGCTATGCCCTCTGACCCCTAGAGCTCTCAGGGGTCAAAATATATCATTATATTGGAGCGCAGTATTTCATAACAAAGGCCATAGCAGTAGCATAGCTTAAACATTTTGGAGGTTTTTTTAGTGAAAAGAATAGCTTATCAAGGAAGAGAATGACCTGCTAACTATATTTATCTTACACTTTGAGTAACTGCTGGCAAAATACAGAGTCCTGAGATGTGCTGTGTAAATATTTTATGAAGGAAGCTTCTCCAGCAGAGATGTTAATAATTTAAAATATGATGTACTACATACTGAGTTTTAGGAATAGACATTTAGTAATAAAATTGTATTTTGTATGAAAGCCTAGTAAATGACTCCCTTGCCACATATTTTGTGTTACAATTGCGTTTGCATGTCTTCCTTCATAAATTATGCCTATGTATATACATGTTACAATAAACTTGGATTTTTAAACTAGACATGATTCCAGGGTCCATTTAGAAAGTATTATAGGTCACACCTAAAAAAGATGTAGCCTCCAAGTCAACAGTGTAGGCTTCCAAGAAGCCAATATTTTGTTGGAGTTGTACATTTGGAAGTGTTCAAGGCCAGGTTGGATGGGGCTTCGGGCAACCTGGTCTAGTGGAGGGTGTCCCTGCCCATGGCAGGGGGGTTGGAACTAGATGATCTTTGAGGTCGCTTCCAACCCAAACCATGCTATGATTCTATGCTGATTTATTTTGGTTTTCCTTCTGAAGCTACCTATGCAGCTAATAGGGTGATTCAAGGACCTCAGAAGAACAGTCCCCCAGAAATGCAACCATTGTTTTTAAGTCAGGTTTTATTCTGTTAGGCATAGCTGCAGTGAGGGTAGCATTCATCATTGACTCAGTAGCCAGTCAGTTAGAAAAGTTAGCCAGGAAACACGAGACCTACTTTGTAGGTGCTTGTTGGTCCACATCCAAGTCTAGGGACATAACTCCTCTGGATTGTGCTTTAAATACACTTTGTTTAGAAAACTAATTTACAGTATTTTGCATACTACTTGAATGCTTTAGATTGTTTCAGAATAATGTTGTGGTGATAAATATTCACATTATATTTCCAATTTTCACAAGATTCATGCTGGGCAAACAAAGTAGATAGACCACACAGCAATAAATCAGTGTAAGGATGGGCTTATAAATGTGTCAGTCAAAATATCTTTTAATTCTTCAGGTTTAAAATTTTATTTGCCAATTCTACTGTTTGTATCGCACTCTTATCTTTTTGTCCTTACTTGCACTTGCTGTTTTATTATCCCATGTTTTTTTTAATAGGAAATTAAGTCTCTGCTCTATGTAGAATTACCCAGAGAGAGCGTCCAGAACAAGCAGCTATGTTCCAATATGTCAGAATGGGTTTGCCATTTCATACATGTGAAATACAGTATTTATGGCTGTAATATAATAAAAGATTTAAAGTTCCGATTATATCTCTTCTGTACTAAAATTCAGAACATTTTCTGTCAGGTAGGAGTATTACATCTCAGCATTAACTCTGTCTCTGCATCAGACAATGCTCCCTATTTGTATTTGTTAATGAGTACAGACATTCATATTTTAGTACCTGATGGGGATGTAAGAGACAGAATATAGATTTTTTTTCCCCTAAATTAGAAAATTATCTGAATGGATGGTTGATTAATAATCATTCTAAATTAAAGTGCTTTCATAAGCTACCATACAGAACCTCACTTTTAAAAAAATCAATCTTTCAAAGCTGTCACTTTTGTCATTTGTTAAGCATTTGTTGAGGAGGAAAGAGAATATTTGTCCTAATTCTGAGCTCCCTAAGCTGTGCCAAGAAAAAGGGGAAAAAAAAAGTCATCCCGCTAATGCACTGTTTTGCAACAGAGATTAAATTGATCGGTCTGCTTAGGTATTTCCAGAGTGTCCCTTGCTGTAATATCTGGGCTCTGTATCGATGTGCTGCACAGTGCACTAATAGGTAATAGAAAATATTTGAATAGCTAGCAATATATCTAATTCCAGAAATTACTTTTACCATGGATTACTGAAATCAGAAGCCTGCTGTTTGAAAGGGCTGAGACTTTGGCGAAATGCTAAGGAGAAAGGAGGAGCAAATTTCTCAACTTGCGTTTGCCTTTTTTGAGGACGTGATGGCTCTGAGCCGGCCCAGGGAACTTTCCCACAGACGTTTATTGCAGGGCTGGGACTGAGACCGAGGGTGAGAGACGGTAATTTATAAGTACTGATCCTGGATCTGTCATCTCCTCTCTGAGTGGTTTTAACACAGAATTCTGCCGCAATTTCCTCTTCTTAATGAGCCAGCGAGGATGAATCAGTTAATGTTTGAACATATCTTTGAAAATGTTACAGGCTGTTCTTGTTTGACTTTCATTAAGCTTTTATTTTAATCTAAGACGACCAGTCAAACACAAAAGATATGCGAAGTACTTCGTATTTTGGCCAAAGCCTATTAGAATACTATACATGTATATCTTAAAAAAAAAAAAATAGGAAAGGAAAGAGAGAGATTGGATAAAACCTTAAGTGCATTTACTGAGCTCATGTCTCCTGGCATGACTGACCTGGAATACCTAATGCTGAAGCTCCTTGCAAAGAGTCTGATCCTAGGTCTTGCACAACTCGGGTAGGAATTTGTAGCTTGGCCGCAGGTGAACTTCCCCTCATAATGGATGTGTTCAATAAGCTCTAGTTATTGAATTTAAACACAGAGTCTCAGTTCTTAGAGTAATTCAAGGAGTTTTGGACACTGAGACCCAGCAAATGCCATTTTTGACCTCTTAATAAATTATAAATACATGACTCGGGCTCAGAGCATGGATGCATTGCGTTTCCTCTCTCTTGAAAACAGGGAAGCAGACTCGGGGAGGAGTGCTTGGCTGGGCAGCATTGTTCTTTGTTACTTTCTTCCTCTGTAGTTTCTTTTATTGCCTTTGGACATGCTGTAAACAAACACCAATCTCTCTCCTCTATCACATTAACTCGCAGGCTGCTCAGCAGTCCTCAAAGTCTCACAAAGGTCGTAACATTTCTTTAATCATATCTAGCTTACTTTTCCTGTGGCTGCTCAGTTTCCAAGCTGTTTCAAAAATAAAGCGCGTGATATTAACCTTTGGGTATTTGATTTGTTGGTGTCCCCAAGAGGAAGTTGAAAGCTGACAAGATCACAGTTTGTTGATTGTGTTTGTTGCTCTGGATTTATATTGTATTTAATTAATCCCATGCTTCTGATCCATTAGTCACCTGAAATGGCCAGACATATTTTGACTTTGCAAGGCAGGTGGTTGAGGAACAGGGCCTTCATCTGAAGTTTCAGAGCTTAGTCGTATTTTGGGAAGTGCTGGCACTTCTCATCGCACTGAAAAAATACCGCTTGTGCACTTCACACTCAAACTCAGGGATAAGCTGGACACGCCTTTTGAAGTCAGGCCACTTTTTCCTAAGCTCTTATTGGTAGAGTCCTGTATTTAAAGGGGAAGGGTTTATTTTCTTTATAATGTGAAATGTAGTCGTCAAAGGACCATCTAGGTCCTTCATGTAGCCTAAGTATTGGTGATGCCTGTAGCCTCTTTTTTTCATGACACAATGAGTTTCTTATGCTTTTATTGTCTGTGGTACTGAGACATTTAATTCTTTCTTAGAGTATTTGTAGCTTTTGAGCTGTTCCTGGCAAGAGGCTGGACAAGGAGGGCTCTTCTGAAATGCAGTCTTGTTAAGCCTGAGGCTACAGGGTTCAGGGATCGGTGGATTTTGCTGACCTTCCAGTCCTGTGCTCTAGTGTGATGTTCACCTCCTGAAAAGGCAAAACTACCTTTATACACCTACTAAGTTTTCAGACTAAAACCAAAGGTACACTGTATTTCCAATTATAAAGGCTACGATCTCAGAGGTCAAGCTTTTGTTATTTCACTACCTACTGAAAAGTTGAATGAAACAAACTTTCTGTGAGCACTCCACTCATAAAGTTTTATTTCCTCCGGTGACTTTTCCTTCTCTGCACACTTGTGTGATTTGTCCAGACTTTCTTCTCATTCTCCTGTAGCTTTGCCTCCCCTCCACTTCTACCTTTACTTCCCTGAGTCTGGTCCTCCCTCAATTAAAACATTTGTCTTCACCTTCCTATTTTCATTCTCCTAGTGTGGGAATCCTTTCTGTATTTTGGCATGTACAAGTTTGGTTTCTGTCAAAGTCCCCTTATATCCAGTAGAAAGAAAGAAGCCTCTCTGGAGGTCACATCCTCTGGGATCCTTAGGTGTCTGAGGTAAGTTTTACAGCTGTCATTCATTGTTTCCGTATACCGGTGTCTCTCCCTAGATTAAAAACTGACAAACTTTCACTCCCATGTTTACATTTAGATATCTAAAATTTAAGTGAGAAGATCCTCACCATTGTTATCTAGAGTTTCCATTGCCCCTTTGAAGGTCTTTGTTTACTTACATGTTTTCTAAACCCCATTCTTCTTTCCATCTTTCCCCAGTATTTTCTCCAGTAATATTGTCATATTTTTATTATCCTATTCTCTATTTCCCCTTCAGATTTGTGCATAAGTACTTCATCAGCCTTTAAATCTCCTGACATCTCCATAAACATATGTTTGTTCCTCTTGCCCCCTCTTCGAAGTTCCCTTAGCTCTTCTCTAATTTAAATTTACTCTTCCAAAACCTGCTTTCTCCCAAATGAGTTCTTCACATTCCTCTTCTCTTCATTTCTTTTCTAGCTGATCAGCAGAAGAAAATAAGAGCTGAGAAGCAGAGATGTCTTAGAGAATGTCTTCTTTCCTGCTTTTACACCAGCTAAAATACGATTGAGGAATGTTCAGCCTATTTTCACTGCTGGGCTCTTCTCCTCCCCGTTCCCTCTCCCCAGCATCCTCCAGCACTGCCAGGCGTTGCCCACTTTTGTTGACTTTCTTCCTGCAAAAGGCAGGTGGTTGGATCCCATGGAAGGCAAAAACATGGATCTAACCTGTGAAGAGCAGATGTGTGTATTGGCCTGCCGTAATAGCCTAGAACCCCTAGTAATCTTTTCCCTTTCCTCAGAAACAGCTATTTCATACTACTGTCATTAACATTTGCCTCCTGCAGTGGCCTATTACTGTTTAAAGTCTCTGACACATAAAACCAAAGTCTTTATTTGAGAGGGAGTAAGCAGGGGAAAAATATACATCCTATCCAGCAAATTTGCTCTGTTACCATATGTTCGTACTCGGCAGCTTCTTTTCCTGACTTTAAACACCGTTGTAGCAGCCGCAGCAGCAGCGGCACCTGCCTCTCCCAGGCTTCCCACGAGCGCTCTTAATCGGTTCTGCCTCCCCCCTCTCCATCTCGGCTGCCCTTAGCTTGCTGCAAGGGGGAGGAGTAGTGGTTCTTTCTTGTTTCTCATCTCCCTTACATGCGTTTTACTTGTACGAAACTCTCACCTTGTTGGAACGGAGGAGCAAAAAGTCCTTGTGAAAGGATCACATCTTAAACAAGTTTCTTCTTTAAATTCTGCTTACCAGACACCAGCCTCGTGGTGCTCCATGCCATCTAAGATGAGGGTTGTAGTAATTTAATTGTAACACTTTCCTTTTACCAACTTGGTCAATAACTGAATGATATGAAGGGTCAAGGTTTACAAACTAGTGAACCCTGCTCTTGGGTACTGTTGTTCTCCTACTTGCTTTTCCCATTGAAAAGTAATTGCTTTGAGCACCAGAAATGATTACAGAAGATTACACCTTTTAAAGCAGCCTCAGGATCTCGTTCTGAGGAAGAACACGGTCTGTAAAATGTTGTATGCCTCGCCCAGCAATTACTCACTTTGTTGTAGCTAATTTCAGAAAGCATAAATTGCCCATTATTTCTGAAGAGGCTTTTTTTTTTTAACTAGACTTACTGAAAGTGGATACTTTTCCAACAGATTTTCGTATGGCTTCCACATAGTTGTACAAAAAAGAAATAAAATATTTTGTTTCCATTTCTTGCATTCTTTTTTAGAATTTAAAATTTAAGCCTTTTGTTGTAAAATTTGGTGATGAACAAAATTTAAGAAACCATTGGAACTGCCTAAAATATGTTTCAATTTTGCCACATTAAAAATATTTCATTACAAAGATGTAAGTAAGTGAAACATATTAGTGCAGGTCAGACAATTCGATCCACAATTAAATATTTTAATTTGTTAAACAATTTTTATCATGTCGGTATCGCCATGTAGCATTGATATAGTCTTCTGTGGCAAATCATTACTGGATATTGTCTCTCATGCGGCAGTATATTCTTACCTCTGTTTGAATTTTTGTGGTATACGTCATGAAATACCTCATTTCACTGAAAAAACACAACCTGTGTTGGCGAAGAGCCGCAGAAAGCCCTTCAACTACAGTCCGTGGGAGCCAGTAGGAATTTGGGAGACCACAGGTGTTTCTTGAAGTGATCCCAAACGGAACATGTACAGGTCAGGTGAACTGAAATGAATATTTAGATTTAAAGAATTATGAAGTATTTCATTTTGATTGATACTTTTAGAAAAATATTTTTCACCATTTCTGCATCACAGTTTTTTTCCATAGCTGCTTCTTTCATGGAAGAATTTGGTATTTTTGACTTTTCAGCCCAATCTGAATTTTGTATTCCATAAAAATTCCAATTTTTAACTGGTTTTAGAAATACCTAACCTCTTGTGCTTATTTCAGAGGCAGGAGATATATTGAAAGTACTATCTTTAGGAAAATGGTACATCCAGCTGTCCATGTAAGCCTCAATATAATATATTATTAATACAATGTAATTTTAAGAAACTGGATTGGATTATGCAAAAGAAATTCCCTTAAATTATTAAAAACAACATAATTGAGGTTGGATGAGGAAGCTGTGATACTGCACTGAAATGCATAGTATTCTACCCTCTTGCATGCCCACGTGAGGACGTAAAGAAGAAAGAGTTTCTCTTATTCTCTTCCACACGTTGCTCCTATTTGTACCTCTGTGGGGTAGCAGTGACCGGCTCTCACAGAATCACTGTGTTCCACAGGGAAATGGCCCAGATTTGGGATGTCCTGGGATACGTTCAGCCACACGCACTAAGAAAACGCAAGGCAGGCTAATTCTGTTCATCGCTGCTTGCGTCTTGGACCTCATCTGAGGAGGTCTGACCTCAGAGCTTGTGGCAAAGCAGGAATTTGAAAGCGTGGCACATTATTTGCTAGATATGCTCCTTTAGATAAGAGGCACCATTGACTCTTTCTGGATGGAACTAGAATAGTTGTGATGACATTTGTTTTGCCATGGAAAGGGGTCGGTCTGTCTTTCATGGAATATTAAAGGGAAGAGGCAATCAGTCGATTTTAAAAGCAAGTATATTTGGACAGTGAAAAGAACAGCACAGCCAGATCCAGAGGACTAGGAGAACAAGAATATTAAATTGCAGCTAACTCTAAGGGACCATTGTGTTAACACTGGAAAAAAAGCAGTGTCTGAAATGAATTTAGGAATAGGAAATTCTAGGACGGGTGAATATCTGAACAGTCGAACACTGTGTGAGCAAATAACTTGGTGTTCTACACACCAAAGCTTGATTTTATGTTAAAACAGAGTGCAATGTTTGTCCAAGACTTTCAGCTGTCTTCCCATGTTGCAGGGTGGGTGTGCATATGCTCGTGCATATATGGCATTGTGCATTTACTACATAATTGTTGAGATCATCCCATTTGTTGGATCTGTAACCCCACGNTAAATCCTACTCCTTTAGTGCGCTGTTCACTATGTAATCTTCTCTGTCAGCTCTTTACACTGCAACATCAGATGGCATGGATCTAAAAAGTAAATGCCCAAACCCAGAACAATGTAAAACTATAAGAGATACCTTCAAGTGTAGCCAGGGCCTTATAGAATAATTCAGTTTTCAATTAATACATATCACCAAAAAACAGGCAGACAAAAAAATGACTAAAATTGTATGTACTGCAATGACCACGAAATCCAAAAGAATGCTGGCTGACAGCAGATGAGATCCAATTTATCAGGTAAGGTGTATTAAATAGATGCTTTCAGAAACTGGGGGGGACAATGATTCCTGATTATGGAAAGAAGCAGCAAAATACCTGCTGCTCTTCTTCCAGGTCCCTTATGGAAAAGGGAAGAAGCAGTCAGAACCCGTAAAAGGCGACAGCTCATGTGAAGTCTAATCCTGCTGGTTTACCACTGAGAATCGTTTTTAATTTCCAACTGCAAATGGCATTTACTATTCTGTATATAAAAATCACCCTTAGCTGGTATTTTTTGACTGCTGATGAGCTTCATCCCATTACTTGCTGGGTACTCCCAGCTCCTGCTGACTGCCGGGGGCACTGGGGACACCGCAGCAGTTCAGAAGATGTAAGTGCAGGGGTGTGAGCGCTGGTTCCCGCTTGAAGTCAACGTCTAGCTAGGTTGGTTACCTGGGAAACAGCTGTCGGCACAGGGGAAAGGAATCTGTTTAGTGTGGTGGATAGGTGGATAGGGTTTTGGGTTTGGTTTTGTTGTTGGTTTTGCTTTGTTTTTAAAACGAGAACCAACAAACCCCCCCCCCGCCCCGTTGCTCCATAATTTAGCTTTTTACAGAAATAGGAGGCAGGGGGTATTTTTTGAGAAGTTTGTTAAGANGACCATTGTGTTAACACTGGAAAAAAAGCAGTGTCTGAAATGAATTTAGGAATAGGAAATTCTAGGACGGGTGAATATCTGAACAGTCGAACACTGTGTGAGCAAATAACTTGGTGTTCTACACACCAAAGCTTGATTTTATGTTAAAACAGAGTGCAATGTTTGTCCAAGACTTTCAGCTGTCTTCCCATGTTGCAGGGTGGGTGTGCATATGCTCGTGCATATATGGCATTGTGCATTTACTACATAATTGTTGAGATCATCCCATTTGTTGGATCTGTAACCCCACGATCTGACATAATAAACAGGGAGTAGTAATGCTTGAGTCTGTAGGGCGGTGGGAGGGTGGGGGACCAAACGAAGTTTATTCCTCTGCTCATAAAAATAAACCTACCTAAGCTCAAAAGTTTTTCATAACAGGCATTATTAGGAGCTGACTGAGCAACAGTACTACCCACTTACACCTGGCATTGAATTTCTCAAAGGTNGTTTTTAATTTCCAACTGCAAATGGCATTTACTATTCTGTATATAAAAATCACCCTTAGCTGGTATTTTTTGACTGCTGATGAGCTTCATCCCATTACTTGCTGGGTACTCCCAGCTCCTGCTGACTGCCGGGGGCACTGGGGACACCGCAGCAGTTCAGAAGATGTAAGTGCAGGGGTGTGAGCGCTGGTTCCCGCTTGAAGTCAACGTCTAGCTAGGTTGGTTACCTGGGAAACAGCTGTCGGCACAGGGGAAAGGAATCTGTTTAGTGTGGTGGATAGGTGGATAGGGTTTTGGGTTTGGTTTTGTTGTTGGTTTTGCTTTGTTTTTAAAACGAGAACCAACAAACCCCCCCCCCGCCCCGTTGCTCCATAATTTAGCTTTTTACAGAAATAGGAGGCAGGGGGTATTTTTTGAGAAGTTTGTTAAGAATAAATTACTCCTCAAACTCAATAGTGTGGAACTACAGAAATGGCTTAATTTATGGGAAGGGTCTTCTTATAAAGCATTTAAATTTTAATAGTAGCTCAAAATTTGTTTATAACAGTGCTGAAAATAACATATTTTTTGCCAGTTATTTTCAATTTGTATTCTGCAAGTAGGCCATAACCAAGAATATTTAGGTTGACAGTTTTTATCTTCAGGGTTTGTCCAGAAGAATTAGTCTTTAGAGCGCTCATCTAATGAATGTAAATATTGTTAGATATTTCAGATAGTGATTCCTAAAGCTGCAGCAGAGACAGGTTAAGAATAGCTTTTCCAAAGTTGTCAGAATTAAGAATTCCTGGCTTCTGCTCTGTGTTCAGATTCACTGACCTGTGTCACGTCTCAAAGACAAAAGCAGAAAAGACAGTGAAATGAAAAAGCTGGTTGTCTTGGCACCAGTTATTGTGCATGTCTGATGACCTAATGATAACGGCACTATAGAAGCTCCAGTTGTTACCTGTATTGCTGTGTAGTTTCCCTCTTTTTAGAGGGGGTTTCATGCCCCTGTTTTGGCAAAGAAAGATAACCACATCACTCTAAACTATATAAAATATGTATATAAAGCACATCTTCCCAGTTCATAAATTTCTGTTTTCATTCTTGTTAATGTTTCAATTTGAGATGAACCCTGAACATCTCACCACCAATTTGTCATCCTTATACCACCAAGTGTGCTTCCATAGTTTGATTGCAGAGTTACTTTCTTAGGCTCCTCTTCTACCTTAACCCTGGCTTCCTTAAGGCTGCCAGAGGAGTTAAGTACCCCCCTTCTATTGATGTACAGTGGGCATGGGACACTGTCTGAACCAGTTTCCAATGAAAAAGCCAGACTCCTGCCTTTTCTTCTGCCCCTTCTCACGTGTCCCTGCCAGTGCTAGTGCTCACCAAGGGATCAGGGAGCTGATCTTCCTAAAAGCAAATCCTGTAGAACAAGAGAGTAGAAAAGAAATAAAAAAATAAGGTTTTTCATTCAGCTCCTTGCATTGGTTATCTATGTGACTTCATGAGTGCTTTGTGGCTCTAAGGTTGGGACAGGAAAGTCCAGCTGCAGAGGGCAGAAGGCTCCACAGCAGCCAGCACTTACACTGGTTTGAACCAAACCTGAAACACACTGTAGTTGTCTTCGACTTTTTGAGAATCCTAGCCTAAAAAAGTCATGTGGTTATTTTACAACAATAATCTCCTAGTCTTCTAATTTAAACCTCTAACTAAAGATTTAAGAAATTACTCTTCCCAGGTGTTACAGATAGTGAAATTCCAATTAACTGATGTGAGCTTCATATCAGTTAGCTGATAGGTGTACACGTAAAGGCAGACATAGTATAAATGTATTAAAATGCAGGAAGAGTTTCAGGTATTGTATAACGTATATGTGTTTTGTTCATGAGTAAATATGACAAAATTGGGCATGGAACAGCTTTGAGCTATTAAATAGAAAGAAAGACCCCTAGGAGTTTCCAAAGTAAAAGCAAATAACATGTTTGTACCTCCACATACTGTGAAATTCTGATTTTTCTCCAGAACTTTCTTTGGGAAAACTCCATTTAGTCTAACTGGTGCTAATTGCTTAGTCCATCAACTGGAAAATTATCATCTCGATTACCTGTGTGTCTTTGTTTCAAGAGCTAAGATTTCCCAAGCCTCCAAGATTAGAAAAGGTATCACCGCTGCTCCATAATGCTCACTTTCCATTGCTAGTCTTGCTGATCAATATCCTCAAAATCACAGTCCTTAGCTTAAGTTAAATATAATTGTCTGTAGGAAAGATAGGAAGGAAGGAAAAATATCCTGGAAGCTATTTGAAGCCAACTAAAGTTAGCGGAGAGCAGGTGATGAGAGGAAATGATGCTAGATGAATGTAGGTTATTTCATGAGTTTATACTTTATGGTTCTAGAAATGAAGGGGCTTATACAAAACACCACGTATACAGTTTTCCTTTGGGAGTTTTTTAAGCAATCTGGTGACAACATTATTGCCTCCATTATCCTTTGTGTAAAAAAAAAATTAAACCCGGCTAAAGGAAGTAGGCCATACCTCTTCCAGCAGAAGGAGAAGCCAAAGTTAGCGCAGAGGTGTCTGAGTAAAATGACATGGCATGAAAAGGTTCCTCTACAGAGGAGGAAAATTTCACATTACTATAAGCATATGTTTGTGTTAATTAAGAACACATCTAGGGTTGGAGAGGCTTGAGAAATGGATATTACTGTACAGGATATATACGATCACTCTTAAATATGTTGTGCCTGTAACTGCATATTACTATATGCTCCACACTATACTTAGCAAGTCTGTCTGTCAGAAAGCTCTAATTGCTTTATGTGTGAGAACATTAAGCTGCAATAAATTTATATACACAGCTGTTCCATTACTGCGGAACAAGTTTTATCTCCTAATAAATTGATGTTTCTTTTTAGTGTCAACTCAAACCAAAATTTACACCCGAGAAGGTGAACCTTAACATCACGTAATTAGTTTGGTGACACCAGTGGTAATAGAGGGTACACACTGTACATCTCTTAAACGTACTGATGGAGAAAAGTTTTGACTTCTGTTAATTGTTTCTTGAAAGCTTAATTGTGATTAAGAGCAGCTTTAATTGGAAAAGGAAAAAGAATCATGACCTTTAAACATACGCTGCAAATAGCACATCTGCATTTACAAGGAGTTGCACCATAACAGAAAAAAAACCCTAAAAGCCTTCTTTAAAATAGGGCGGGTGAAAAAAAAAGCCATTGTGGTTCTGTATGGAGTCACGTTTAGGTTAATGGAACAGAAGCTTAGACTGCCCTGGACTTTTGATTAATATTTAATTAATCTTCTGTAGAAGACTCTGATTTGAATTAAACTGGGTACTAATAAAGGAGCCAATTCACCAAAGAGTTCACATAAATTTGACCTGCCATTATGAGGATTTAAATTAAAATGGCCGAAGTTTTGTTTTCTGTTCATTTTATGCCTGCTCTACATCAAGTGCAAGTAATTTACTAGGAGTGATAGAGCTGGGAAAAATGCGACCAGAATTGGGCACTAGTGATAGAGCCATAGCTGTAATATAAGACATGCCATTTGGGTTTTTTTAAATAAGTACCTTGAGCTAATGAGTTGCATTGTTCTTTCAATACTGGCTTTTACAGCCCTTGCAAAAGAAGCAATTACCTGTACACAATGAGGGGAAGTATAGTAGCTTATATGTAATCAGATAACCAGTGTCTCTGTCTTTGGTTGTCTTGGGTTCAGCCAACAGGAGAATGAAAAGAGGAGGCCTTGTGTGAGCCTTGAGTGTATTATTATTTTATTTGTTCCAATAGCTTAAAATTATAAAGGTTGGTTAAAAAAAAAAAACCAAAAAAACAGAATGGTTTTGCAGAGCTGCTCATACTTCTGCATTGTCTCTTACTCAGAGTAGCAGTAAAAATGGTGCAAATGAAGGCTGTCCCGGACTGCTCTGACTTCCTGACTCCTTTTTCCATCCAGTGTTGGGGTGGCTGGAATCGGTCTGGCCTGCTGCAGAGACAGGGAGAGGCTGAAGGGGCTCTTGCTGGATTCTCCTTTTTACTCTCCTGATAGATATTTAACATCTACTTCACATCAACATAGGAAAAACGAATTTGCAGTTATTTCTTTCATGTTTCTTTCTGCCAACTCTTTTCATAGTCGTGGTAGATACCATCAGCACCTTGTGCGCTAGTCAGCCCCTAACCTAAGTGCACATCTTTGACATGGCCCTCTCCATAAGTTTGGATGATGTCTAAATCCAACATAATTTCTTCACGTATCATTTGTAAGGTGATTTTTTGTCATTCAGATGCTCAGACTTTAGCAGGCTACTCTGATGATACCTAATTAGATGTCTCAAGTGTAGTCCTGTATAGCTTGGCTCCCTTTGCAGTCCGCAGAGATGCAGGCACTGAGCTGACCACCTACTATACACATTTGTTGTGGGCAAAATGGCCATTTCACAAATTGGTGAGTGCTCCATTGCGTGCGGACAAATCTGTTCTTAAACCGTAAAATCTTCAGTTAAGGACTGGTTGTAGGCAGTCTGTGCAGTGCCTACTGCAGATAGGGTCCTGCTATTTGAGTAGTGCTTAATGATGCAGAAATCTGGCAAAAATAATAAAAAGTAAATAGCAAAAGGGCAGCAAAATCAGATCTTTGTGGGTCCTGCTTCCTAAGGCTATTTATCATTCTTGTCTTACATAGCCTCTAATTCCTGGTTTTGGTTTCCCTGAAAAGCAAATTGCTGTGCAGCTCAAATGGGAAAATTCACGGGAATTGAACTTTATCTGAGTTAGCAGCATAGCGATATAAACTGCACTCTGGAAGCCATGTCTTGCCTTAGTTCATTTTGAAAATTCCCATAGATACTGATGGAGTTTCTGTTACCTTTTGTAGGGCAGAAGTAATTTTCGGAGAAGGCTAGTGCTTGCACAAGTCATGTGCCGTGTCTTATACACCTGCCCCCTTTACAGCCCCATGGCAGTCACACGTGACAAAAAATACAATGTGACCTGTTACAATATAACTCCTGAATTACAGAGACAATATTACACTATGAGCTTATTTCAGAGATTAATCATGAATACCAGCGCAGTTTTGTGTTGATGTTTCATTAGTCTGTCACTTAACAGTTCATTGCATTAATAAGGCTCATTGTATTGAAAAATATTTTTTAAAAAATTAATTTCACTTCTTATTTTTTAAAGTAATTGAAGAAGATACCCTGAGTTTTTAAACTCAAGATGTAGAAAAAATTGTTTTAATACATTTTTTTTTAATAAATACATTTGTTAAAAATAACATGGTCTTCTATATAGGTGTATCAGAGAATTCAGCCTATGTGGCTTCTTGGCTGATGAAGAATGGTCAAAGCCAGTTAGAACAAGTCTGTAAGTTGCATCAAGTGGAACTGGCTCTGCAGTATTGCTTATGTTAATAGCTGCCGTTACTTGCTTGTAATATTTCATCTTCTCTGTTGGGAGCATGAAAGAGCATTTTGTAGGTATGTATCAAATTCTTCAGGTCAGCTAGGTTCATAGTTATGCAGGCTCACAGTTTTGTAGCTTCATTTTCTTCTGCTGGGAGGAATTCCTCTTTGCTGGAAATACCCAAAGGAAACTCTTCTTAAAGAAGATATGGAGAGCGTTAGAATGTCAGGGTACAACTTAGCCTTCTGTCTCTCATTTAATAATTATACATTTTCTGATGTTATAAAAATTAATTCCTTTTACTGGAGAGTAGTTAACTATGAACCTTAGATGGACTTATTAGCTGTTTCCTTGGAATATAAATTGCTGTCATCAGTTGTTTAAAAATTTCCATGCTCATCTCAATGTGGTTCTGTCATTCTAGCAATGCCTTCAGAGTCTTGAAATAAGAGAGGAAGGGAAATTATCTTAAATAATGAGTAACAATGGCAAACTTTTGTTTTGGGGGGCTGTTTTTCATAGGCATTTGTTTACTGTATAGATCAAATGCTTAGCATGTCCTTTGACAAGTGCAGTCCATTAAATGCTTTATTCATGAACTGGGATCAAGGGATTGTCTCAGTTCTAGCCTGCTCTCTGAAATAAGATAATACAAGCAATTTCTATTAAGTATTATGCTTTAGGAGAGTGAGGCAGGGGGGGCTGGAGGGGGGAGAGAAGAAATTCTTTAATCTCTTTGATCAGATTTGAACGGCAGAGAAATCTTATGCATTAATGTTTAAAATTAGAGATTTTATCGGCAATCATTTTAGTAAGTAGAACTTGGGCTGCTGTACTGAATAAATATACTTCTTAGTACGTGTAATGTGTTGATTTCCCTGGAGTAGCTCTTTAATTCATTGCAGAGAAAGAATGAAGAACTAGTAAATAACGAAAAGAAGAAACTGTGTGATATTGCTGTAAGTGGACATGTTCAAATTGGCATGACTTGCATCTGTCTGGTAGCCCAGGGATAATTTACCACATTATTTTTATAGCAAATTGTTTCAGAATCAATCCCTGAATTTCATACTGGTAACAAGAAGCTTAGAGCTCAAAATTATTCCTTATTTCTTCCCCTAAAACCTTTTCAAAACTCTTGGTCAGATCTTCAGATGCCCCTAAACTCTCAAAGCTCAGTTGGATTCAGTGGGTCTGGGCAGGTTTGCGCTAGTTAAGGCTCAAGCCCAGCGTTGAGAGCTTGTACGGGAACTGGCACTGCTGTTCTTTAGTTAGAAGCACATATGTAGGAATTTCCATTTCAGTGAGGCTTACGAATTAGAAATCTCACTTTTTTAATAGCATTCAGGAAATAATTTCTGGTTTCTATACAGGGACTCATGAAGTGAGAGCACGTCAGATGCTCCAACAGCAGCAGAAGGTTCTGGTTTGTGGCAGTGATTTTGCTGCTGGGCCTCCTGCCTGAAGTGTCTGAAATAGAATTACAGTACAATTTATTAAATTTATTATCATGCTCTAGAAGAAAAAGCATTTTCAAGTTTTTATGATCTGACTGAGGATCTGTACCATGTGACTAATCTGTTATATTTTGGGATATCTGGCCAGTACAAGTTTGAACAGCAGTAACGTGTGCTACACAGCCGTGCTTAACATCTTCAAAACTTTTTTTTACCACTTGCCACTTGGACTGAAATCTTCCTAATTAAAGATGTCAGAATAAAGCAGTATCTTAGAACTGCAACTGAAACTAGGTAATGATGACAAAATAAAGTGATATCAGTTTGGATATATTTTAACGTGATGTCAAAACACATTGTGATCAAAATCCCCAGGGACACCATTATGGTGTCAAAATGAAACATTATCAGCCTAAGACTACGAGAATAACAATATGAAATAATACCATTGTAACTTCATAATGTAGTGCCAATATCATGCAAAATAAATTTGACATACTAAGTGGAATTACTTATTATACATATTTCATTTCTTTCTGTTTACTAAAAAACATATGGCAATTATGTTACTCAAGAAAACCTTACAGTATTTGCATAGCATTTGCTGAAGTAATGTGAAAGATGAGATATGAATTAGCCATACCAAGGAGATCTTAACCACAGAAGCTATTATGTTGCAATCCTTGGCTTATCTCAGGCATGACTATACATGTCTTTGTTTCAGAAACTAAAAATCTTAGGGTTTTGTTTTGTTGGGGTTTTTTTCTATAAAGGAGAATTACAAACAGTAGTATAGTGTACTCTTTAAAGAACCATTAAAATTATAGGAAAGTAAATGAGAACTGGTCATTGTATAGACTTTATACAGGGTCCCAAAAAACAATTCTTAAAGAAGGGTATTGTCCATTTGTGGGTATGTGAACGCAAACACAGAGAGGCTGAGTGACTTAGACAATTTTATTCTAATTAATTCTTTTGCCTAAGGATTAAACTGTTAGGTTATACTGCCATGCCAGTTGACCATCACCTTCCACCAGGCATTCCTAGTACTAGATTTTCTTAGAGTGATTCATCTGAACCCAAGTTAGCCACCTCGAGTGGGATTCATCTGCCCTGATATAGTTGTCTAAAGCTACCCATCTAAGTCTGAGCTCGTCCCTCTACTCTTCTTTGTCAATGAAGAAAAATAATGAGCTCTCGAGGGTAAGTAATTGCATCCCAAGACGGGTACTGTGAATTGCCCTCTGGAGTAACTTATTCCTCTGTATTTCCCTCAGAAAGGGTCTAGATGCCTGCCTTTTAGATGATTAAAATTGGGTGAGGAAAAATCCCTCCTTACCTTTTCCTGGTAAATAAATTAGCTTTCCTATAGCCTTTATCAGGCTAATTGTCTTGGTAAGCCACTGAAGTGGTGTTACAAGTAAATGTTGTATTTCTTCTGCAGCAGGAGAAATATACACTTTTCAGTACCTGAAATCTGCACTTGGGTTGAGACGAGGCAGCCCAACAATAAATATTAGAATTCAGGATTTCTAATCCAATGTTTCAAAACATAGCAAGACCCTCAGCAATTACTGAGCATCCTGCACAGTACATCTGAAAAAGAATTCCTGAGGAAAATACGTTAGCAACATTTCCAAGAGGAAAAATAAGTGAAATAACCTGTAAATATCTTACGTGGTAAAAGTCGAGTTCCAGCTGACTCACTAAATAACTACCTGAGGTTATTTTGGATAAAAGGTAAGCGCTGTTCTTGTCTGTCCTTGGCTGGAATTGATTAATTTTTTTTAATATAACTGTAAATTTATGGCAATTTCTAGTTTTAAAGTTAATCAAGACAGGGTGGTGGTAAAGCATGATTAAAACAACTGTTTATTGAAATCTTCATCTTTACAATAAAATGCTGAAAGGATTTATCAAAAAATCAGTTGTTTTGCAAAATATCATAGTTTTAATTTCCATATGCAAATAATATTTAATTTAAAATCTTAATTATTTTTTGTGCTAATCGGTATAAATCTTAGCGATCAACTTCATAAGAAAGCATCAGCCATGTGACTTTAGGCACCACTTCAAGTAATCAATCTTAGCTTTGATTTTTGTTTTTCTTTGGTTTAGTCATATGGGAAACTGCATGCACAGGCACTAAATAATTAAATGCTTAACAGTAAGCTCAGATTTAAAGTTTTATTTAGAGGTTGCAGATTATTTAGTGCCAAATAAAACAGTGATTCCACATTTCTATGTGTTTTTTGCAGAATTTCTGATCAACTACTGATGCACCTAGCAGAGGGAGTTTCCCTAGGTTTCGGGTTTTGGAAGCCATGTGAAGCTTTGACCTAGCCTTAGTATCCTTAGGCCAGTCATTTTTGTTGTTTGTTTTTAATGGATAACTTCTCATTTTGCACTTGGAAATTAGCCTATAGTCAGAGTAAGATATAATGTAAAATCAATCAAAATATTATTTGGAGATTTATAATGCAAAAGCTCCTCTGTCAAAGAACAGAAATATACCATAATTATGTTAGCGGCTGGTAAGGACTGTGGGAGCCATGTGAACTTTGTGTAATGTATTATCTTTTTAAATGTTCAGGCATTTTAAAGATACGTCTTCATCTATACATCACTGTTTGTCTAGTGATGTACTGCTTGATACTGTGGTTTTATTTGTACTTAAAAATAAGATGTCATTTTTAGTGAGGGCAAGTGTTCACAAGAGTCAAAACCCTTCTGTGGTGGATTGCTAGTTGCAAGCTATTTCCTAAGCCTTTCCTGTGGTTAAAGAGAAATAAACTAACGTAAAATATTTTTTGCTGTCCAGTATAACTTATGTCAATGCATTAAGTGAGACCTAAATACCTTATAAAGAAGTGGTTTTGCGGTGAAACAGAGCTAAATTTCACCACTTACAAACACAGTGTAATGGTGGATTTATTTGAATAAAAGGGTGGTATATCCCTCACTTTCGATGGATCCTTCAAATCAAATGGTAAAGTCAAGATTTTATTTTTTTTTTTTTCCCTATTTTTTTAATGTCTCTAGACTCCTCCCATGATAAGATACAGGCTTTTTCTCCACTCTGGTGTTGACTAGAGTTGGGCTGTGAAGCAGGTTTTATACTGTAAAATATGTCACCACACGGCAACAGCTGAATCGTGTAAGGTGCGCTAGAGTGAGCTGGGTTATACCTACGTAACAACATTCACACTACACAGGTGGTGTTGGCTGCGGACAGATGTTCCTTTTTGCAAATAGCTGCCGTGCTTGAAGCAGCGACTGCTCCCTAGCTGCTTGTTGCTGCCCCTCTGCTGAAGATTTGTGCCCCTACATCTCATCCAGAGAGGAGATCAGAGGGAGCGCTCCCTAAATAGCTTCCAGCAAAGCAGCTGGATTAGCTTAAACAAAGATGAAGGCTGACATGGCCTGAAGCCCACTAGGGATCTCTCCGATGATCCCTTCTGCTGGCACAGGAATGGGCAGCTAGGTCCAAGAGAGAATTTCTTCTCTGTGGTCTTTGTTAAATGCCTTTGTATGACTGTGCCAGGCAATCCTCCTTATGTTGACACAAAATAGCCTGTGATGCCTAATTGTGGATGTTCATCAGACCTAACAGCGCTGGAGCCATTATTGTCTGTTTCAGTTAGGATAGGAAGACACTTAGAAGGTCAGAGTCTGCTCTCCCCGCCTGGCTTTGAAGTAATTTTATATTTCATTTACAATCAAAAATGCAAATTTCTCCTTTGCTTGATCACCAGTATTTTTGTTTTATTTTCTTTTCCCATGATTTATGATATCTTTGTATGTATATTTCTACCATTTCCTTAACAACTTCATAAGAAATTCACAGTTAGATGTCATGTATTTTCTTTTAGGTTACATGTGGTGTTCTCTTTTTTTTTCTTTTTTTCTTTTTTAAACTCAGAAAATGCAGTAACCTTTGACAATGACTGTAACAAGTTGTGTGTGGCTGAAAATTGGCTTGGCTTATATCTGCAAAATCTAACAGCTCCAAAGTAAGGCTTAGACTGCACGAGAACCCAGTAGCTGAGAATCTGTTTTCAGATGTTTATAGCAAGCTCCTAAAATCTCTGCTTTTCTTTTTAG
Source organism: Aramus guarauna (assembly GCA_013400195.1). NCBI lineage: Eukaryota > Metazoa > Chordata > Aves > Gruiformes > Aramidae > Aramus > Aramus guarauna. The sequence continues at coordinate 750,638 of VXBL01004884.1, read as the reverse complement.
TAGAAGAATTCCCCTGAAAAGTCAGACTGGATTTCTGTCTCCGGTGTGCAGGCTCTGACAGGCTAATAAGGAAGAGTGATGGTGGCAATAAAAAGGGTCTTGGGTGCATTCTTCAGATTTCACTGGTTGTAAAATGATGGCCCTGCTACAGAAGGGCCACAGAGGGACTCAAGTGAAATCTAGTCTGGAGAGTTTGAAGAGACTGTTGCGGTGAAGTGACCTCCCTGTCAGCTCCAGCTCTCCACGTTGTTTATGGCCATCACATCAGAAGCGAGTGCTGAATTAAGAGCATTTGAGATTACCTTTTTAACCCAGAGAACAGAGATGTACGTTTTTGATTTTTAATTATTTACTCTGTTGAAATTGGTGTGAAATGATCAACAAATCGCAATGTCAAAATCTGGAAATGAATTTCATTCAACAGAGAAAGCAAGTGCGTTTGATTACTTGTGTAACTTCTTTGTGGTATTGGAGTTGATGACTACCACTGTGAAGGTAAACTGGAAATGACTTAAAACCTCCTGATGAGCTGATTTCACATGCATACATATTGACATAAATCCTAGGTTTTAAATCCTTGTTTTGATGGAATTAATATCCTGAAGAGTATAGGTATGTCTACAGGTAACTTGTTAGATCTTGCCTGTCACATTAAGCCAATCCCTGAATTTAGCTGCCTTTAAAAATCTGCAGACTTTAAAGGATATGTAACGCTCTGTGTTCATTTAGCAAATATGAAATGGCAAGAGAGAAGGATTTTTATAACCTCGTGAACAGTAGAAATAAGCCAAGATTGAGAGAGATCTGGGGGAAAAAAATTCAGATAGGATGTATACCCTTCAGCATGCGAGAAGCTGCCCTTGTTAGAAACGAACTTCGCATGCATAATTAATTTCAGCAGCGCATTCCGTTTCTTACAACTAGAAGAGAAATTGAATTCAGGTGTTTGGTGAACATATGGGGGATTTACTGTGAATTTATGACCTGTGGTTTGAGTGTAAAACCCTAAGATACTAGCTGATAAAACTTAATGAAGCTTGTGCAGAGAAGCTATTTTTATTTGCAGTTTTATAATTGATACATTTTTGGTTTTTTTACACCTCTCCCCCACCTTTTAATGCCTTAGTCCCAGTAAATTCTTTGATGCTTAAGAAAAATAAAAGTAATGTAGGATAAACCTGTCTATGCCTCCTTCCAGGTTACAACTGCACCATGTTACAAGTACATTCGTAGTCTGACAAATTTGGTCCCTTGCTCAGCTGATTTTTTTCCCAAACTGACTACAGTAATTCTGTAATCACACAACGGCTCTTTTATACGATGCCGGCCGTAGTTGCTCCTGTTTGTGTACCATGTCTGTATGTGTTAATATCCATGTGTTCGTGGAAATCTATTCCCGGGTATCCCAGAGAAGGACCATATATATAGGCACACTGGAAAGAGAGGACCACAATGGTTACACTGATTTAAGCTTGAGGACTGTTATTTAGATGTCAAAAAATAAACCATAGAACAAAATAATAGGAAAAGACCAACCTGCCCTGGCAAGCTGGTGGCAAGAAGGAGAAGGTGCAAACTGCCGATGCCCAGCGGTCATCAACCCCGCGGTGTGCAGGCACAGTCACCTGTGTCACTGACGATAACAAATCTGTTTAAAGTGAACAGCCCAGCAGAACGTGCATTGGACTATGGTGCTAACTTTAAACCTGGTAAAAGGCGTACTTTCATATTATTTTACGTCCATGGCTTTTTGCAACAACTTGATAGTTTCTGCTTATCGACCCTCAAGGGCCATCCAAACCAGACAAATCCATCTGCTTGGAGTAAGCACCATGGCGAGAGGGTGCTCTAGTTTCAGTAAATGTAGCACAAGATTTTTTATTAGATTATTACCACTCTGCTTTCTCTTGGACTGTTTTCATCCTGTTCAAGCTGTGGAGGAAGGGGCCAATTTTGTAGACACTCAGCTAGTTCTGAACTTTGTGAAGGATGTGTGCTGCCAGCTTTGGTTATACCCAGAGGCAGCTACACACCACGCAGCCGTTAGCTCACCACCCCCACTCCCACCAGTGGGATGGGGGAGAGAATCGGAAAGAAAAAAAAAAAAAGGTAAAACTCCTGGGTTGAGATAAAGGCAGTTTAATAGGACAGAAGAAGAAAGCAAAAAAAAAAAAAAAAACAAAACAGGATGCACAATGCAATTCCTCAGTGCCCGCTGACTGATGCCCAGCTTATCCCCAGACAGCAATCCCCCACCTAGCCAACTCCCCCTGGTCATATGCTGAGCATGACATCATAGGGTAAGGAATATCCCTTTGGTCAGTTGGGGTCAGCTCTTGGGTCCAGGCCGTGTCCCCTCACAGCTCCTTGTGCACCCCCAGCCTCCTCACTGGCAGGGCATGAGAAGCTGGAAGGTCCTCGACTTAGTGTAAGCACTACTTGGTAACAACTAAACCATCAGTGTGTTGTCAACATTATTCTCATCCTAAATCCAAAACACAGCACTATACCAGCTTCTAGGAAGAAAATTAACTCTATCCCTGCCGAAACCAGGACACAACTGTGGCACAACCACCAGGGCAAGGATATCATTAATCCTCACTTGGATGGAAATAAACCCTTTTTCTGCTCCTCTTTATTCGTAGACACAGGTAGATTAAAATTCAGCTCTTGATTTTTAATGTGACGTGAGGAAACTGTCCAAATGGAAAGGAATTTATTTTATACAAATAGGTGACAGTCATTTGCCAGCTTGAAGTAAATAAGAACCCATCTGTGTTTTATAACTGCTACCCAGAGATCTAAGCAGCTGGTCAGACCAGCGAGACCCTGGCAACTCAAATCTGTGTTAAAAGATTTCAAGGTGTAAAGAACACTGTTTGTTTACTAACCTTTTGGTTACTCTCGTCATGTTGCAACTGCCTGGTGATGTTGTTAAGACCCTCTTCCATGCTTTTTCAGGCCAATAATTTTTTTTCCAAAGCTTTAGTCATCCCTGTTCAGTAGCATGTTTGTATCTACTTTATCACACTGAAAATCTGTCTGTTTTGAAAGGATTACAACTCTGTACATCAGTGCATGACATCACACTGAGACATTGCTTAATGATCTGAGACTCTGATGGCCATTGCTGTGGCTGCTTGTTTCTGGAAATATGTGACAGCTCTGGCCTATCTAAGCCTTGCTTACAGTTGCATTTTCAGCCTGTGCTGGCGGTTGTGTGTTTTAAAGCCGCACTCACAGAATAGCTGATTGTGAAATGTGCCATCTGCAGATGGAAGGCAGTGGGGTGCCAAGTAGAGATGTGATACAAGGAAGCCCAGCCGCTTTGCAACCCAAGTTAACTTTGGCCCTAAAAGCCTTTCCTTGATCTTTATTTCTTTTAAGAACGTTTAATAATGAGAGCACTTTGAAAGAACATCACATGCATCTGATGTTAGGAGGTGCTAATTGTCTTCCCTGAGTTCACAGCCATCCTGTTATTGAGTAGGCATCAGGAAAGGCTGTCTGGGCAAGTTAGTTACTGTAGAGAGTTGTAATTCCAGTTTTTGCTAAAAAGTTTAAAACTAGCATAGGTCAAATCTTCAATAAACTTTGGATGGATTTCAAGTTAAACTCCTTCCTTCCTGCTGGTAGTCTTGAATTCTTTGAGGTGAATGTGCCCTCAGATTTTCAGCTCATTTGAATGAAAAACTCAAACAAAACATGGTGCCTTTAATTAAACCTCTGAGGACTTCGCGCCATACATCTGCAAAAGTCAAAAGAGAATTTAAACAGCAGGAACACCTGCAGCCTTGCATCCTGGTAGTCTGTTGATATGGTCCTACCTCTCTTGAATGAATTCATCCAGTAAGTCAAAATTAATTTTGCTTTAGACTGACTAAGGACTCTTCACACTGGATATAATTTGTTTAGATCTGTCCCAAGGGATAATGATGTGACTTACATAAAGAGTTTTAGATAAAACAGAACATCTCAGGACCTGAAAAGGAATAAAGTTAGGTTTCCACTTTTGACTCTAAAATTTTACTTGTGACAGCTTTTTATTGTGATTATGATTTTTGCATTTTCCTCCTTCTGGAAGTAGTAATTGTTGTCTGGAGATTGAATGAGATATCAAGCAGGTATACCAAATGTTCCCTGAGTGCAGTGGGAGACATTAAAAACGTAGCAAAAAACCACTAACGATAAAATTAACTGGATTAAAAGAGTCATGAAAAGAAACGGGAGACAGCATGGCAGGCCAGGATGGAGACGTGCAAGCCTTCACTGGTGGGAAAGGTAGAGCGGCTGAATAATTTAACCTAGAGAATCAGAACAAGGTTGAGAGGAAAATGAAAATGAAAGGAAGCCAAACTGAGATATAGTCCAAACTCTCAAATAATCTTTTCTTAAAGCTATCGTAGCCCCTCCTTAGCTGTCTGCCTTTTCCTCTTCTAAATAAAACCGTTTGGATTTTTTATTATTATTATAAAACTACTGTCTTGACCTCACTTTCTGTATCTCACAGATGAGCACAAAGAAATTTGAGTAGAGAGATGTTTTTGTCTTTTAATTTAGCTCTTTTCTGTGAAATAGTCATTTTTTATAATTCACTTCTTTTGCAATTTTCTAAATTTGGGTCATGTCCCATGCTTTTCAGATAAAATAGAAATATTGTTAAAAGATTTATCTTCTCTGCCATTATCAAACCTTTTAATAACTTTGAATAACTTAAAAATCAGCTTGGCCTTTTTTTTTTTTCGTCATTAGAATAAGTTCTTAGGTCTGGAGACAAGTTAGTCATAAATCCCAGGATCCTCCTTGTCTTTCTTGTTCCATCTCTGCAGTGTAAAAAGGGTGTCAAATTCATGCATTTGCTGTTGAGGAAGAGAGATACGGTTTAGCTTCATGGCATGGACACTATGCATTTGCTTTCTATTCCTCGGTTGATGTAATTGTTTTAATGAATAACAATCATAAAATGTGCAGAAGTCCTTAGGCCTGTAATAATCCTTCCAGTAGCTCATTTTGGGGCTAGTAGAGTGTGTCTGTTCCTTTTAATGCACAGGGTTTAGTTCAGTACTTTTGGGGTTTACCTTTTGTTTTTCTTTGCATTGGATAACTGCTCCAGTGCCATTTTTTCACTGTGATCCCTTAGAGTTTGAAACGACCTTGATTAAGGAAGGCTGATTATTTACCAATCAGCTTGAGTACTTCAAGGTGTCTACGTATGGCACTTTTTGCACCGAAGTTCAACGGCATTTCTCTTTCAAACATATGTTCTTATACCTGAAATACTAATACTTAAAGTATTTTGCTACATTTAAGTGCAATTTATCTTACAGGAAGCACTGTCTGTGTAGAAAGTATTGGACTTCTTGTTTGTTAGGTTGACAATACCAGTTTTAAAAATCAACAGACCATTTAAAGGTATTTTGTATATCTTGTACTGAATTGTGATGATTACATTTAGAATATACAGTGTGTAGCAAGGTATGGGAAAAAACAAGTGGTTGTATAGTAAAGCTGGGCAGAATTTGACAATAAGGAGTAAATTTGCATAACATGAAACTGCAAATGGAGATAAGCTGTTCCACAAAATTAAGTTGAATTAAGGAAATAGAATTAACAACACACCTACAATGAAGTGGAAATTTTGACAATGCCACAATGTTTCATTTCAACTTGTTCTAAATAAAGCTTTCTTTAACTGTACTTTTCAAAATGGCAATTTGCACATAGAAGTTGACCTGCCCTACAAATAAAGCTTTTTTAAAGCTCCCATTTGCAAAGAAAAAATGAAAGAAATAATTTCCCTAAATTCCTTCCTTTTCTCTGCCTTTGGTTGCAAAGAAAAGAAAAAAACCTGCAAACCTCTTTAAAAATTAGCCTTTTCTAGAACTATGCTAATTTTTCTGTTTAGCCATCCACGCTGCACTTAGCGGCACTGAAAAGAGTGGGAGGTAACGCCTCAAACACCTACAGCCTCCAATCCACTGCGCCCACCAGTCCCAACAGACATGGAAAACAGTCACAAATGGACTCCAGAATCGTCTCTTTTCATGTGAGAGTAGACGTGGGATATAAATTCACTGTGTTTTATTGCACCCTGTGTCCAGGGACAGGAATCTATGGAATTGTTTTCTGTGGTGTCCCTGCAGATTTCTCTTTTGAAATAAAGTAACAGCTGACCATTCTTCATCAGCTCTTTTGAAATAAACAATGAAATGCAGGGCTTAAGAAGGCCACAGTAAGAGATTAAAATGCTTCTGGTTAGTCTTGATATAACATATTTGTTTGTCAGGCTTCCTGTGATTCCCACATGAACGTGTTTGAAATACGGTGGGGGTTGTAGGGGTCAGGTGTGAGCCGCACAGCTGGAAAAATGGCAACGAGATTAATAAATATCCACTTTCCCTCTGCCCCGTGAAATAAGCCATTCCTGTGCATATTTCATTATGGTTTCACATAAACCTGCGCTATGGCGAGTGGATTACCTGTGACAGGCCTTGTGGAAAACTTGATGGTTTGAAGAACTGAAGGTTCTGGGTGTGATGTTTCGTAGTGGTACCTCCGGGGCTGAGCCCTCCCCAGCCCACCGGTGTCCGTGGGGCATCAGCCAGCCCCGATCTGCCCGGATGCGTTCCTGCGTACGGTACTGTCAAATGGATTGCTTTTCACCGGCCCCCAAGCCTTTTAATGCTTTCAGACTGATCGGTTTAAAAGACTTGTTAAAAACAGAACTAAGGGATGACAGAGTCTTATTGATTGTGGAAAATAATCAAATTTTGTATAGGTAGGGCCTTCAGACATTGTAATGAATTTGATGCGAATAAAGATCTGACAGTACTACAGTTTATTGATTGGGGAAAAGTATCTTTCATGTTTATGCAGTAGCAGAGATCATTAGGACTTTTCTCTTAACTTCCCTTTATGTTAAGTCTGACATTAACACATGCATTCCTCTTCATTTCTAGAAGTAACGTAGACTGAAAAGGTGCCAGTAACTTTTGATGATTTTTAGGAATAGCCTCATTCGTCTTACCCTTACATCATCTGAAGTTGCTTTAAAAGTCAAACAGCATTAATCATCTTTAAAAAACTAAAGATCGTTGTACTAAATGTTTGGAAATTATTTTTAAGTCTGTACTCCTGCACTGTAGTAGCAGTCCCATGCTACGAAATTACAGTCACAGATGGCAGTTCCCAAGTATATTGATCATTTCCATCCTCCTCCTTTTAGCAACAGATCAACCCCGAACAATCATGACCGGATACAGCGCCTGAGACAAGAGTTTCAGCAAGCAAAGCAAGATGAGGACGTGGAAGACAGGAGACGTACTTACAGTTTTGAGCAGCCATGGGTAAGTGTACGGAGTCCATCAAATCTGGAAAGGTTGGCTGACTCCCGCTGTCCCCGGGCCGGTCGGGAGCAGACTGGTACAGATGCAGGGTCCTCTGCCTCCACCCTTCTGCCCTTTCTGTTAGCCCTATTTTTGGTTCATTGATGTTTATTTAATTTTTAATCTTCTTCAGCCATCTGTCCTGTGTGCGTATAGCATTATTTGCTCTGTGTTAGACCCTCGCCTCAGTGAGTTACTGCTTGGATTTTTTTGCCTCAAAGGCAATATCAATTACTCTGAAATTTTCTAGGAAAATCAGAATAAAACACATACTGACAATAAATCATTTAGAGACAACATGTAACCTTGCAAATGGTATTTTCTCCAAAGCAATATCATTGTGATTAGTTCTTTTCCTTAAGAGGAAGAGCTATGTATTTTCACAGTAAAAAAGGAGAGATATGCATAATAGCATGGTTCACAATAGTACTCTTTTGCCACTTATATTAGCCGAGACAGTTCTGTCTTGAGATATATGTCCTAATTGATCATTTAAATCCTGTTCAGTCTGATCCAGCAATGTGATACAATTATGTAAATCCATGTGCTTATCTTGTTTAACATAATTGGATGAATCAGTGTTGCTTTTTAGTCAATTACAAATCCTAAATTAGGATCCTTTAAATATGGGACAAATATTTTATTGTATTTTTGTTTAAAATTCCACAGTAAAGACAGTGGACTATTTGCCTGCATTCCCAAAAAAAGCAGGAGCTGTATGATGACAGCAGTAGAATTTCTCACAGCTCTGAAATAATTGTAGCTGATGGGTTATTGTTACTGAGCATTACGATGAACATAAGACCGAGGTGGACATAGCTGCAGATGAGCATCTGTATGTATGACATCACTGAGAACAAGCTGGGTAACATCATAATGCATGTGTCATATCTGGTTGCCTATTGTGGATATAGAAGATTTTTTGACTTTTGTTGGGTCTTTGTGTCCTTGTCCGGCTTAAACTCACCAATTGGAACCTGTGGTATTTTTGACATGCAGCATGGAGAGGAACAAAGGTAAATGTATCCCTAAATGACCTAACACTGCTTAACATACTCTACCAGGATATGGGCTTCGCTTTCCCCATGTTGGAAAACCTCTAACCTTCTCTGAAATTGAATAAATAAAATAAACATTTATTTTATGACCAGATGTTTTCGATTTGATGTGGTGAAGATAGTGTGATAGCTCATCACAGTTATAGTGTAGCAGTTTTTGGGGAAAGGGGACTGGGTGTAGGAGGTACTTTCCATTATGCATATCAACTGCTGTTTCGTCTCCAAAAGAGAGATTTGAGCAGCATTCTTGGGAAAACATTGTATGAGAAAAACTTGCACTCTTGAAGACTTGGGAACTTAACTACTGAAGGTCATGGGCCAAATTGTTGTATATCTAAATGCCATAGCAACTTTAGACAGGCAACTTGGCTTTTATTATAGTTTCTTGTAATGAGCGAGGAGGGAATTATTTGGATGACAGGCTGATTACCTTAGGAATGGAATAATTTCCTAAATTGTGGGTCAGAACATTGACCTTTCCTTTTTCTCTTATTCAAACAAATGGGATCTCTCTGTTTACTCCCCTTCTACAGATCATGCAAATGAGCTCAGAGTGACTAATTCAGCTTAATGTATTAATATTAATTCTGAAGTTTATTGTTGCTTTTGTTGGAGCTGCTCTGTCGTTGAATACATAGGTGACCAAATGTTTTATTTTAGATATGTACTTATAAAAAAGATAGGGCCCAGAGTATTTTTGAATCTTTCTTTTTTTCCATCGTGTACTCCAGCCTTTCAAGATCACAATGCTTGGAAAGGATAAAGCAATGATCTCATCCATTTCAGCAGTTCACAGTCATTTCAGTGTTAAGGAACCATAACCCTCTCTCTTAAAGAGTGTGTATTACTTTAACATGTTTGTCTAAAATGATGGACTTTGTTAAGACACCCTCTCAAAACAGATCCAGATGTATTATTAAATACCAGTGACACAAAAAAATGCAAAAGTGGTTTATAATGCATATTGAGGAAAATACTTAGATACATTCAACGTCTCAGTCTTCTCCATCTGTGAGCTGTTGGTTACAAACCACAGCAGTGAAAAGTACACCTGCATGTGGACCGTTGTTGAAAAGTGTGTTTTCACCTGAGGGAGATGGCTTGTGCAGCCTACATAAACAAAAGGCTTTACATCCAGAGAAGCCTCTGAGCTGCATGACAGCAGCCAACTCTGACCTGGTTGGGATAGAGAGAGAGGAAAACACCATCCACAGAGAAGTGTGTGCTATGAGGTGATAAGTAGTTTGCATTTCTCATTAACAAGATGATGGGAGGGTTGAGGATAGGGAACAAAGTGCTGATGTGATGTGGGACTATTGGTTACGTTAAGAAAGTGTAAATGAACACAAAGTTTGCGGTGTAAGTAATGGATACTGATGGAAATCTGGCAGGTCTAAGAATATTTGGAGGAGCTCAATAGCTCAGAAACCCGCTAATATATTATCAAAATGATCCTGTGAACGTCACCAACTTCAATCCATCCTAGACTATTAATGGCCTGTGAAACAGAAGTCCGGTTACCTGTGACAAATACCTTCAGTCTTCTCCAGAGGCTGGAGGCAGGTCTCCGTCTGTAGAACACTACATCATGCTGGCTCTGAGCGATACCCGTGGCAGAGAGACCAGCGCCTGAGCCCGTCCCTTTCTGGCTCTTCCCATCAGGTGAAGGTTATTTCTCTGTAGATGAGCAATGCGACAGAGCTGGACTTCTTACCCGGCTGTGGCTGCCCTGCCAGTAAACAAAATACTTGACTGCCTACGAGTGTTCAGACAGCATCAGGCAGCTTAACAGACACAAAAAGTGATAGCGCTGGAATGAGATGACACCGTCTATTAAGCAGCGTAACATTTCTGCTCAAGGCCATTTGAATGACACACTGTTAAGGTTTAATGACTGACTAACTGTCGCAACATTTCTAAAACCCACTAGCTCTGCAATCAAGTCAAAGCTTTATGAAAAAGGGTTTTGCATTTGTTTATTTGAAGGTAACTTTCTGAGACATCTAATTTTTTTTATCTTGCATGTTTGTTTTTTTTTTATTTTTCATGTTTCAAAAAAACAAGGTACAAGAGGGTTTCAAGGGCAATACTGTATGCCTGATGTTAGACAGGGAAAAAAAAAGAAAAATAACATGAAGTATGATTAATCCATTATAATCCTGCTGGTGTTAATTCCAGTCAGAGCTTGCAGAAATGTGTATCTGGGCGTGTAGAATTGCATGGAATCACAGTATGTCTGCTAATATTTAAGGCCCTTGCTGTTGCTATGACATTTTTATACCAATGCAGGGTTCTTTTCGGGGTTGGTTTTTCTGTTCAGGACCAAAGTTGAGTCTCTAGTTTTAGTTCTTTTTTGGGTAGTATTGGGTCTGCTGAGGCTTATCCTTGCTCACACCAGTCCCAGGGTTAGAGGATTTTGGTTGTAATTTGTTCCGTATCTTGTATTTTTGCCTAGTCACATCTTAATTAACGGGTCCTCACCTTTACTAACAAAACCACAGCATTATAACCCTGATTGTCATGGGAGTGAACAATCCAATTGAAAAAAAAGAGCATATTAAATCCACTGAAATCATGACAACTGCTTGCCAGTCCTGCTTGTAGAAGCACAGCAATGATCAAAAGAACCCATAAAGATGCAGGAGGTACAAAAGTTGTTGGTTTATTTCTTCATCTTTAATAAAAATAATCATTGCTAAAAACGGGAAGTGGCAAATTCCATTCAGAAATACATTCTTCTCCAGTTATCCCAAATCTGTTTGGATGGTGGGAGAAAATTGGCATTAAGAGAGCAGCTTATGAAAATCCACTTTAACTATTTATGTTTCAAATAAAAAGATAATTTTTTTCCTAAAGGTAACAGCTAACTGGGTCAAAATAAAGATACTACCTGACTCGGCTTTGTAAAGCTTTAATTATATGCACAAATTCTTGAAAGGTGAATAACTGCATGATTTTCATAGAGAAAAGACTCCAGAGATCCTAGTAACATATTTAGGAATGGCCTGATAGATAAATGCTCAGAAGATGTAGGAACTGTGCTTGTTTTCTCTGCTGTTTGTTGCTGTGTAGATCTTGTCTCTAAGACAGATTTAAAGAAAAAAAAAAATCTTTTTTATCTGTTTATGGTACTCATTTCTTATCCCTGTATTCAAGTCCTTGACCTATTCAAAGCCATAATGAATTCTAAATAATTTAAAATTCTTTTAGAAAAACAAAAGCCTGATTTTTATTGCTGTAACCTCAACTGTAACATACTAATTTTACCTGGAAAAATTAACAACAGACTATATTCGAAACAAACATTGCAAAGTTTATATCAGGCTGTAATTATGTAGAATTACTCAACACATTAATGAGAAAGAAAAGTAGTGTATTAATTCTTTCTATTATGAATCCATTTCAAGAGTGTCTTTCAGGGTATTTTATTCAAGATATTAAGCAATATCTAATGGAGCATTGCAGCAGACTAAGAACACCTTAGGAGCTAAATTGCTGTTTCTCCTACCCCAATCTGTTTCAGAGAGGAAATCAGAGTTATGCAGGGTGGCTTCTCCACAGGTAGTTTCTCTTCAGTGGTGTAGTTAATATCCATTCTGTGTCAAACCTGGGAAGGATTTCATGAAACACCAGAAATATTTTGCCAAGATTTAGACCCTGGCTTTAAAATTTTATATTTTAAACTTTTTTTCCCCTGGTAGTTTCAATCTACTAACTTACATGAAACAGAAAATGAAGATAGACAATTTTAATAAGAAATTAAATAATTTCGGTTTGTAAACATATTTATAGCTTGCAGACATGCAGTGCATGTAAATACCCCAGGCAGCATTTCAACACTAAGTGGTTTGTTTCTACCATACAAAAGATTTTCTTTGTGCTGCTGCTATACAAAGAGTGGAAATCTTAGTCCCATACCACACCATTCAGCTTCCTACATATACACTATAGAAAGATGCACAAAGGGATGGAATTTTCTTATTATATGGTTTTTGAATTAAAACACACACCTGTTGGCAATTTTTAAAAGAAATATTGCTATATGTTCTGTTCACCATAGCAACATAAACAAGAAGATGGAAGTAAAAATAGTTTTCAAGAACACCTCCTAGAACCATTAAATGTTTTTTATCATTCTGAATTTTGATATACACAATTACTGGATTGTCTGTCATCTGTGCCAAGTACATTTACACATAAAGCAGGCAAGGTCATTTAATCTTATCTGTTTCTAATTAGTGCTGAACTATAAGAACCACAAACTTTTTGGAGGTCTCATGTCTACCAACTTCCCAGGTGAAGCTGAAACTTCTTGGTTAAGCACAGAGCTTAATCTGGAAAAAAATTAGCACATCTATTTTAATATTAAATAACGGTCTTTTCTCATAACTGGGAAAATACTAAGGGACTTGTTCCTTTAGTAATATCTCCCTAATAACCATTTCTTTATCAGCACAAAGGACTTCTATGAGTTTGAGTAAGCACTTTCCCCAGCTTCTCCCTATGACAGTCGCTGTGAGATAGGTGTGTCACCTCAACTGGTTGGATCTCCCTGAAAACCGAGTGCCCTGGATCGCCCCCATGATGTCCTCTCTCTAATTCTGTGCAACTTTGATCTGTTCCAGTCCTGGATTATCCATGCTGCCACCATGCAGAGCTACTCTCCGTGGGCAGAAATGCCACTCTGCAGGGCAGGAAACTGTGTGGGCAGCCACTGGCATAGCTCAGAAAGAGAGGAGGGACCTTTATCCATAAAACGTGCTGCCCTTTACTTCTGCTAGTGGTCAGGGCAACATGAGCCATGGGGGTACGCTCTCTGTGAAATGAAAAAATGTTGTTTGCATAAAGTGAGAAATCAGTAGAAGCTTTTAACGTTGCAGCACTGGTTTTATATTAATGCCTCTTTGAGAAGAGAGCTGTGTAACTTTGTGTATCTTAAAGCACAATTTTACATGCTGAATATTGTTTAACAATGCTGAATGCCATAACTATCATTGCCACTTAAATGCATTGTGGAAGACATGAACATACATTTATTTGTATAATGCAGCCTTGGTTGTTATTGTGGCCTTGACCGCATCCTGATTTAAAAGGTCAGTGCTTGTCATACATCTCATTGCAAACAAGGCCAGAGTTCTTATCAATCTGTACGGTGAAGACCGAGCTGTTGCCAGGTTTGTTGGATGATTTCAGGTTGTTATAATTGTACTTAGCCTTGTGTTGATATCAGTGTTAAAATTACTGTATTATGTATATTCCTTCTACATTCTTTTGTTGCTGTTGAAAGATGCGAAAATAATTCAACTTTTTTTTTTATTACCTCCATGTTGTGCTGACATAAATGGGGTATCTATGTATATAGATGTGTGTTTGTGTATGTATTTTATATAAATATATATGTATGAAAGTATAGTTTGGGGATTGAGACAAAATTACCAATTAGTTTTTGAAGACTAAGGTTACTTATGATATAGATATTTTTGGTTTAGATACTTTAATTGAAAGCATATTGAAAAGATAAATCACTATAAGGAGATTTGCATTTTTCTGAACAAGTGAAGAATCCAAAAAGGAATATGTTAAGTCTTTATATCATCATAACCATATATTAAGGGCATTCACTGTGGTCTTACTGAGGCTTTTAATGAAAAGATTGAAAGAAATACCTTTTGATTAATAAGACAGTTGAATGTACCTGTCTCTGTGTATATAAGTGATGTTATGGAATATGTGATTACATACAGACAGAGTATTTTTGTGTCTCATTGCCATATTTTTGGATGCTTGAAATCAGATAGCAGATTCGATTATATGGATAGCTTATTGTAGATGTGAACAACATGCAGACAGGACTCTAAATAAGTATCCTTTTCAGCTTAGTTAAGTATTGCAAATCCACTTAATTTAACAGGACATATAGGTACTCATACTTTCAGAAAATCAGATAATGGATTTTAGATGTTTGCCTTTAGACCCATCAAATTATAATTGTCATCCATTAGATGAAATTCTTTGTGAACTGCTGAGAATCCAGATCTGACTCCTCAGAGCCAGTCACTCTGGGCATGAGCTACAGCAGGCAGACAGGCGTGATAGCCCCTGCCTCTACTGAGCCATTTGAATTAAAAAAAATAAATCTCTGAAGCTACGTTTTGATCTTAGTCCATTCGTAGTCCATTAGGGTTTTCAAAGCCTCTGTCTCTTTAGCAAAGGCTTTTGTGGTAACCTCAGCTCTCTGCACATGTGTCTCAGCATGCTTTCTACATGATGTGTTTTAGAGTCTTGCATAAACCTAAACTGAGCAGTGGTTCAGTTCTGCCTCCACCTGTTTGATAGTTTAACCATTCCCTGTGCCATGAAATCCTTTAATCTGTTATATTTACAGTGATCTGAAAAAAAGTGAAACTGTGTTGTCAAATAAAGAGAAGCAATTCTGATTTCATATCTTATCAGTGATAACTACTTTCTCAACTATGACATAACTGTAGCTTTCCAACTATATGCAAGATTTCCAGCATTGTTAAAGTGGAACCCATTAAATGAGGTGATTGGCTCTAAAATCTTAGTTTAAATGTTTTTATTCCTTGTGGAGAAGTTGAGATGGGAACTTCTAAGTTTCCCTCTGGTTCTCTGTAAACTACTTATAAACACTCTAGGGAGAATTCACAAATAAATCTTGTGATTTTCAGGTAATCACTCACTTCCATACGCTGAGCTCTTCAATAAAATACCAAATGTCAGAAGACTCTCAATAAAGTCAAGAAAGTTAGAAATGTTGACATATGCAATAACTGAAACGCTGCTCTGTATGTGTTGCCCTTATTTAATATAGTAGGAAATCTCCATGGGGGTTGTTGGTTTGGACATACATATGTACAGCTTATTCATTTCTAAGAAAATTTCCCACAAGGCTGACACATGATTCTGTTTTCTCAGCTTGTTGCTTCATCATACCATTCCTAAAGCATTTTTCGTTAGAAATACTGTTTTACTGAGGGTTTTATAGAGTAAATCTATTCTGAAGTAGACGTCAATGTTGCATTAAGGCTCCTCTTAAGCAAGTTCTCCATTACTCATAGTCTACCCTTTCACATTCTGATTCTTTTGCACAATAATCTCTTAAGGGGAAAGGCAGTTGTTCACCAAATTGTACCTGTTAAATTCTGAGCTGAAACTGATGCTCTGTCTGAAGTGTATTGTTATTGTAAATGAAATTTCTAAAGGTTGTACACTTGTTTCAGATTTGTTGTGTTTCTGGCTACCTGCAGGTACTTGACTATATAGTAAGACAAAGGAGAAGTTTATGTCACAAATGACACCTTTCTAGTTTCTAAAACTTGTCTTCAACGTACGAAGCTTTTGAAAAGCCTTTTATCTTGCAGATGTTTGTCAGCCATTATATCTTTCTACTGCAGAAATTATAATGGAAAAAAACAAAAGATATTTGTTTTGAGGGAAGGCACAGATAAAAAGGCAAAAAATGCTTTAACAAAAGCAAGTCTGAGACAAGCTGTTTCAGTCCCAGGCTCAGGCCGGTGATTATACTCCCTAACCTCCCAGTGATCAGACTTATGTATATTTGACTGGAACTGGTAGTTTTAAGGAGATAAAATATTTTTCTGTTTCTTTGTTAGTTGAAACCTTATTATTAACACACGAAAAGCCCATAACATTTTTTGACTTTCGTGGCATCCTATTTTGCAACTTGAAATCACAAAATCTGAAGAAAATACTAATGTAAAATGAAAAGTAATACCTCTACAAAAGTAAATTTTTTCATAATCCAAAGTCTGAATCCAGCCATACTGCCAGATCTTGACTGGTAATGCTCTGTAGTCCCAGAAAGGCCATCCATTTTCACGTGTTCTTAGTATTGGCCTCAAAGTTTCAAATTGTCATCTCATTAAGATGTTATCTGAAATTTTTCTCAGAGATACAGAATTCCTCATTGTCCACAAGAGACTTGCTAAATTTATCTACTTGATCACATTGATCCAGAAAATGTTTCCTTGTCTCTCAGAAAAGCAGAGTGGTACATGTCTGGACCAACAGCAGAATAGGATGGCTCCACTAAGGGAGAGCATCGCTTGAGTGTGCTGGTGGGGTTCAGAGAAGATGCTGTGCACCCTCCTCCCTCAGATCCTCAGTGGGGCATGAAACTTAGCATGACAATCATGGCTAGGATAACTTACAGTGTCTGAAGATTTGTTCCACTGACTTAGTTTAAATTTCAGTGTTATTACAAAAGCACAGCCCATTCTGGACCAATATTTTCCTGATACAGCTCAGAAATGGTAGGTCAGAAAAAGAATCTGTAGCACAGGACACTGTTATGGATCAGAATTTAACCTAATTATTATGAAACAGCTACTTGAACCACCTGTTGAAACAAATATGTGTACAATAGCAATTTAAATGATAGCCCTTTTGTGGCTATTTTTGTGCTTTGTTTAAGTCATTTTCATTTTCATTCTGTAGCCAAGCACCAAGACGTACTCACAGAGTGGCAGACACTCAGTATCAGTAGAGGTTCAAATGCAGCGGCAGCGGCAAGAAGAACGAGAGAGTTTCCAACAAGCTCAGCGGCAGTACAGCTCATTACCCAGGTATGGTAACTGTCTGAAGCTATTCAGTGTATATGAGCCTGGAGCTAATTTCGTTTGTGGAAGGAAAATGCTGTACTTAGTGCAGACACTTTTGTTTAGCATTGATATAAGGTGGAATGTATTCAGTGTGGAAGAGGCATAAAATTTCTTAAGTGAGAGCATGTGGTAGCTGTTTATTTTAGGAGAATTACTTCAGAGCTGATTTCAGTGGGATTTGATGACAGCACCCAACAGAATTGAGACATTAAACCAAAGCTATTCTTTGTGGGACACTGTCCAGTTTAATTTTCTGCAATTACAAAAGTCTCCTGAGCATGACATAGGTTGTCCCCTTTTGACATGTCAGATTATTTTTTTTTCTGTTGCCTAATTCCTTACTAGATAGAAATTCTATCTTTGTGATGCTGATTTGAAGAAAAAAAAACCTTAAAGGAAATAAAAAATCTCGAGACTTCAAACAAAGTAATACGGAACTGAGGAATTCTGCCCAAAAAGTCAGGGCTTCCAAATTTCCAGTATATACGTTTCTTCTAAGTTACTGGGTCATTAGCAATGGAGTAGTGAAAATTAATATGCTTTTTGTCTCAACAAATCTGTGGCTGTTTGTACAAAATGTCTTTTACTTGATATTTAGCTTTAAGAATTATTAGAAGTTTACCTAACTTGTATTGTAAATTAGATAGGCTTCATAGTTAAGCATTATGCAAATAGTCTTTGCATTTTCACGTATCAGTGACAATGGTTAAATAGAGAATCTTTTACACCAGAGGGTGGTGTCTATTTCCCTTGATTTTAGTTGTTTCTTCCAATGAGGTTGTGTTATTGTTTGCGCCCCATGTGGAAATGGTGTGGAAAATATATTTGTGTGATTAAATGTGTTTTACCAAGTGTATCATACCTCTTTTTTGAAACAAATAGGAGCTTCATAAAGAAAGTTACTTAATTATGAATTCTTATGCTACCAACATCTTTGAAAATAAAACAGATCTCACAATTTCACATGCTATAACACCTTTCAGTGTAATTTTTCTGTTAGGTTTGGAAGGTGGGAAAAGAAAAAGAAAAGTTCCTGCGTTTTCCTAGGTTGTTAGTTATATATTATATTCCCTTTGCCTCTTATCTCTACCTTCCTTCTAAAGTGACCACACCTATTAATGCCATATTGGTTTTCCTGAGAAATTCTCTTTCAGTTTTGCTAGTCCCAGCAATGCACAGATTGAGTGGAAGAGCACAGATGCTAGTGTTGCTTTTAAGTTGGGAGGGTTATTTTTAGTTTTAAAACTGATTCTAGAAACTTGCTTCCCCTGTTCTGCTCAATCACTGGTAGCATTTAAAAGTTGGAAGTCAATTGTAATGCAGTTCCAGTGGCAGAAATTAATACCTGTAAGGAGAAAATCAATCTACAAAGAATTTGGAAAATAATGTTTTGGGTCATAGAAAGACTTGTTTTGAAAAGAGTGACTGAGAACTTCACTCAATGTGGTTTTCAACATGAGCAATGACTAGCAAGCTAGCAATGCATGTTACTGAGTAATTAATGATAATTTAATGACTTTGAGCACTATGGGTATTTGAGCTGTGCTGAGAGCAGACAGAATTTCAGGACCTTAGGCTAAAGCTGAGTGCTGTAAATACCACCATACTCCTATAACAAGCTGCAACATCCAGTTTTCCAGCTTTACAAACTGTTCATAAATCTGTGATTGATCTTTAAAGAAATCTTACTCTTAGCCTAAAACTTAGGTCCCAAGCTTAATGTTGCAACTATGGCTTTGTACTGATTAAAGTTTGTACACTGGCTTCATTCTTGAGTTTTGTTGCTTTTCATCTTGTATAGTCTCTAGGGGCCTCCTTTTTTTCCCTTTGTACATTTAAGTCATTAGTGCTGAAGGCAAATAAACTCATGAGTCAATTTTAAAGGATCTTCCCAGAAAGACAGTGTAAATGGGCCAACTAAGTTTGAAAAAGTACCAGAAAATAGTCAGTAAATTAAATCCATTCAACTAGTCATCCTCTTGTCCCATGTGAAACTGTAAAAGCAACGTTTAACTCCAAGTTAATTTTCTAGTACTTAAAACTTATCTTACTCTAGATCAGAGACCTGACAGTTTCGTAGCCTGCAGAGGTTCGTTCAATTTGCTCTTGTTCCAGGGAGAGATAAAACATGGCTCAGAAACATTGTTTCTTTGGCAAAGCTGGATATGTGAATACCAAGAACAGCTACAAAAATTTACATAAGAATTTACCTGATGTTGTAATTTATGCTGTAATAATTTGCATTCATCCAGAACATCAATTTTCATCCAGAGGTCTCAAAATCTATTATGAAATAAGATGGGTATGGTCATTTTCAAGTTATATGTGTGGAAGGAAGATTGCAAAAACATTAGGTGACTTGTTACTTTCACTAACGGTAAAAAATTCTCCAGGTCTCCTGTCTCTTCACTGCATATTCGTTGGATAAGGCCACATTGAGTCACGTGTGTTGACATGAAAAACCAAGCCATATATAAACAACTAAATGATTTTCTTATTGATTAATGTCACAATATATTTTGTTTTACTGCTTGATTCTCATACACTAATTTTAATCTCAAAGAAGGTATCTCATTTACTGCAGCACAAAATTGTTTTACTTTATCATCACCAATCTTTTTTCATATTCATAAAAGCATCTAGAAGCTTGATAGTAAATTAAAGCTATTTCAAAACCATAATATGTTTTCAAAATAATGTGATGATATATTGTGAAGACAGATAAGAATTTGTAATTCCTATATGTATTTGTTTTATTTATCTGCCCCATAGAGCCAAAAATTGAGCAAGAAAGGTTATTTTTGCCTTTTCTTTTATGAAAGCTATAGCAAACTGGGAAACAGTCCTGATAGCATGAAATTCCTCAGTTCTGGAAATGGGAGGAAGAAACTCTCATCTGTGCAACTACCTATCAATAATGAGCTTTATCTTCTGAATTGTGCAGTGCTAGAGCAAGTGTTTTAAAGATCTATTTTTAATCAAGCGTGAGTCTAGACTCAAATCTTTAATGAGTGACTTCACAAATGCTAGCTGTTATCTGGTTTCTTAGGAAGCACAGCAATGTGTATGGTCTTTCCTATCTGCAACTGAATTGTAACACTTTTTTTTAAGAACATGATGTTTTTTGTAGCACTGGATGGGTTTTCATGGCATATTCCTCCTGGAGAGGCCTAGAAATACAGTTCAACTCTATAGGAAATGTCCTCCCAACAAAAGAGGCAAGATGCCTCTTTAAGGCAGAAGAGAACTTGACTTCTGGAGAACCTGATGGCATTGCAGAAGTACCCTTCTTTCCAGGGATTGTTGTCAATAACAGTAGAAGGAAAACCAGCACATTTGTCTTATAAGCCTCTTCCATTTTTATTTTCAGGCAAAGCAGAAAAAACGCCAGTTCTGTATCTCAAGACTCCTGGGAGCAGAGCTATTCCCCTGGTGAAGGGTTCCAGACTGCAAAGGAAAATCCCAGATATTCCAGCTACCAGGGATCACGGAATGGCTATATGGGGGGACATGGCTTCAATGCCAGGGTAATGCTAGAAACACAAGAACTGCTCCGTCAAGAGCAGAGGCGGAAAGAACAACAACTGAAAAAAAAAACTTCTTCTGAAGGTCCTAGCAACTATGACTCATATAAGAAAATTCAGGACCCTAATTATACCCCTCCTAAAGGTCCTTTCAGGCAAGATGTACCGCCTTCACCATCTCAGGTAGCAAGGCTGAACAGATTGCAAACACCAGAAAAGGGAAGACCATTTTATTCTTGAGGTGAAGAAAATGAAGATCAACTTATGCAATAAGGAACATTTTCGTACAAAGACTTATATTTTGAAAACTTTTTAAACTGATGGTACTAAGGAATATATCCGTTGTCCGTTTCAGTGCCTTTAAAAATACGGGCAAAGCGTTGGTGGGCCTTATGTCTTTGCCGTTCTGTCTCAAGTGTTGAATTCATGGAAGGATGTTCCACCATTTGACAATCATAGCAGAAGTGAGCAACACCACCCCTGCGTACCGAGTCCCGTAGCCCAGCCCAGTAGTTGTCAATGGCTTATTACTAGGATTTGTTGTAATGTGTTTTACTTTGCAGTGACTTATTGCACCAACATGCAGCTTTGTGGCATAAAATTAATGAATTTGAGGTTGAAGGAAGCATTGACTTGTCCTTTTTTATTTCTCTCGGGTCAGGAGGAGGGTTACATATCACTCTTGAGTGGATAAGGCTTAGCTCTACTCTGGATCACAGTCGCAGTTCTAAGATGTTTTATGGTGGATTCATTACCAGTCTTTGTTGATCGGTATTTAAGTGTTTATATGCTGAAAAACTATCCTTCTCCTATTATGCACATATGCACTCTTTTTTTCTCTCTCTCCCCACTCTGAGCTTATTAAAAAAGCCTTTATCCTGAACTCATGAGGAAAACAATATTAAGCTTTCAGTTACCCTGAGAATCCTGTTACAATTGCCTTATAATCTTAATATACAGTCCATTACAAATGAAATAACTGGAGAGAGACTATTTATACAGTCACAGCCAAGCCCTTGATAAGTATATTTTACTATTTTATTAAAGATGGGAAATTATGAACAAACATACAACTGACTTCTGCTTTGCTTTACTTCTAAATGAATTTGGTCATATGACACTTGAAAGAGAACTAGGGAACTCCCATGGTCGCCTGACCCACAGTTGTCTTTGGGCAAATTTTGGAGAAAACTTAAAGCAAGAGCAGAAGAAATCAAAGTTTTTCTTTGGATCAAAAAAACTGAAAAGCAAACAATTTCTTCTTTTGACAATTTGTGAAGCTTTGTGGACAATTGCCTTGTGCTTCCGTATACTGTATTGCATCGTGATGCTATATTAAAAATAAACCTTTAAGTATATGAATGAGAGATAAGTGGAGACAAACTGTTACACATCATTCTGAAAACATGTCAGTTTCCAAAAATAACTACAGCAAAAAAGATTGCTCTAGCAGTGAGTAATATTTGAATGTGCATATGGGATATGAGAATTTCTTTTGCAGCCATTGTTTTTATGTTTGTTGGTCTGAACTTCACGTATTGTAAAAAAATATAGCTGGGTTGCTGAAGTGCCTGCAAATCCTGATGTGAAAAGGGTTGAGAATGGATCTCAGCATATCGTGTACAAAAAGAAAAGAAAGAAAGCAAGAAAGAAAATCATGTATTCCGTGATTTTAAAAAATGCCTATTTTTTTTTACTGGCACATTTTATTTTTGCGCCAACTTGTTTCTAGAATATATGTGAAATATCAGCACACGTATCTGTGTCTTTTATGCCTGTTTGTTAACGGTTTTTGTTGTTAATAATGTATGCCATGTTTAAAAGTTGTTACTAGTGTAAACACAGTGACATTGGATGACAATAGCTCTTTTACGCAGAATTTACAAAACTGTGTAAAATGGCTTTCCGTGTACATATGAAAGTTAGAATAAAAGACTGTTTCCATCCTTGCCTTGGTTTTGCCTGTAGACCCTTATGAGAACTGCTGCAGACATTGAGTTTAAAAAATATTTAACAGATGTTACTTTATCCTATTCCTAATGGTTTGCGTGTGTCTTTCTGTGAGCACTTATANAAAAAAAAAAAAAGATTTACAGCCCAGCTGAACACCTGAAGACTATCCTCAGAGGGAAAAAAACACTCAGCCTAGTGTCTTATGTTATTTTAGGCCATATCTGTGACATTTAAAAGGTTCATTCTTAAGACTAACCTCTATGGCAAAAATCTTTCAGGCCATAGCATGGAGTCCTCTCCCCAGGGAGAGTGCTGGCAGGAGAAGGGTACTCGCTGTGCTCTGGCCAAATCTGGGCACGTGTGAGGAAGCCCCCTCTACTCCAAGTGTGTGTTTTGGGCTCTGATGGGAGCTCTTCACGGGAATGTTGACATGGTGAAAAATGGGAGAAGGCAGATTTATGAACAAAGCAATATTTACAGTGCCGGTGATAGTCTGTTTCCTCCATTAGTATTGGAGCCATGTCTGGTTTTCTCCCTCTTCCCCTCATTCCTCCTTTTGTTGGATACTGCAGGAATGTCAATCATAATTCTGTATATGCATGACATCAGGCTGTTGCCATGGCAATAATAGTGTCAAATTTTTCACTGAGTTTAGTATGGGATCTCAAGGGGAAGAGTAGCGGGAGCTGCAAGGTGGACACGCAGCGTTTGGTGCCCAAATAAACTAAAGGCATGATTTTGCAAAAGACCTGAATTGAGGTGACTTGCAGTTGTGAGTGGGGAAATAATTGCATTTGCAGTTTTGCAGGCCTTGGTGTTTCATCTCCTGACTTCATTCCCAGATTACATAGTTTGATGTTTCTATGGAATTATTTGGACAGGCAAATAATTGCAAGCACAAAAAAATGCATCCACAGGAATGGAAAACAGGTTGAGGTCTTTTTCAAAATAAGGTCTTTGATAAACTGTTGTAGGAAAAAGGGCATATGTTTGGAAAAGTATGAAGTAGGGGTTGTTTTATGTGTGAGGATGGCATATGTTAAAGTTTACCCTTCTATGAAACTCCTCTTCAAGGTGTTAACAATTTGCCATAATTAGATGTGTTCATGAAAGAAGGCAGATGTTCTCTTTGGGCCATGTCTGTGTTATGTTAGCAAAGAATAAGGTCTTTTTCTGGCTTCGTCATCCTGTCTTCTTCCTGACATAGCGTAGACAGGATTTCTAATATTAACTCCCATAAGTTGCAAAGGGTGATAAGGAAGTGGGAGGGAAATGTTTTAATAGAAAATGACCTTTACTTCTGCATAGTGAATAGATTCAAAAGTTAATTGAGCTAACCACATTACTGCAGTAATTTGTTTGTGGACGCATTACCATTATGAGATTAACTCTGTAACATTAGTGTACTTAAGAATGGTCACAGGACAGACTGTAAGGGAGCTTGCAACATCAAGGAGTGGGTGTAAAGCTTGCACATTTTTCTCTGTTGAAACCCTAAAAAAAACATCTGCAAAGCCTGCTGGTATTTTATCAAAATAATTTATTAATGCTATTGAAATTCCATGGGAAAGTTTAATATTACTAATGCAGAAGACCACTGCCTTTCTAAAAAAGTCTACTTCCCTTCTTCTTACAGGGCCTCCTTGGAAATGAGAGTGCAGCCCTAGTGAGTTATTGCATGGGCCAGATAGTTTAATATATGTCTTTGAGAACTCTGCCATCAAAAACAGCACACAATGGCGCAGAGCCCAGCTGAACATGGTCAGAAAGTACAATTGCCGTTTAATGCTGGCAAACAGCAAGAGGAACAACAAAACAAGATTTAAACCCATCATGACTGTAGATATATGGCCTGCCTTTCAAAGCCGTACTGATGTTTCGCTCATGTTTGCTCTGTTTATGAGTGTCTGTAACATTGCATTTATCTGTGCTGGGTATGTTGAGAAGGGAAGGGAAGAAACCTTGGCCAGACAAAGAAGAGATGCGCCAGATTGGCAGTGTTGGCTAAACACAGGATATTCTTGAGTAATTCAAACCTTTGAACTTGCCTTGTTGAGACTTAAAGTGAATTTGACTATTGCGTGTCCTGGCTTGCAAGTCTATTTTCAAAATATTTCCTAATTCTATTTGCTGTGCCTGACTGTTTCTACATCCTTCTCTCCTGAGTCCTCATTTCATAGGAGTTGTGAGGAATCTGTCAGGAATGTGAACAGAGAAAAAAACTCATCTATTTTTTTATGTTGCTGTTGTGCCACCACACCCTGGCCTTCCAGATTCAATCTAAAGTTCAGCCCTAAGCTGGCAGAGGAAGAGCAAGGATCAGAAATCCAGGATGGGGGACTGACTTTGTGAAAGTAGGTTTTGTGTGTGTGCGTGGACATGGAAGCGAGAGAGAGAGAGGCACAGATTGGATTCATTTGCCCTTAATTCATGTCCTGCCTGAAACCCTCTTCAGAATATCTTGTAGCATTTCTTCTGAGGTTTTTCCATCTGTGCAGAAACCAGCTGATGATTTGATGCACATGGTTATTGTTTGATGCCCTCTCGTACATCTCTTCTATTTTGTGTCAGCATCACACTCTTTTACATCTGCTGATTAATTCTGTTGCACTTACTTGTTTCTCTAAATGGCATGCAATTCATTCATATCCTAGGCTGCTTCTTGCCAGTGATTGATATTTCTCTCTTAGCTTTGCAAACTTATTTTAATATTTTTCTGTCCTTGGGAATACTGTTATCTTTTGTAATTTACACTTTAATCACATTTTTAAAATTGAGACTGGAAGCTTGAGTTGGGATTACACAAAAGCAGACTAAAGAATATGGCTTTGATTTCCGTTCTGTGTGCAGTGCACACTTCCCAGGCAGTTGTAGGGACTGCACAGAGTACTGTCTGAACAAGATGAAGAAAAACATCAAGCCCAGGAGCTTTGGAGAAAAAAAAAAGTTAAAGGAAGTTTTCAAAATATTTATGCCCACTGCATGCTATCTACTGTGAAAAAAAATAATAATTCCTTAGAAGTATCACTCTCTGAATGGCTGATGTTTTCAGAGCTCAGACAGACGTGACTGTGGTTTAAAGATGGCCAGATGGAAGAGGAAGCTGCTTGCGCCCTCCCAAAGGATGCCAGGACCCTCTTCTCTTGCAAATTGTCTCCCAAAAAACTGTTTTCAGCTGCATGTTTCACAGCAGCTAAGGTATGGAATGGGCTTACATTCACACATCGAGCTGAAAACTACAGTGACATCTGTCAGAGAGGGAGGGATGACAGCCGCAGGTGATAATAGCTGCAGTTGTCGGATTTTAATCCACTTGTTCGTTGGAGTAATCTTTGTCTTTGAAAAATACAGAAGGCAGTGAAGAGTGAGGGAGAGGAGTAAAACGTGAGCAAAAAGATTCTCCACTTCCCTTCCACTATTGTCACCATTACAGGCACTACTAATTGCCTTTTTTTTTTCCCTTTATGTCCCAAAAACATAAAAAAGGGATAAAATAGCTGGCAGTATCCTCAGTTGAAAACTCATGACCCTCCTAGAGATTCACTCTATTGTGTAGCCCGTAAGATGTGAATTAACAAGGCAACAAGTAAAACAACTTTATTGTTCCTCTGTGATTTCCTCTGTGGTTTTCCCTGGGGTGTGTTTAGATTGTCAGTCCTTGGGACAAGGGGCTGTGTTTAGTTTTTATCCTATATAGAACAGAATACTATTTTTGGCAGTAACAGCTAGTAAATATTTGGGTTTTTTTCAGTGTGAAAGGAGCTTTTTAGAAGTTGGTTTGTATGGATTTTTTCAACAGGTGCATGACATTTTAGATGTATTCCTAGTCCTAGCAATATTCTCATTTTTAAGTGCAGAGCATATTGCTGGAACCAGTAACTTGCTACATTTGGTAGTTAAAATGAATTCCTCAGGTCTCTTCATTTAACTAAGGGACTATTTCTTCAAAGATCTTGTAGAGGGAGGGAGAGAGAGATCGCTTCCTCCTGGAAGTAGGAAATACATTCCCATGATCACTGAAGCTGAAGAACTATCCAGAGGAATTTTAAGAGATTTTTGAGGAGCTGCAGCCTTCTGCCAGGACCCCAGAGCAGTTATCACCTTTGTGTTCAGCAAGCTGGAGAAGACATTAGTTTTCACCGCTCCACCGATATAATTCTTATTCCTGCTTAAAACTTGCTGAAGTCTGCGACCCCCCTTCTGGGTACCCATCACATTTTATATCTTCCTTAGGGTCCAGTGCAAAGCTTCGTAATACTTCAACTGTAGCCAGGTTATTAAAAACCAGTAGGCTCTTAGGAACAGGAATGTCTTTGCCTAAAACTTTGTGCCTAATGATGATGAACGTTTTATTTCATTCTTCCAACCATCTGTTGGTTCCTATCCATGACACACTTCTCCCGCATTTTTCTCAGCATATGGTACATTCAGGCTGTGCTCCGTGGTCCAGCCCAAACTGCAAGAACCATTTTAATAAATAAGTGTTTATAAATAATTTTAATGAAAATTTATAAATACCTGATCCATTGTATTCTCAGCTATGGGCTACAAAGAAGGCAAATTTATGCTAAAGCAACTACTTTTGCATTTGCAGAGGAAGTTTAAGAAGTCTTCTCACTTTAACTTCTGAAACTCACTGAGGGTTAATCTAATCAACTTCCACATAACAGAGACTGGAAATGGCAATGTCTTGTTTTAGTGCCCGGCTGATGGTTTGCAAAAGTCTATTTTATAATCTGGACTGAGTTCATTGTAATTTTCCACATATTGTTCCTTAATTTGAGAACTGTATAAAATCAGATTAAAAATAGAAACCATTAAATTACGCAACCTGTTGCTGCCCAAAAGCTCAGTTAATACTACAGCGGGCAAAGTAGAAATAATTTGTGTTTGAATATCCCATTCCTTGTTTGAAAAATAATGCACAGAATTTTTATGAATAGTAGTATACAGAATTTACTATTGTTCATTCTTGTTTTTTTTAAGTCAGTTTGCATGAATAATTTTCTCATCTTTATGCAGAAACTTTCTGTATTTTTGTTGACTAAAATATTACTAATCTAATTTCCTATTAAAAAACTCATTTCCAGCATTGCAGAGCTGAAAGGTGCTACCAAGCATTTAGTCTTCAATTTACATACAAGAAACCCTGTAATCTGATGGGGGATTTCACACAAGGATGGCTGCATGCAATTACATAGGCAAAGAAAAAATTTCGTCCAAGGCTCTACAATAATTTCATCTGTTGGTCTCCCATTGAAAGGTTCTCCTGTTGTTAAACAGCTTATTGATGTGGACTTAAGGGTAGAAAAATATACACAATGTTGTCATACTAGGTTTTCAATGCTGTTTGCATTTCTTTTTATTTATTTTTTTTTAATTATAATTTGGGCTTGTTAGAAAGGGACAAAGTAAACAGATTGGAATAATTCATTTGAGTTAACACTCATTGACAAGAAAACATTAAGCATTCTCCAGATGAAGCATCAGTCATGAAAGACAGAAGGATAATCCTAACATTACAACTCAAGTAAATTAGTTTTTGAATATATATTCCAGCATTGCATGAAGCTGTACCAATTCTTAATAGTGGCATAATAATATGCACTTTTAAATGATGCCAGAAATCTTCATTACAACAGAGAGAGGATTCGCTGTTTGTGTTTATTAATGTGGGAATTTTGGAAGAGTATTTGATATTAAATGTCACAGTCTACAGTGATTGGAGCTAAACAACTGTAAAACTGATTGAGAAGGTTTGGGCAGATAAATACACATGGCAAACAGAGCTCCACACGCTGCCATGGTGGAAGCACATCCCGATGTTATGCCTCTGGCATCACAGAACAAGTGCAACCCAGTGAAGCCAGGGCAGCCCCTTTGGAAAGGCATTGAGTGAAGGTGGAGGGTGCTGGACCACCGTAAGCTTGAACCTGAAGCACATTTGCTCCTTCCGAGTACAAGGGAACCATTTGTACCTTAGCTGGCTCGCATCTTCCTCGATTTTGAAGACTCACACAGTTTAGCTGTGTCTGTCTATAGATGGACAATTGAGGTGTAGTTTTTCTTAATTGCATGAGGGTGGATATAAAATTCTGCCCCATCACTCTATGCCAACATGACCATCGTAGTTGTTCCTCAGAACCTTTGACTCAAAGCTGGTATCTCACTGTCCATGAAGACCAGGACATCTTTCCTTCAAACAGAGGGTGGAACAAAGCAGGGCAGGGAACTACCTTGCCTTGTCTGTGCGGTAGGCTTGCATTACCACAGAAGAAGCTGTTGCAATAATGTTAATTTAACTGTTACATTTCTCTTGAATTAACTGATATGCTGTGAAATTCACAGTAATGTCCTTTACTGCAGAAGGTTTGAGACACAGGACTCAGGCTGGGAAGGAGCGTCTGGAAATCTGACTCGGTGCTCCGCAGATCTTAAAAGAAAAAACAACAAAAAAAGAAAATAAAAAAGGTATGTTACAGAGCAGCTGATCCATCTCCTAGTTATACCACGTGTGTTCTCCCAGCCCACACTAGGCCATAAATGAAATGTGGCTAAGAGTTTATGTCCCTATAAATACTACGTATATTTACTAAATGGCGAGTGATTTGCATTATTATGATATTTGATCAGTGGTATTCGAATCCAGCTGGTAAAGTTTCAGCAATGAGCTGGGAGAGCAGCAACAGTCCTTCTATTGTCTTCAGTTGGCGTTGTGAGGCAGCAATGAAAGCAATACAGCCAGCGATGCAGTAATCTAATACAGAATACAGGCTGCTTCTTTTGTAAAACATCTTCTCCTAAAAATGCTGGCAAGTACACATTGTTTCCTTATCGTTTTTTCCTCTTGAGAGATTTCAATTCCATTTACCCCACGGGCCCAAATCCTTCCTGAACACATGAGTTAGACAGCAAGGAGGATTACTAGAAATAGCGCAGACAATGACCAAAGGCCGTCTTGCGTGCTTTTTCTTTCCAGCCAGCCACCCACCTTTCATTATCAAGGGGATGAATACCGTATCTGACTGCATAATCAAAATCCAGTGACCTGTCAGAGCAGGCAGTAAAATAAAGCTCTCTTGCTGTTTCCCTTTGACTAGGCTTCAGTTCTGGAACCCTTTTAACCCAGATTTTCTGACATATTGTAACTTGTAGGCATTTAAGGATGCAACCACTGTGCTAATATGTTTTAGATTGTGTCCTTATAATATATATGGGATATTTAGTGTCACGATTTCTGGTGAAATTGGAGCACCCTGATGCCAAAGTCATAGGCTTTAATTAAAAGAGCTACAGCAAAGAACAGCTAAAGCATGTTGAACAATAGAAATCCCTGACCAGTTTTTCCAGCGATTTTTCTGCCTGTGATATTTGCCAGCACATTCCTGATGAATGTCTAAGGTAAAAGTGAGTGCTAATGTGGATCTTGAATGCCATTCAACATATGGAAAGAACCACTTACTTTTCTTTAAATGTAGTCCCACATAGTGACCAATGAAAAAAAACTTTTATTTCCCCCCCCTAATTCATTACAGCACGCTTAGTGGATTAGTGCTGGGCAAAAGTTCAGAGAAGGTCATATGAGATGCCAAAGGGGCATATTCTCCTGTTGCACAGCCTAAACCTAAACTCTATCCCCTAGAGCCAACTCTAGATTTTGTAGAGAATGGGGGAGAGCTTATTTTAAAATGTTTTTCCCTGCAGTGTTTCCTTTGTTCCCTCTTAGCTGAGTCAAAAAAGCAGGTGTAATACTCCTCTTTGTGGATTGGTGAAGGAAAACAGAAGGGCTGGTTTCATACCTCCATGTCAACTGTGCTACCAAACAGGGTCCCAGAGCAGGTATCCTTGTAAGCCCCACAGGTCTCTGGTCTATTTGTCTTTGGGGGTAGAAAGCGGGCAAATTTCATGAAGAGTCCTCTCAAGGTCTTCCAGAGGCTGCAGTATAGAACCCCTTTATAGTCATTCTGGATTTCCATTTTTCAGACTAAGTAGTAGCCAATGTTCTGGCCTATTTTAACAAAAACTTTTCTGCATTTTTAGAGAGAACAACTCAGGAAAAAGTTATGAGATTCCTTTTTATTTTTTTTCCCCCTTTTCTCTCCTTTCACAAAGATGTTAGGTTGGTTCCCCACCCAACCATTTTGCCCAAAGAGGATGAAAAATGGTTCCTTTTGTAACACAGATTCTGAAGGTCCAAAAATAAGAAATGTCATTTGTCCCATTTATTAGCAAAATGTGAAAATTACAGAAGTCATCCCATGAGCGTGGTACCAAACTCAGCAGCATGCAGCAGACTGCCTGATTGTATTGTATTAACACTAGACCTCGATCTGTCTAAAAGCACTTGACAGACTGTGTCTTTGCATCAGGCCCTGGACTCTTTGAGTTACCATTTTTTTATCTTTTTTTATCTTTATCAGTATTAAATTTTTAATACTGATAGCTTTCTAATTGGCTGATTCTTTGAGTATTTTCAGATTAGGCACTGCTCCTAGGCAAGTAGACTTTTAAAGACAAGATCTTCACAGCCTGAGATACATCTCTACTTAGTGTGCAGAAGTAATATTTCCTGGACATCTGTTCTGTGTGACAGAGAAGAAGTATCATAACCTGGTGGAAGTTATTAATTTTTAATATTTTATTTCAAATTTTAAGGTGTGCAGTTGCTGGATAATGAAAAATACTTGGAAGCAAGCATTTTGGGAGAAATGTACATGAATCAGAAGGATGCTTATTTTGTATTTTCACTTCCTATGATCTTCAGAAAATGCTGACTGCAGTCAGCAATGTTGGCAACAGTCCTTTTTTCACAGAACTCTTGAAATATTGCAATACCTCATTGCCTGCAACAGCCAACCAGGCTTTTAATAAATTAGTCCTGAATTTATAGACAGATTCTAGAGAGATTCTGAGGTCAGAAGAGACTGCTATAATAATCTAGTGTATTACCTAACTTCCTTTTTAACACCAACTGTAGAATTTCGCTCAATATTGTGGCTAAGATCAAGAAAATCTTTCAGAAAGACATACAGTTTATATTTAAGATGATAAGGGATGGGGAATTCACCACATCCTTTGGTGTTGTCCTTAGTTTTTAATTGCTTGCACTGATAAAAATCTATGTTATTGTGAGTCCGAAGTCTTCTAACTTCATCTTTGATGATCTTGCTCAGTTAAAAGCAATATGATACAGATGTAATTTTACACACTGTATTTTACATACCCTGCTCAGTAAGACCTGGCTGCCAAATGAGAAACATTAGTCTTGAGTCTCACAAATTCTGAGCATGGAAAACATGAGCACCCAGATCATACAAGAGGGGGGGAGCGAGGAAGGATGAAGCCCAGAATGACGTTTTGTGCTGAACTTCCATCTGCAAACTGGACACAGTCAACAATGGAGACCAATTTTGAAAACCTATCCTGTAAATAACACAACTCAGAGTCAGAAATACATTTTCAAGACAGTGTCTGCTGTCAGGTTAGCATTCTATTGATGCTTCAACATCTCCTTTTTAATGGTTTTTGATGTTTCTGTAACTAAAACCAGGTTTGTTTTACAAAGAGATGGTTTGCAGACTATTAGCCAGTACTGTGACCTAGAGATAATTCTTAATGCTACTTCTGTTTGGTATAAAATCATGATGTATTGTCACCTTGAACCTACCATCCTCTCGTAAAGGGCTTTAATCTTATTCTTCCTGTTGAACAGAGGCATTCTCATATCCTTTTGTAGTCAAATCATAGGATCTCACTGAAGCTCTTTTCAAAGAAAGGAGTGTATTTGAAAACTGAAAATTTAAATTTGATTTGAAACGCTAAGATAAATATTTTGTATTCTAATAGGTTTTTATTTTTGTATCGAGGACAAAAAAGAGAGCAGGAACTTCAGCTTCAAGATAAAAGTCTGTTGAGAAAGCCTGAACCAAAACCAGTACTCCAAATTCATTTTTTACTTTTCTTTGCTGATGATTTTTCTCTCCATTTCTTCCTCTAAACACAGAAGGGTATTTGCCATTGCAGTGATAAAACTGTGAGCAACATACAGTTCAGTCATGCCAGGGAGAGAATATGATACTTTACATGAACATGTCAAGGTAATGTCAATTAAAAAAAAAAAAAAAAAAAGAGAGAGAGAGAAAAAAGAGGCACAGAGTGACTTTTTAAATCTTTCACACAGATCTTATCTATTCATAACCCAAATCAAAGCAACTCTGATTGCTCTATCAAGTGTAATATATAATTAAGGCAATTCAGTCCTAAGGTTTGGGGTTATCGCAGTTCTTTTGATTTGAGTTGCTGATTGTCTTAGTGAAAGAGCTGGTTGGGAATTTTTTGACAGAGAGGTTTTCATCTTAAAGAAAAAAATAATCTGTCAAAAGGAAAACTTTTTAGTGAGGACAAAGCCTGCAGAATAATCAATAGCCCAGAAGTTATAGCACTCACAAGAGCCTGGTGTTGCGAGTCCCTGCTCTCCCAGCAATGCCTGAACCACTGGGCTGCTGGTTAGCTGAGGCTGCGCCAGCCACTCTCTGCTCTTGTCTTCATTTAAATTGTATTGCAATAAATGCCCTAACTACTGGGCTGTATATTCAGTCCCTCTGTCTCCCTGGATGATTTTGATTCGGACCTCATATGGGAGTGGGAAAGGTTTGAAATGCTAAGAAAGCACTCTCCTACGCTGCACGTCTCAGCTCTGAGATCTTAGTGAACTGGCCTGCCCTGAAGTTTGACCTCTGCAGTCTTTTTGAATGTTCATTATACCAGAGACCCGGAGCACACATGAATTTCAGCATTTGTGCAACACCCATGAGACTGAAGGCACCATGCATATGCTTGCACTTCCCTGTACTCATAACCACCTTCATGAACCGGGGTGTGAGCAGCACACAGATTTTAATATCGTTTAATGGTGAGGTTGCAGACATTTTGAGGCTGGGACTGTCTATACATATACAGACGGCGCTTAAAGCTACACATTAGCAGGATACAGTTAGGCTGAAAGGTGTTAGCAGCTGCCAACAGGGATGTCCTGGCTCCAAAGAAAACAGCAATCCTTGTTAAAAATAATGGGTGTGCCAAGTAATTGGCCAGGCTCAAAGAACAAAGCAATCAAGCCTCTTTATGAGGTAAAAGCAGCTGGTGGCTGAGGAAATACCAGTGGCACTTGGATGTAGCTTTACTACACAGGAGCTTCAGCAGCAAGGAGCTGGAGTTCGTTTGTTCGTTCGTTGGTTTGTTCATTCGTTCCTTCCTTCCTGCCCTCCCTCCCTCCAGTCTCGTGCCCCTCAGCACCGGCTGCTCACGGGGCTCTGCTCTGAGCTCAGCTGGACTTCAATGGGGAAAAAAGAGGGGTTAGTGATAGCTGGGTAGGACAGCTGTGCTGCCTGAAACAGAAATGACATTGAAACTGCAACCTGATTGTGTTCCATTTATTTGGGGTTTTTTACCTTTTTGATGGTTTAATATGATATTTTTTCATTGTGAATAAAAATGAATAAAATAATATAATTTCAGTATTTTCTTTAGCATTTAGTGCCTCATAAACACATTTTACTGAATATAAGACTGAGAAATATGAACTCATAAATTCCTATCCCAGCCGTGCTGCTTGCTAGGATGTGTGTCTTTAACATGTGCACTCCATTCAGGGTGGGATTTACATTATCTAACTTCAGCTGTCTAAAAGTTAAGTGGCTAGGATAAGTTACTCATATAAACATATTCCTGAGTCAGCTGAGGGTGAACCACCTACACAAAGAACTCCTACCTATCCTAAAAAAGGGTTCAAAACCAGGTGCTGAGCCTGGCCCCAGCCTTAGAGAAAGCCTAGATGACTGGCAGCTGATTTTTAGAGTACTGAATTTAGGTGTGATGAATTCCAGCCTTCTAAAATCAAAATCTTGTGTCAGTGAAATTTAAAAGAAGATTCTTGCGTATTTCAGTAGGATGAGGATGTGTCTTTTACATCTCCTTTCTTTCTTATATTTTAGAAGGAGCGCATCCTGAAGTGCCTGATAGCCCAGACCCAGCTGAAAGCCTCCTTCCGTGTCCCATTACATGTTGCACTGGCAAGTGCTACACCAGGTAGTGCCAAGTGGGAGAAAAACACAACACACCTTGCTTTTTTTGTGAATCTGTTCCTGGTCCTCATCTACCTCAATCATCTGACGCTTTGGAAATCTAATTAATATCTGTAAAATGCTTCCTAGGTGGAAGACGTGAAAGCCTCTCTATTTATTAATAACAAACACTTAAAAAGAGAGCACTGAACACTTAGACCTAATCATATATGCTACCGCTGTATTATGGAGGAGATGAGAAGTCCAACATAACTAATCACCAACCTGACAAACCATGCAGCCCCAGTCACAGAAATTACACAATTGCAGCAGGGAGCTGTCTTTTTTTTTTTAAATAACATTAAATAAAGGCTTTTGTTCAAAAAAGTTATATTGAAATGCCCACCATCTGCATTAAACTCACAATAGCAAGGAAATTCAGTGTCTGAAAATCTCTCCTTAACTCATCCCATTGTGCCCTGTAGATGGAAAACTTATTTGCATCTAATAAAGCAATGCATGCCAATAGAAATCTCATCTCTATTGGCAAGTTGTGTAATTCTTTATAGCTATATACTAGATCCAGATGCTTTGGCAAGGGATATCTTCCTTCAGAAGTACTGCTTGAGGGAGCCTGTATCGATTGCCTTTG
Organism: Aramus guarauna; assembly: GCA_013400195.1. Classification (NCBI taxonomy): domain Eukaryota; kingdom Metazoa; phylum Chordata; class Aves; order Gruiformes; family Aramidae; genus Aramus; species Aramus guarauna. The sequence continues at coordinate 715,362 of VXBL01004884.1, read as the reverse complement.
CAATTATAGATTGGACCATGGCAATCACTAAAGACAGGGAAACGGTTTGATTCTGCATTGTACAGGCTCATTCTAGCCTTTAAAAACAAACCAAAAAAGCCATTTATTTTTTCTGTCTGTATATTTTTAGCAGTGCATCATAAAAAAAAAAAAAAAAAAAAATTAATCGGGCTATTAAGGAAGTTAACCACTATGTCCTGCAGACATTTCCAGTTTTCACAATTCAGCAATTAAAATAGTACAAGGATGGTCCAGCCCAAAATTCCAATAAATAACTGCAGATCAAGCCACTGATTGTCGCTGGAGGGACACTTCCCTCAGCCTTTGCTAACGACTCTGTGGTTACCCTACTATTACCTACCTAGAGTGATCAGCAGCCCGGCTGCCATTTCAGAGCAGAGCAAGAAATCCACAGGGCACTGGTCGCTTTTGCTCCACAGCTGCCTTTGTACTCAAAGCCTGTGACTAGACACAATTCAGACTAATTTGTCTTAAATCAGTTTAGTTAGATAGGGGCAGCTTGTAGGTGGGCTTATATTTAACATTAAGCAAATCAACTTAGCATGAGCTTGTGGCTTTACAGGCACGTTTTAAATGACGTGAGTAGTTTTGTGCCAAAAGAAGGCCCATGCTGTGGCTTCTGCTGGCACACCCAGATCCAAATCAATGTAGCAGTGTAAAGTCACATCTGGAGATGTTTGTAATCATCTCTTAAGTTTTAGATGGTGCGTATGATATTTAGTAGTCTTTTAACCCAAAACTTCAGGTTTCAATATACAGGTAGAACAGGGTTTGCCATCAATGAGATGTTTGGGGAACTAGTAGTTAACCTAAGCTTAACAAAAACACTCAAGGAAATCAGCTGAACATCTGTGGACATTTCCTATCTGTTGCGTCCTCATTCTAGTCTACTCCATTGTTGATTTATTCAGTAACTTGGATGCATTCATTGATGGAAATGAGTTTAGTGCACATAATTTCTTTAACTTTGCCCAATGATTTTCTTTTTCAGTAGTATAATTAGCATAACATTTTTGAAAATTATCAAGCCAACACTTTTGAGTTATTTACCTTGACTGATTCTGTGGCTGGCACAAGACAGTTCTGCTCTAACTTGCAAGTTTCGCAACAAAAAAGCCCAGGTTGAGGATGGTATTCCCATTCTCAAGAGAATGTAGCCATTGAAAAAATGAAAGGAGGAAAACAAAACTGAGGGTGTTATCTTCTTTACTTAAAGACTGGCTGAGAAAATATAAGTATCACACCTTCTGAGTTTTCCCATATAACATGAAATATGAGGTCTTTCCCTTAGATAAGTTACAGATACAAACAGAAGCAATAATGTTAAAGAAAAGTTTTCTGTGGGCAGCTTTTATAATTTGAGAAAGCTTGAGTTCTGCTGTTATGGTCTTCTATAGGGAAAATACTGAATTCTGCAAATAATCACAGAATATGCTGGGTATAGTTTATTAGCTTGATCTTTCTTATTTAATTGATGTTTGCTGTGAAAATACAGTTCAGCCAAGCAGAAGGGGGAAAAAGTGTGTTGAGCTACATTAATTTCACTTGTACAAGCACATAACCAGCCATGCGGTAGTTCCATAGGTTAATTTCATACCCCTGAGAGACGCTCAGTCTGGTGGGTTTTTCTCCTTGTTAAAACTTCACATTCATAAATAAAATTGAGTTTTCTTGCTTTGCTAGAAAGTCAAGATTCAATGAAAGACAACTACTACCTCTTGTCTTGACCACTCTGCCTTCATTTTCCCCTGGGCTCCTTTTAGGCAAGGTGAAATAGTGTCCCTGTGGATTGAACCCCCATTCTCTAAAATATGATAGAGACGAATGCTTTTCAGCTACAAAGATTATTGTGGTTCTGTGTTTCAGAAAAAAGCAGAGATAGCATCACAGGAACAAAGGAACAGATCCAACACCATTTGACATAAATGAAAATCTTTCAATTCACTTCAATAGGCTTTAATCGGACCAGTATTGCCTTATTTCCTAGTTTTGTTTTGAAGCATCCTTTACACTTAGAGATGAGAACTAAACCCTTCTCCCCCTCCCTCTTCATGTTTATGATCCAGGCTTTTGTAATAGTAGCACTTTCCTGCAACGTCTGCAGAATACCAATGAAATATTTCTTCCCGTAGTGACACACACAATCGTCCTCAAGTGGGAGGAACGGTATTTACAATATCCTACTAGACTCTCTCTTTAGCTCACTAGGTTACTTCATCTGCATCTTATGGCTTACTACCAAGTGCTGTGAGAACACAAGGAACACCTACACCTCACCAGAAACACAAACTGAATGGCTTAAAACACATAGTCTCTCAATGACTGACTCACAATTTTTACTCAGAGAATATGGGCTTTATTGCAGCTATGCTGTTGTGCCAAAATGTAGTCAACAAAGTGGTATAGTAGATAAGTTTAGATGAAGGTGTTTACTGGTGGACAAGCCAATAAAACCTCCTGGCTCAAATGTTTTAAACTCCTGGACCTTTTTCCAACTTCACTTACTTTTTAAATGCACAGCATGGCAAAGTTATCCAGCAGGCAGCCCAGTTGTATATGGGACTCTGCAATGCATGTTTGGTTTTAAGCATTTCTAATGCTGTTACTCTGATAGCAGTCAGGGTTTCTGGAAATAATCAGTGAATCCCAAGTCAGAACAAAAGTGCTAATGTGGTACCAAGTTCCTGAGTAAATAAACAATTGCTAAACAAAATCTTTTCAACAGCATTGTATGTCTGTGTCAACATTGTGTTTCCTCTGTGAGTCATCTGGTCAGCAGCACTCCAGATACATAGAAGAGGTCATCCACTTCCTACAGCTCTATGCCGAAGACTGAAGTTTTGTTACAGAATATACCACTCAGGGTTTCCTGTGAGCTGCAGGAGTTGCATTTTTTTGGCAGGATTAGAGACAAAAATCAGATGGTAAGAAAATCCTGATGGGCATATTTGAGGGGGAATAAAGACATGAAACAAATGCTGTCTCATGAAACAAATGGCCAGTCTCAGAGTGGCCATTAGCTAGTCAGAGACAGAGAAACATTTTGTTCTTTATCATCCAACCATATAGATATACAATTTTAGTATATGGGAAGGATGCCTCAGATATTTTGTGTACTGCAGATTAATAGGAAATAACTAACAGAGGGGGGAAAAAAGACATACTCACAGGTACACTTTTGCTTGATCGTTCTTATTTAATTGATGTTTGCTGTGAAAATACAGCACTTCAGTAAAAAAACACAGATTTCACACATGTTCAGAACTGGATCCAGAAACAGGAGGAACCTACTTTTTAGCTCAGATATAAGGGAGTAGCCACAGTCCCAAGATTTTTTTGATCAAATGTGGGAAACCCCAGAGAACTCCTTCATTTCATATGATTGCCACTAATTAAGACATGTAGAAAGCTTACAATAATCAGTTCATTTGATAGGATTTTTGCCAAGGCAGTTTGAAAGAGCTTGCAAAAAAATTTTGCAATCTGTGTGTTGGTCCTGATTCAGCTTGAACCTGAACTCCAGGGTCTGCTTTTTAATGTCCCCCTACCCATGGCTTAGCTAAGCTTCTTATCTCTTGTTGTGGTACTTTTCAGGGTCCAAGCAGAGATACTCAGCCTTTTTCTAAGACAAATACAGTAAATCTCTCCTCTGTCATGATAATGTAAGGTTCTTGGATGAATCACTTCACAAATTTCAAACTAATATCTTATTATTTTTCACCGATATAACATGTAGGTGGATAACATTCCATCACCGGTGACTGTAATCACCTTCAGCCCCAATTCAACATCCCAAGTTCTGGCTTGATTAAGTATTTGTCGCTTCTATTTCATCCTCTCCTGACAGAGATAACTTTGTTTTAATTCAAACTGTCACACTCTGGAGTTCAGGAAGGACATGAAAATGTCAGGTAATAATCCCTCCTCAATCTTGTGAGTAGTTAACACTGCTAATATGCAGAACCATTAGTATGTTGGCATGATTTTAACTTAATCATTTGCAGCAGCCCAAGCTTTACTGAGATCCGTTAAAGCTGATCTGGATAAGCGTCGCCCATCTTTACATGCTTTACTCTGCTTTCAGTGCTTAATAAAAGACACCTTTAATCTTGCAACTTTTCCTGTATTTTTGTAACTTTATTTTAAATGAGTTTCATCAGTAATTTGAACAGTTCATAAAAGCAAATACCTATTATTTTTCAAAGATATAACCTTTTGGAAAGTAATCCAGCCCAAAACATGGCCTCTGTGTGGATATTGCCATCTCTGGATGTTTGAGACTATCGTGGTAGCATAGTTAGTCATGCAAATAAATAGAAAAACTGCCTACATTAACAAATTAAACAGCTAATCAAAAGCTAAATAATATCTGAAGGAGCTGATCACAGATAGATAATAACCAGTTTTATGTGCCTATCTTTCCAGCTGTCTTTGTCTTTAGTAGGATAATATCTGGCACCTCATTCCGCAATTCTGTCTCCAAGTGGAAGCCTCAAGAAGAATAACATTCACCCCAAAAGTTACAACTTCAGAGACAGGGAAGAAGCATTATCTTTTTAAACAGTTAAATACTCAACATGTTTATACTACAAAGGAGATAAATATAAGGTTCCCAAGGCCTTTGTATTGTTGACAATGAAATTGAGTTTCTATCTGCATCTTCTATTAGATGAACTCATTATTCTACTTTAGTAGAATGGGATTATTGGTGTAGTATATTCATACAACCACTTACCTACTTTCTCTGACTTCTTTTATCCTTTGAATTATTAATTTTTTGCTCTGTAGCATAAGTCAGTAGCAATATTCAGCACTAGTTCACTTTCTTCTTACTTGAATGTACTTGCTTGAAATGCATGACACCTGCCATCTCCGTACCTTTAGTAATGATGACTAAACACAGCCAAGGGGCAGTTTTGTAGCTGATGAGTCAAATTATAAACAGAAGTAAATGACACACTCTTGTTCATGAGTAAATCTTTGTAAACAGTCAGAGCGAGCACTTCAAAGATGAAGAAATTTTCTGGGCTGAGGACTGCAGTTTGGTGTACATTACTCTCTTCCTCCATAATGTGGGTACAAACATTGTATAGTTTCTATGCTTATTCACAGACCATCTGCTTGTATTTCTGAAACCCTTTAATCTGAACTGGATCTCTCTTGGAAATCTCGAGCCCTCATTATATTTGTAGCCTGCCTACAACAGCAACACGTTAAAAGCAAATACTTTCAAGCTCACAACTCCATAGCAAACTAATGATCACTAACTCATACCTTCATAGGTTGACTGAATTGAATTTGTTTCTATGAGTTCAGGTTAACACAGAATTGAGGAGATGATGTCTTCCTTGTGGGAAATCAGACCAAGGTCATAATCACCTTTCTCTCAAAAACTTTCAAGGTGACCTGAAGACCAGCTGTGAGAGTTTTTTTTCAGTTTTTCATTCCTGAGCTTTTTGGCACAGTGTTTTGGTTTCCCACTTTCTCACTGGGTCCCATGGCTTTTGCCATATCACCTGTATTTATGTGGTGCCCTGATGTGGACCAGCAGTTACCGCCCACTATTTGTTTCTTTCATCATTTCCCACGGGGGTTTTTTAGCGTTGTAGCAACAGCTAGGGGATCCTCTTCAAAACTGCTAAGCCTTTGACAAAACAGCCACAATAAAACATTTGCTTAGTCTTTTCCATTTCTGTGTCCCACAGTTTCCATTTCTCCTGACTGCAAGTATTTAGATTCTCTGATGCACTGGAGCCTGCAAAAGCTGCCTCCAATTGCATTCTTGAGCTCCCATGGAATTAAATAGGACCTCACAGTCAAGACTACTCTTCACTCTGCTTTGCACACATCAAATTCCCTATGCAAGGGGAAAAAAAAATCTCTGAATATTTCAGAAGTAAGTTGAGGTCTGCTATGAGTGACTATTGTGCCCAAAATGTCATGCTTTACAAAGTATGCTTTTAATTTAAAAAACACGTTTCTGGCTATCACTTTGAACAGCTCTAAGGTATAGTAGGAGGTAATTCTCTCACTCCAGACCAGGCAGAAGGCATGCATCTTTTTCAATTGTTAAAATTCAAAAGTTAAGAAACCTTGTAAAGGCCAGAATTCATTTATTTGGTGTTTCTAACATATCTTTTTCCTTGCAAGAACTTTTTTTTTTTTTTCCTTTCTGGTGTCACAAAGTCATTAGTATTTACTCATGAAAAACTATTTGGCAAAGATTAAGTCTCTGAAATTAATGAAGGATCTAGTTATGAGGGAACAAATTTAATATCAACGAGATTAAAAGTCTAGCAAGAACTGATTCTAGCTATTTCTGCTCTGGCTTTGTAAAGGAAAGAAGAAGAAAGGCCAAATTCTCAACTGGTATTGATTGGCATTGCTTCATAGAATGAAATGGAGGTGCATTCCAATGAACACCAGCTGAATACTGGCTTTGGGATCATCAAAGCTAGTGTGTATTAACCCCATGTGGTTATTGGCCACACATTTCCCACTCTCATGTGCTGATGTGAATACATTGAATATGCTGTTGGGAAATTAACTATTCATATTATTGGGAGACATTAATCCTTACAATACAAGCAATTTCCCTGATGGAAGTTTAAAAAAAAAACAAAAAACAACAAAACAAAAAAAAACTCTGGGAAGTCAAAGGTGTACTAAGAATCTAATGCAGTGTGTTCCAGAGTTTCTCTAAGTGGGAAGTACAGTTAGTTGGGTCATTATATTTGTCTTAATTGGGGGTGATAGGTGTGCACTTTATGAAGTAGTTTTCAGGAGTGTGTCCAAAAGCAAAGTTGGCTGAAATCAAATGTGTTTCACAGCACCAGAAATCTACATGTACATTATCATATTCAATATGAGAACAGAAGTAGGTGAATCCTCAATGGTTAATGCCCTTGGAGGACTGTGAGTATGAGATTCAAATATATTAAAAACCTTGGTGGCCTCCATAAGGGAAAATAAATGACAAGTGAGAAGAGAAATGGAAAATAAAATGGGTGTATTTGCTTGTGCTGTTCTTCTTTTTTCTTATTGCATTTTTATTTCCTGCTCAGATAATCAAAAGAAAACTATATATAGCACAGAGCAAACTTTATGACAAAAGGAACTTGGTTTGAGGCTGTCTTTATTACCAGCATCTTTTTAAAAGTAGCCTTGAATATCATGGACTGATATTATGAAAGAATCTGAAATAGTGCAGAGGAAAGACATTTGCTTATTGCTATCCATGGGGAACTGATTTGTTATTTGTTTTATTATTTTATTTGTTTTATTCTTCATGTTGTAATTATATTGGTTCCTTGATATCAGCTGAGGAGTGAGCTGTAGGTTCCTATATTACAGTGGGAACCCAGGATAGCTTCAAAAGAACGCTGGGTAAACTGATAATTCAACAATTCCCTATTGTTTCTTCCTGCAACTGGCATATTTTAAGATAAGAACAAGAGAAAAATAGTCTTTAAGCTATTTGCTGAGTGCAGGTGAGCAGTGTGAAAAATTGTCACAGGTGTCTATGTGCAATGATTAGAGGGTTCAGTCACCTTTATTCCTTTCTCTCACCTCAAAGTTGGTTACATATTTAACAAGTTGGGTGATGTAATTCATGTAGGAAACATTTCTACAGGAACTATGAATGGCTCAGCTCTGTTCTCACTAACCTCAAGTTATACCTGATACCACTGTTTTTTGTGTGTTTTGCGTTTTGATTACTGATAGAGGCAGTATTTTGAAAGAAGAGTTTAGAGACTCAACAAAATCCATGATCCAAAGTTTTCCTCAAACCAAAATTTCCTGAACTGTGCTGATCTGCTCCTTCACTCCTTTCTAAAATGGTGGTTTATGAGACCAGAACCACTTTTTCATTCTGAGAGAGTTAAATCTATTTTGAAAGCCATAACAGGTCCTAGCTGTTTATAGCAGATTTATTCTGCAGTAAATGCCCCTTTTCATGTAGCTCTAATAATTAATTTGGCAGACTTCGGAAGAATAAAAGACCTATTAAATTATTGTCCTAGAGACTAAAACATTTAACCTGAAAGTCATATGACAATTGTCAGGGACTCTGTTTGCAAGCACAGTGAAGGAGGATTTCCTTTAGGAAAAATTGAGATTTTAATTATTGACTTCTAGGAAGCCATGACTAACAAGGGCTTCTCATCCTCAGTTTTCAAATCCTAAGTGTGTGCTCCTGCATCTACCGTTTCTTAAGTAAAACTCCCAAACTTCCTTCCAGTTCTCAGAGTAGCCTCATTAAATCAACTGTAGTTAAACCTTCAGTAGATTAGAACTTGTTAGGGGAATGTAGGTGTAACACTTGATTACCGTTCTAAAGCTGATGATATGAATTGATTTTTAGAGATTGGTCGGCCCTGCTACCACCACCACCTCGTCCCCAACCCCAATTTTCCCAAGCACAGGAGTTAACCCATGCATTTAACAGGCTTGCAGTAAACGAGCTCTTCTGCTCATAGGTAATTGCTGAAGTTTTTACTCAGAATAAGCAAGCCCCACAAGTTCTGTAATCCTCTGATACTGTGTCCTGTATTATCTTTAGAAAAGATGCCCTACCAGGGAAAAATATTGTATATCATCACAGCAGGAGACTTTGAGCTGTTTAGCACTATGTAACTAGATCGAGGACTAGTTCTTAACTTTTTTGAGACTAAGAGCGGTTACACCACTGCTGTTTCCACCACAATAATGACAGACAAAAGACCTAAACACACTGTCTAAAAACTGATTGTAATGGACTGGGTGCATTTCAGTGTCAAGTTTTGCTTCTATAATATCTCTTTGCATAATTATTTTTTTCCTTTTGGTCAATACACATATGATTTCTATCATATAAAGCACATAGTAATTGATCAAGGGTAATAAACAAAAAGTACATCCTAAAATAATCATTTTACTGAATCATGATGTGCCTTAGATCAATTTTGTAATTGATCTATCAATTGGCTATCTAACAGATGAATAAAGGGAGTGCTTAAATCAAAGTACTGTCTCCTGCTTTACTACAAGGTAAAACTTTGTCCACTTTGTAGAATTTAATGTGGGTATTGTACCTATTTTGTTGGCTGTTGTTCTATTAATTGTAGAATATAATTGTTAGGTAAATTAGACAGAGATGAACATTATCTCTCTATTCCTTATTGGCTGCAGTTGATTTTAAGATTAGGTCACTAGCAAAGCTTTACATAGCTTAACTCATCCTTTCAACATGATTTTTGATTGCTTATTCCCAAGTTGTTTTCTTTGGTCATCTTCCAAGTTTTTTCATTTGTCTGGTATGTAGGCTTCAAATGTTTTATATGTCATATATGCATTCACACAGTACATGCCCTTGGCAATGAAGTTTCACCACAAATTAATTTCTGAATCAACCATTCAATTTCTATGCTGAAGTTACATTTGCAAAATCTTATCAGCAGTTTATTTCACTGTAAAAGCTTCATATAGTTACTTGAATTATCTGCTTAATAAAGGATGCATTTAATGATCACAGATTTTTTTTTCTTGTAAGAACATTTCATACTAGAGAATTCTCAAATTATATTCATACAGAAATTGTCTTCACTCACTCCTGAAATTCAGTGTTGAAAAGAATAATTATTCAGCTTTGACCAAAGACATCTGGAAACATCCCTTTCTGCAATAAAAAGTGTCATGGCTCTCTACTGTGTGAATTGCAAACACAACTCCACCTTACAGAAGATCTTGCCTATGAAATATTCTGTCCTAAAAGTTTCACTGAGCACAATTTGTCTCACTTGGAAGAGTAAGAGTAGGGTTACTAGACTCTGCCAATTTTGAACCTACAGTTCAAGGGAGTCTAGGTTTTTCAAACCACTCCAGTGCTAGAACAGCTCTTCCACTTTTTGAAGTGTCAGCTTAATGAATCACTCCCCACAAAATAGTTGCTCCTGACATTTCAGCCAAAGCCCTGCTGCTTTTGCAGGAGCCTATATGCTTTTATCTTGCACATTGGTCTGAGCTGCAAAAATATTTCAGTTTATCACATACTGTTCTGTACTGTCACTTAGAAATATGCTTGTGCTTGCTGAGTGAATATTGATAAGATACCTTGAGACTGTGATAAAAATGGGGCGAAGAGAAGATATCTTTCAAATTTGATAAATAAAGTCTTTAAAACAGTGATAAAAGACTTCTGAGAGTCCATTATTGAGAATGAATTCTCAGAGGTGTACATGAAGTTGGGGGCTTATTGTTTGGTCATGCTCTTTCAAAGGTTTAGGGCTTTTACTCTGTGTTTCTAAGAAAAAGCTCTTTGAAGGTCATGTTTGAATTCAAAGCTGTACTTATTGTCTGTTTTTCCATGCTATCTACATTACTGTTGCATATCACATTTGGGAGCTCAATAGCTCCTGGAGGTAATATTTTCTAATTCCACTTATCCTACCCTCTGGTGTAGCATTTGTCAGTGCAGGTTTGTGTCTGCAGGTGTTGATAAGGTAGAAAAAGCTACCTGACTAACATTATTATACTGTTTATTTTTTCCTAGGTAGTTTGAAATGATTATCACCTCTGGACTATAGTCATGTGCTAAAAGATAACGTGCCCTCCTTCTGCAATACCACCCTCAGCACTTTAAAGCAGTGGTAGTTGTGCAGATTACCTGGCAGTGAGGAATCTTACTGTAACAGAGAGTGGGTGGAGGGAAGAGAGTGGGAAGGAGGGGGGACAGGGAGGAGCTGCTTTTCACTGCTGGTGTTATTCTTGTACTGAAGGCCATGGCTCCTTGTTCAGGTATCTGAGTGGGCAATTAATTTCTTGCTGTTAGAAAGCAGTGCTGAACATAACCACTAAACTACTGATGGTAATGGTGGTCATAGAAAAAGAAGGGAACACTAAAACGGAGCCATAAAACCCTCTGCAGCTGACTTTACTCTGCAAGATGTTGGATGCTCCAGCTGCAATCCCCAGCAAGCGTAACATGTGAGTCCTACAGCCCTGAGAGAGGTACATCTGGGCAGGGTGAGGGGGTCATCCCATGGGACCCACCAGGCGTACGGGGTGCCTCGCGGCAATCCCTGGGGCTCTCACACCTCTACACCACCAAAAATAAAAAATTATTTTTGTTCCATTGATGTTTGAGTTTAGAACCAAAAATAAAAGCATCCTGCCAATCCAGGAATGGAAACAGCCAGCCCTTTGATTGCCACATAATCTTGACCTGGCACTAATGTGAGAGGTTAAAAAAATTAAAAGCGTGCTTGAATCGTAACAAAACAGGAGATGTGCTCAGGAGCTTCTGTCGGCTGTACAGACAGCTCAGCTCCGCCGCCTCCACTGCAGTTCTCTGTGCTCCCCTCGGCAGAGCATCAGGCCAGTTGTAGGCATAAATACAACTTGGCATGTCCGACCAGACCTGCCTTTCAACACCTCCCGTGTGACAAAACATTCCTCCATTCTGTTTCTGTAATAGAAACAAGCTCCCTAAAACACATTTAGCTCTAATGGAGATAGTTTACTGCAGTCTTTCAAATCCCTTTTTTCCCCAGGCTCAGTAATAACATAGCACTGGGATCAAAACATAGGTAATAAGCACACTGGAAAAAGAGCATGTTTCTACATCATAGAAGAAAAGTTTTTGTAATTTCAGCACTTTTTTCCCCCTCATTTTTTTCTTTCTTTTTTTTTCCTTACTTTCCTACTCTCTCAACTTTAGGAGCTGATGCAAGATATTCTTATTGATGTACTCTGCATACCAGCCTAGCAGCCCGTATGCCGGTAGCTAGCCCAGCCTATGTGGGTTGTCAGTCTATGCCATGAGAATCCAATATTTCAGTCAGCCATGTGAGTGTGAACAGGTTTCTTACTCCAACATTTTCTAACAAAGATATCTAAAATATTATCCCTGGATGCATGCAAAATATATGTTTGTAAGGATAAATAAATGGATAACAGTTTTAGCACCCAATTTATATATATGTTGGACTAACTCTTTCTGCCTTAGTAACCATAGGAGGATAAAAATACATTAATAATAATTCTGGCCTGACCAGGACCCTATGAAGATTCATTAGGTAATGTGTGAAAGTAATGGAGAACTCTTTTCTGTGACTCTCTCACTCTAGTTTTGGAGCTCAACCTTACATCCTTACAGTTTGGTAACTATTATTCTCGTCCACATGCCTAAATTTCAACTAAATGGAGATTTAATCACACTTCAGTGGTTCAGTGCCTAAACAGAGGCATCCAGTACATGTTATCAGACATATGAGACATGGCTATAGATGTGGCACCTGTGAGAGACCTGTTATCCCTGTGGAGCAGCATCTGGGGACCAGAGTGGACACCACGAAAAGTGCTAGACAACTCTGCGAGAGCAGTTCAACTGAAATCTCAAGGAAAACAATCAAAATGCTCTCTAACAGACTGCATAAAGCCTGAAAGTTCCTGGAGTCACTAAATACATATACTCTGGACCCCAAAAAAATTCCTCAGCACTGTAGCAGCTTCTGCACCTGATCAGAAGCCCTGGCAAGGGAAGCACCATGCCTAAGCAACTCTGCGATCTGCACAGTGTTTAAATGTCAAGAGAGATCTTAAAAACTAGTCATGTTGGGCTAGTGTTGCACTCTCTTGAATAATCAAATAATTTCCCAGAATGGCTTGACTGGATGGCTCTCCTGAGCATGAGGACAGTTTGTTTTCACAATTTCCATGACCCAAAAGATTGTCCTTAATATGTTAACAAAACTAGGACATGTTCTGCTGTGCCCAGCCCAAAGCTGGCCAATGCCAGAGTACTCATGCAGTGGAGTTTGTGTGTGTGTGTGTGTGGCTCATGCAATAATCCTTGGCCGTTCTGAGAGGATCTGACCCCATCTCGAGGGAATGCACCATCAAGCTCGAGGCAAAACTATGAAGAGGCTGTTCCCCTGTTGAATCTGGTTGTCATAACATCAGTGATTCAAGATTAATTGGACCAGAGAAAAAGCAAGAGTAAGAAGATAAGAAGTGTACTCTGTTGCTGCAGCGATGTAAGGATCCTACACAAGGGAGGAAACCTCAGTTTGGGACCCATCTACAGTGTCTGCTTTTGCATGTATTACTGGATGAAAATGTCTATGCAACATTGGGTCTGTAATGGTTTGGATTAATGATTTTTACATTACAGTGTCAGCAAAGGGGAGTGACTGGGAGGGGCTAGAGGGATCTTTGGCAAGAAGTTAGCATAAAGACAGCTGACATAATTAAGGTCTCATATATGTCTTCTCGAAACTAAGTGGCATTAAGCAGGCTTTTGAACAGATGGAATGTTTTTTGATGGGCCAAATCAAACCACGGGCCATAGGCTCAACATTCTTGCTCCAGCACATGATAGAAGAGAAGCTGTCACCCTGCCTTCTTGAAATTTCAGAAAATATCTATACTCAAAATAATATTTAGAGGATAGAGGTATATCTGGGAACCTTTGAGATAGGTGCTTGGTCAGGCACTTGCCAGTGCCCAGCTCTCTTGTTGGCTTTAGGCTTCCTGCTCGACATTCTCATGCACCCACAAAAAGTCTTCCTGGTTGCTAATGAGGACCAATGGTTCTTTGAAGATTCATCTGATTGCTGGAGAGGTCACATAAGAAAATTAGACTTTTTCTAACTTGCAGAATTATTTCACCATCATTATACTTCTTGTGAAACAGGATCATTTAACCACCCTGTCGTGAGATTCAGTGCTTGAAATGGGGAGATATGAGCATGGACCTAAGTCTCTCAAGGTTATATCAGAAGTCTATGGCAGGAACTGAAGCTACATGTGCTGAGCTTGGGTCCTGGCCTGAGGATCTGGCAACCCATGGCTTTACTATTTAATTTTGGCTATGAATACAACTTTCCTTTTTTCAACTATGATGCTTTTTTTATGATGGCAGCTGTAATTGTAATTATCAGTTCTGAACTGAATTGGGCAGGGGAGAAGGAAATACTGCTTCTTTTATTTCCCACAATATTTATTGTCCTAGATTGCTTTTCAGGTAATTTGCAGTAAGCATTTGTTTCATTTTGCTTTTTAAAATTTCCTCTTTGCTACTACTGCTTAAATTTTATTTTTAAATCTTGTTTTAGTAGCTTATTAAATTTTTGATTAATGATGAAGATTTCTAGACTCCTGTTACTTCATCAGAATAACCTACATTTACACCCCTTATAATAAGCACAGATGTAAATAGAAGGTGTGATCATTTAAGCAAGACCTGGTAATTTTTTTTCATAGTAATCATCACAATAACAAATATTTGATTAAATTATTGATCTTTCAGGATAAACAGTACCTTAAAAAGATGTGGAACTAGGTATTTAAAGCTGATGGAGACACTGTGGTTACATTGGTGCAAGATATGACCCACGAATGCAATATGTCCCATCTGCTGAAATAATGGCTGTGTACATACTACCCTTCTCCCCAACATTTTTTCTTCAGAAATGAGGAAATGATCATTACTCTATGGTTATTGTAAAACCAGAGTAATCATTTGCTTCTACCTGGTATGGCCATTATTCATCCACATCCCTTATTTTAGCAAAAGCTCTATTTCATAAGACTGAAGGTCCATTTATTCCAAACATTCTTGGCAGTATTTAGAAACCTCAAAGTGCATTGTTTTCATTTCTGACAGAAAACTATGCATGACACATGTTTTTTTAATGTATTGAACATATGTAGTACCTACTCTATAGCAAAATGTACAAAATTAATAGTGTATAGCTGTTCATTTGAATTTAGAACTGATGCATGGGCAAAACATATGCACTTAATCTATCAATATAAACCATTATGATTAACCTATCCTGTACCTCATTCTCAGTGCAAAGAGGTTTTCTGCTGTGATAAGGTAGGTGAATTATCATGTGGCTTCCAGAAAACGTAATAGTGACTCAAATAATAGCAAGTTTTATGCCTATACATCATGACTTTCCACTGTATTTTTACTGCAAATCTGTGTAAATCCATACTTTATTCCCCTTGCATGAATTTAGGCTGACAGAGTAAACCACTATTGCCATGGCAATAATAGCAATCAGGGAGTGAAGGTTGTGCCTTGGTGCTTTAGGTCATCCACAACAACAAGAGTATTTCTCTACTCATTCAAACTATTTGGTTTTGAGCCTTTCTAAAATGCTTTTAGAATCATTTGAGACACAAAATGGTCTACTTCTTCAATAAAGAACTCCAATTGGACTAAGTTCTTATCGCTGCCTTATACTATTAATTTTTTGTCAAGATTACCATGTTTGATAAACTGAACGTCTGATGATATGTTTGTCCTTTCTGCACCCACAAATTTGCTTTTACTTTAAAATATTCCTTCACCTTCTGAAGCCTGCTTAGAAAAAGTTTAACTTGCACTAGGGGTTGGAATATAAAAGCAAATTGAAGCATTGATTTCCCCATTTCGTCACCTCTAGAGAACAATTCATAAAGCACGGAAGTTCTAACTAGTCAATCAATAGTTGCTACTTAAATCAGAGACACTGCAGATAGCTTGTTGTTATTAAAAGTGTTCTTCAGAAGATGATAATAAATGAAAAGAGAGGAGCCAATTCAACCTCTGAGTGGAGTTCAAGATTGACACATTGAGGGAAGGAAAGCTGTACCTGCAATTCATCCTCTTTCCCACAGGCAAATGAGAAAAGCATATTTCCCTAAAGACTTCTCAACTCTTAAGAGTAAGGATGACCTGAAACAAAATACTTTGTGAAAACATCCTGGCTGAAGAATGGCATGAAGGTCTTTGTCAGACCTCTGGCAGATTGCTTGAACCCTTGCCTTCCCAAGCCAGAGGTCTGGGTCCTGAGCCAGACAATCTGATGTTCTCGCAGCAGAGGAGAGGCCTGGAAGTCTTAAGACCTAACAGACCTGTCTGAACAGAAAGTCTGAGCTGGGAGTCTCCAAGCAACCCTGCAGCCAGGCAGTTTGAGTGTTTGATGCTCCTGAGTGATTTCTGGAACATGTTGAGATGTGGGAATCAGGAGCAGCCATTTCAGGAAAGCAAACCAAGGGTTTCATTTTCCTGGAAAACTTTAAGGATTTTTATTTCATTCTGGATGAAATGCAGGGGTTGGGGTTTTAATTTCTGGGAAAAAAAAAAAAAAATCATATGGAATGGGAATTTTAAGCTTTGAACATTTCAGCTATAAAAGATTTCACAATACTCATGCAAATGGTGCAGCTGACAAATGTGTTCCTCCATGTGATGGCAATGAAGGAAACTAAAATTACAGCACAAGATACAGTTCTGCGTGATCTCTTTCTGAAGCTGAACTTTAGAGTTCTGAATAATGCACACTTCAAATTAAGCTGATTAGGCTGCTTATCATCTATTGGAAATCTTGTTATTTTTCCACACCCATTGTAAGGGTGTACTTCTTGATATTAGTTGAGGAGATGTGCGTATAAACAAATAACAGCAGAGTGGGTAAAGTGTGATCTTGCTGCCTTTTAGCTGACAGCACTCAAGTTGCTTGGGTGCAATGAGCTAGGTCGCAAGGGGCAGGGGCCATGGTGGGCAGCTGGGTGGATGGCGGCAGGAGGGACCACCATGGGACAGCCTGCCCTGAGGCAGAGGGAAACAGTGGAGAAACTCTGCTTTGCAGCATCAAAATTTAACCATTGCGTGCACAAGTTAACATTTTAACCATCAAAGCAGCACACGGTGACCATGTTCAAATGTCTGTGATAAAAAAATCTCGCAGCTACTGGGGGCTGGAGACTCTTGGTGAGAGGCACTCAACACAAAAACTAGGGTCTGGGACACTCTCAAAGGATTGCAGCCCATAGGTGATCCACAATGAGACAGGGACGTGCAGAAATTGTTTTACATTTGCAGCAAGACACTATGAAATAAGAATGTGCACTCATGGGGTTTCCCCTAGGTTTCGAATACCCTGCAGACCCACGCCCTTCCTTACGCTGCAGTAATGCAGCCATGTGCCCTGACTGGGAAGATATCACTGTTCTTTGCAGTCATGCCTTAACTATGAGGGTGAACTTTTCTCGTACTCTTCCATCAGGAAAAGCTGAGAAGCAAGGAGCCTGTGACTGTGTGAAAAGACTGTCATTTAAATTCACCACCCAATAATGTCTGAATATATAAAGCTGGGCTTGCTGCCTCTTTGTTCTTTAATAAAGGGGACAAAACCTCTGTTAACCCATGGACAGTTAACTGCAAAATGAGATTTAGTGTTTAAAGATATTTCTACAGTTATTATTAGATTTAGAGACCTCCAGCTATATCAGTACCCAGCCATCAGTGGTAGGGTCAGTGCTGTGCTGCTTATCCTGTTCAAGAAAACATTCTTTTTAGCTAATAAAGTTTTCTGAATCTGTGATTCTTCCTCTATTGTTCATCTCAGTGCTCTTCTGTTGCATTTAAACCATATTAGATTTACAGTAAGATGCCATTGAGATGACATCCAGTGACCTATTTGCATTGGCTATCTCTCACATGCTGATGTAATGGTGCATGACCTATCAGCAAGACATTCAAAAATGCAAGATTGATTGGGCTAAGTGTTAATTGTTCTGTTAAAGGGGAAAAGAAATGCCCCACACCCTCCTTCTCTTAACCTCAAGCCTGACCCTGATTCTACTTGTCACAACTCAACATATCCTTCCTACTTCCACACCTGTACAATTGAACCTAAATAATTGCAGTCTCTAATGGACCCAACATGTCAGGTTACAATCAGATTGTCTAAAGAGATTTGATAAAGTGGGTTGAGGTAATTCTGTTTCAATGTGGCAAATGAAACATACATTACTATTAGAAGATATGAGATGATGCTAAACATTTATAAGGTCCTTCTGTCTGAGAGAAGTAGAGATAATATGTCACCAGGAATAAGGGCAGCGTGGTAACACTTTTGATGTGAAAAAGATATTTAAAAGTATGAGTGCGAGACAGAGTAATTACCTAGCTTACAAACCTGATGTATTGGCAGTGGATTGAGAATCCTTTGGGAAAGGTTTGCCCTGAAAGTGGGTTACACTTACAATACACCCAAATTTCTCCTCTGGGTAGATAAACACCAGGTGTGTGATTCTGCTCAGTAAAACACTGAAGCCAATGTCAGAAACAGCAGTAATGTTATGAGGCACAATGAGAGAAAACCAGGCAGCTTGCAGAGTGAGAAGTGACAGTCTGAGATTTTTAATTCATGACTATCTGCTTTTCCTGACTGTTGGTAGTTGTCATGCTAAGCCTTGCAAGACGTGTATGGGATAATAACAACCCAACTGGTTAAATTCAGCAGTAGCACTGGCAATAGCATGGGAGGTCCTGAACTGGTGGCCATCTAAACCTCAGATCCTTTCCAAAGTAAGCCCGAGATTTCCAGAAAATTGATCATAGTCAGTCTGAGTCTAGCATTCATGTCAAACAGGAGATTTGTTCTATTGCACAATACAATTGTTTGCATGGCACCCTTCTCTGGATGAGCTTGGTGACTTTACTGAGCTGTGGTCTATTCACAGGCACTAAATCCAGTGGAATTACGTTGTCGGAAACCAGTGCAAGGCTCCATGGAAGAACAGAAGATAGCAAAGGTGAGTAAAAGGGTATCAGTAAGTGGTTGTTGCGAGAGGTGGCATAAAAAATGAACATATAGCTAGAGGTCACATTACATGAATTTCACCTCCTCTGCAGTAATTCCCTCTTTCCTGAATTTGACTAATGTAAAGCTTTCACAGAATGTCTCCCAGAACTATGATATCACTTGGTAAAGGGCAAATGTAGGCAACTGTCAGTCACTCTTAACAGGAAAGAATAACTGGTGGATTCATTCAGCTCCTAAATTACCCACTTGAATCTCATGCTTTCTAATAGACGTCAAAAAATCTCGCAGATTCAGCCATATTGTTGACCACATAAAAGAAGTCTGGTATTAATAGTCATCTGTGCATCAGCTTCCTTTGAAATAGCTTCAACATAGACCAAAATTCCTCTGTGTGAACCTACACAATAGGTGTAACAGAAATACAAGCAATTATTTGAAGACATCATTTCTGCCAGAGTAGCATGAACTTTACCTTTAAAATTGTATCCAATTTGCTAAACTTTTCATGGGAAACAGATTTGGGAACATGACTAATATTTTTACTTTGACGTGTATGATAGTGATGCTTTGTAACAGTGGTTGCTGTGTGTCTTTTGTTAAGTTGAATAGCCAAGTGCTAGGCCTTAAAATAAAGTCCAGTGTAGATGAAGTGGTTAGAGGGATGCTTTAACTCACTGACTTCATTCAGGATGTGAAGGCGTGTAACTGCTCAGACAAGCAGCTCCAGGAGTCAAGTCTAACTCATTGCTGCAACAGGGTGAAGAATTTTTCAGGAGAATAAAACTTTAAAGGCACTAAAAGGACTCAGGAATATGAATCCCACTGTCTGTCAGTGGCACAGGTTCTTAAACACTTGATGACCCAATTTGCAGAAGTATTTAGAAATCTAAAATTTAGATAAGCACCTCCTGCCATTTCAAAAAGCATCAATTCCACTGCCACTGAAATCTGCATCTTTAAGTTAAGAATTACCTTTGAAAACTTGTCTGAAGTTCCTTTAGAAAGGATTACACTCTTGCCAGTTAGACATTTGAAAACTTTACATGATGATGCATCATAAAAGCCAGGAAAGCAAGCTTCCTAATTCCACCCCAGCTCCTCCCCCCCAAAAAATAAAATAAAACATTATCCCTAAGCTCTTTAAACTCACTAATTAAAAGCATGCTGCATTCAGATCAAGTTTAAATGTGACTTTTTTAAGTTGACAGTGAGTCTTTAAGATAAGTACTTTCAAATGGAACAACTGCCAATATATGGAAATTTTAATACTTAACAACCTTGACGGTGTCCCTTTGATTAACCTGT
The DNA here is from genome assembly GCA_013400195.1 of Aramus guarauna. NCBI lineage: Eukaryota > Metazoa > Chordata > Aves > Gruiformes > Aramidae > Aramus > Aramus guarauna. The sequence continues at coordinate 695,449 of VXBL01004884.1, read as the reverse complement.
GAAAATGAAGTTGCTTTTGATAGGAAAGTTCATTCACTTATTTAAAGTCTCTACATATTATCCTGGACAATCTGAATATCAGCATTCGTGGAAAAAAATTATAATATATGTAATTTTGCACTAAAACTTAACCATGAGAAACAAAGATCTAAGTCATCTTTCTTAGGCTGTTCTAAAAGTTGCTTAGGTCCAGCTAAGGTGGGGTTGATTTTTTTGTTTTGTTTCATTTTGGATTTTTTTGTGTGTGCGTGTTGGACCCAGCAAAAATTAAATAGAAAAATAAATGTCCTATTCAGATTGAATCACACATGATGACCTCTTGCAAGAAGGGAAGAATTCAATTGGCTTAAGGATATAAAACTGATTTTATTATTTCAGAATCATGTGTTTCATTAGTTCCCATAATTCTAGCTAAAATTAACCAGGTGAGAAAGTTACTGCATATAAATCATATGTAGTTAGTCATAATTTGGTCAAAATAAATGAACTATAATTATAGAGGGAGGATATAAGAGTGGGATAAGCTATTAAGATCAGATCTCTTTAACAAGTAAAGAGGTGGTTGTGGATACAAAGCGATGATGTCTGATGTTAAAATAAATCCAAGGACCGTGTTCTGCCAGTTACATTTAATGCCTAAAATCTGATCTTTATGTTGGTTTGGCTGCCCAGGAGCTACCTTAGGGAAATTATGACCTTGTCAGGACCAGGTAAGTGAATGCTGAGTGACTGAGAGAGAACAGGATTTTTAGTCTGACATTTTGGGTTTTAGCTTGCTGCTTCTTTACTGACTTCAGTGCTGAAATAGCTATCTCACTTGAATAAGTGGTAGCAGGTTGCAGGCTGGGCTCAAGCCCTATTAAAAGAGTGTAGTGTTATATTAAAGAAGCATGGCTGGGTCTGACACAGTAAAAGGTATTTCCTTCTGCTCTTAGACCTCTTGCACTGCTCTCCCCAGTACATTACTTCTTAAAAAACAGAATCAGAGCTTTGAGCAGAGTTTCAGCACCCTTAAAAAGAGGAGATGTTACTTCCCTGAAGGGTGTGAAGGGCTTTGACAAAGCTACTACTGTTGGGATGTATTAGGATGAAATTCTCATATCCATTCCTGTTAACCCAGCATCTCCTATTTTTTTCCTTCCACTTTAGAAGGAAAGCTGTTTCTATGTCCTGAGCAATTACCATAGCCTTTTTTGTTCTTACTCTCCCACTTTTCTCCTCTATTTATTCCTTCTTGTCACCTCTTTTTTTGCTGACTCCCTCCTCTTTGTGATTTTCTGCCCCTGCTGTTCTCTGCCTGTCCCATGACATCACTGCCAGCTGTGCTGAGGGGCCATGGGGCAAAAGAGGGAGAGGAGGGATGTTTGACCTGGAGCTGAAGCTGGGGTTGTGTCTCTCTACGGGTATGTTACACCTCTTTAGCTTGCACAGGGAACCACCGGAGGAGAAAGCAAGTAAGGAAGAAAAGAAATATTGAAGATGAAGCTGTGGGCTACAGGATTGGTTTTGCAGTTGTTAGCTTGTCAATGGCTTGAAATGCAGCAAAGTTTAACAAAGATGGTGATTAACAGCAAGGACAACAAAAAAAGATGGGCTCCAATCCCTAATGGAAGCATCCTCATGAAAGTCTCTTCTCGTCTCCTGACCTGAGCTCAAGGCTTGTTGGTACAACAGAGGGGGTGTTATATAGCTTGTAAGTGCCAGAACTAACATTATAAATAAGACTGATATGCTGATCCTTATCTAGCATTGTTCATACAAGATCTGATTTTTTAAGTTCATCATGTTATTTTCCAATATTTTCTGCAATTTGGACTTAAAGAGTTACTTTTCTCATGACTGGCAAGATGTCAAATTTATAAGTGTTTTGATCAGCTGGTATTGTTTCATTGCTTATCGAATAGTAGTTTAAGCTATGTTAAAACTGAAAATGCGTAATATAAAATGGAAGAAAGGATGTTTCCTTAGGAAAGGTTTTAATGGAAGCACTGAGATTTTCAAATCCATAGGGTTTTTTTTTCCAAAAAAATTATGAATGATGGAAAACAATGAATTAGGTTAGAGGCCTGACTGAAACATTAAGTATAATTTTTGCTGCCATGAACACTATAAAATGAAGCTGTGCACTTATCTGCCTAGAATATATAGCTCCTTTCTGAATAGCATTTTCATGAGGAATAAAAGTAGCAACAGTCACAGTGCAAATTCAGTCTCACCTTTTAAAAAATGCCTCATGATTGCAGCCATTTAAAATGGGGGTTTTACACTGGGCAAAATAAAGCATATTGAGCTATTTAATGAGTATGTATTGTTTAATTTGGATTAAAAGAAGCCAATGTGAGAGTACAAAAAACTTCTGAAGTCCCATATGAAGGCAACTGGAATTTCAAACAGAAAAAAATATTAAAAATAAAGATGAAAATAGCGGTCCACATGCAAAGCCCTAGTGAAGAGAGTTAACTGTGCATTCAGCTGAGCACGTTTATCCTGCTCTGCTGAGACAGACTGGTAGGGTAGAAGATTTTCAGCATTTGTTCATTTAAAGATAAGGATAACTCCGTGCACAGAGCACTGCGAGCAGAATGCAAAGAGACTCCCTTCAAAGTCTGCTCAAGTCAGTAAACAGACTTCAGCGTTATAAGAATTCTTGCCCATCCTCTTGTAATTCCATGGGCAAACTCTGCCAAGGCAGCTACTTCTAATTTCTGTTAAATGAATGATGTCTTATTCAACTCAGACTGATAAATAATTCTCTCAACTATGGGTCTGAACTTGCTATCTCACAGAGGCTCTGATGCGTTTGGTATAAGAATCAACATTATGACTCATCTGAATTATGTTACAGCAAAAACCTCATTTGCTTGATACCAATTTTTTTCTATCAAAATGAAACACAAAGTAGCTCTTCTGATTTCTCTCTCTCCCTCTGTCATTCATTTTCTTGTGCACATTTTTAATACAGAAACTGATTTTCTAAGAATGTTATGTTTTTCTAGGGCTCAAAAAGTGACATATGACCTTACTTGTCTTTCATTTTTTCCTTTACAGATTTTTTTATTCAAATATTGTTTCAAAAAATGTGCTCACAAAATAAACATACCAATATCAATACTTACCATTAAGGCAATCATTTCAGTTGGGAGGAAAATCAGGTTTAGGATCTGAGAAAACAAAGTGGAATATATTCTTTTTGCCTGTAGCTTTGGAAGCTTGAAAAGTCCTATTATCCTAAGAATTAAATTGGCTTACTCTAATGCATACAGATGGCGATGCCTTGCACTAGGTACAGCTGCCTTTTTAGTTTTGGGGTTTTGGTTGGGTTTTTTTTTTGTCCTCACAGGAGCGAGCAAAAATTCTAGTCTGTCCACCTGCAACAAACAATGAGTTTTCATAACATACAGGTGAGTTTGAGGGTTTATTCTACATAGTCCTGTATGCATGCTTCAAGACATCTTTTTGTGCATTTAATAATATTTTCAACAAAGTTATTCTGGAAATGACATTTCTTGGAAGGAAAACAGAATTAAAATGTGATGCCTGCTGAAATGTTAAAGAAGTAGCTGCTGAACCCTGTGGTCAACAAATAATATTTGCAAAGAAACACAGCAAATTTTTTTTTTAACACACATCTATTCACAATATAAAAAGGGAATCACTATAATCTTCATTAGACAATCTTTGAGAAGCCTAATACATCAAAAGAGGAATTTTCATTTCAGTTCATTGACTATTCATGCAAATACATTTCTAACTTTTTTTTTTTTTTTTTTTTTGGTGCATGACAGTCAGTGATTTTGCTTAAATTGCTATTTTCCACTCTCAAGGCAAACTCAGCATCATTTTCAGGCTCAACGTTGACTGCAAAAACTGCTTATGAATAAAAAATTCAGGCTTTTAACTCTGATACTCACAACCTTTGTTTCCAGTGAAAATGTGTAGGCTAAAGTAAATACTCACAAGGATGCTCACAGAAAGCACAAGTTTCACAGTACTTGTGAATAGCTGCTGACAAACCTGCACAGCCATCTGAAATTCCTGTGATGTCTTCCTCAATTTTGATAATATAAACAGTTTTCATCCAGTTAGGTGAATCGGTGAGTGCGACTGAGGTGAAGGTGCTTATTCTTAAAAAATGTGAGGAAGTGACGTAAGTAGGTCATAAACTACAGTAAGATGGAGGTCACATAAAATATTGAACTATTCCAAATGTACACTCTGTTTATAATATGTAAATATATTGCCTGATTTACATGAAACTTATACAACCCTTATAAGGGAATGACCTTATCCTGGATCCATTCATATAGGATAAACATGGATGATTGTTTATTCTTTAGAAAACTTTGGAGTCGTTAGATACCTATGATTCAATGGAATAGAAACAACCTAAAGAGTAATAGCAAAATCTTTGCTAAACCAAACCAAAACAAAACAAAAAAAACCAACAAAAAATCCAAACCAAACCATATTAAATCTTTGCACGTCAAATAAGGGCAGACACAGTTTTCTCTAAATTGTAATGAGTGCTAAAATGAGTCCCAAATCACAATTTGTCTGAGCTGTGGGGTTCACAGTTTTTCTGTCCAGGTAAAGTTTAGCCAAAGCCCAATACTCAGAGAGACGACTTTGGGGGGAAAAATGTAAGCAGAACATTTTATTGTCATTGGACCTAGGGAAAACAGGAGTCCTGAAGATGATATTTCTTAGGATTGTAAGAGATTTCTTTCAACAATTTGTTGCCAGTCAGATTTTAAAACTACTTTGTGTATTTTTCCCTGCCTTTTTAAGTCACATTCATATTTCCCACATGTTGTGAATGAATAAACCAACCCCCAAACAAAGGTTACCCTCTGCTCTTAAATCTTTCTGGTCCTTTGACACTTCTGACTGATGGAAATTGGATGTAGAGGCAAGGCAAACTACTCTGGCTAAATGCTTCTGAATAGGATGATGGTCTGCTGCTACATAAATCCTGTGTGCTGTCAGATCCCTGGAGCATTCTTTGTTCTGGCCTTGGAGAGATTTCTTGTCAGCCCAACAGACAGTAAGAAGAAAACTGCAGTTGATTCTGTCAGAACATCACACTAAATGAACAAAATGATGATTCTCCCTACATGTACATTCAAACTTCTTTTTCAGAGCTCCCCACCCAGTTCTAGCTCAGTTAGAACAGGCTCCAGAAGAAAGAGAAGTCACCTTTTAATTATCCAAATGTTCTTTTCAGAGAACAGCTATCAGTGTAATTTTCTTGAATGACATATAATTTTTCTCTGCAGAGTATTGTAAATAGGGAGAACATAGGACAGATGGGGAAGAGGAAAAGGTGATAAAAGGAATAGAAATATTGTGCAATAATTCTTCTAAATCTTTCCTTCCTGATGTACTGTGTTGTAATCATGCACAACTCATGCCACTTAGCACTTGAAACTGCAAGCAGTAGAGATTAAACAATAAGCAGTTATTGAGGAAGTAAAGAGTGGGGTGATAAAGTCTGCTGATGGGACTGTTATTCAGGGTAGTAGAAATGACAGCCACCATGGATAAAGTGTTGTAGAAGGACCTTATGATACTGAATGATTAGACAATAAAATGGCACATGAATTCAATATAGTTAATGTAAAGCGATGCACCCATGAAAAAAATTCTAACTTCACCTATAAAATGATGAGCTCCAAGCTGATGAGGAATTTAGGAATGAAATTGTGGGGCTATAACAGACAGTTCTGTGAAAACATCATCTCAGTGTTCATTAGTAGTCAAAAAACAAATCAAGTGTTAAGACATGCTAGGAAAAAGATAGGAAACAAAACAGAAAATATTACATTACTGGATAAATTCATTATTCATCTGCATCTTGAATAATATGGGCAATCCCAGCTCCTCCACTTAAGTTTTAACTAAGTATCATAGAATCCTAGAATGGTTTGGGTTGGAAGGGACCTCAAAGAACATCTAGTTCCAACCCCCCTGCCACGGGCGGGGACACCCTCCACTAGACCAGGTTGCCCAAAGCCCCATCCAACCTGGCCTTCAACACTTCCAGAGAGGGGGCACCCACAGCTTCTCTGAGCAACCTGTTCCAGTGCCTCACCACCCTCACAGGGAAGAATTTCTTTCTAACATCTAATTTACATCTATTTCCTTCAGTTTAAAGCCATTACCCTTTGTCCTCTCACTACATGCCCTTGTAAACAGTCCTTCTCCAGTTTTCTTGTAGGCCCCCTTCAGGTACTGGAAGGCTGCTATAATATCTCCTCCGCACCTTCTCTTCTCCAGGATGAACAACCCCAACTCCCTCAGCCTGTCTTCACAGGACAGGTGCTCCAGCCCTCTGATCATCTTCATGGCCTCCTCTGGACTCGCTCCAACAGCTCCATGTCTTTCTTGTACTGGGGCCTCAAGAGCTGGATGCAGTACTCCGGGTGGGGTCTCACCACAGCAGAGTAGAGGGGGAGTATCACCTCCCTCAACCAGCTGGTCACACTTCTTTTGGTGCAGCTCAGGACACGGTTGGCTTTATGGGTTGCACATTTCCAGTTCATGTTAAGCTTTTCATCAATCAGTACCCCCAGGTCCTTCTCCTCCGGGCTGCTCTCAATCCATTCTCCGCCCAGCCTGTGGTTGTGTTGGGACTGTGCCGACCCACATGCAAGACCTTGCACTTGGTCTTGTTGAATTTCATGAGGTTCGCATGGGCCCACCTCTCAAACCTGTCAAGGTCCCTCTGGAGGTCATCCCTTCCCTCCAGCGTGTTGACCACGCCACACAGCTTGGTGTCGTCAGCAGACTTGCTGAGGGTGCACTTGATCCCACTGTCCATGTCGCCGACAAAAGCAGTAAACTGCACTGGTTCCAATACTGACCCCTGAGGACCACCACTTGTTCTGTAGTGGAATAAAGCCACCTGGGATGGACTATGACCTATGTGTATAAAGTTGTGAGAGGCACTGAGAAAGTGAGCACTGGTCTTTTGCAGCACAAGAACTGGGAGACCAGCTATAGATACAAGCTAGGGGTTGAAAAGTTCAACATAAAAGAGGAGAAGGTCCCCATGGCATGTAAGCAAGCTGTGGAATTTCTTGCCACAGGATATTGCAGATGCTAAAAGTTTATGGAGTTCAAAAAGCAACTACAAAAATATATAGTGTGAAGGCTAATAATTTCAAAGACATCCTTAGCTAAGGAAGCTGTTTCAAATCACTGGATTGTGTTTTGGGCAAGTGTCACTTTGTGCTTGCCTAGCTTACACTGCTAGAGAAAAGATGCTGAGCTAGATGGACCAGTGGTCCGGTCCAGCATAGGTGTTTTTATCTTCTCTTATGACAAATGAGGAGTTACTAAAGAGGAAAGGATGAAACCCCAACTCTACCGAAACAAAAAATCGCCACTGTCTTCAGCAGGAGTGTGAAACAAATGTCATTCAAAGGCTCCTTTTCCAAAAAACCTCATTCAAATACACATATATTTGCAACTGAAGTGTATACACAATGCTAAATACAGATTTACATACAGATTTCAACTCATCACATTATAGAGATGGAAGGGAAGTGTGTAAATTCTGACATAGAGGCACTTGGACTCAGTGGCTTAAACTCAGGACTGCAATTTACAACAACTTTGTTTCTGTTTTTGGTGGAGCCAGGACCATGGTGTGAGAAACAGTTGGGTCGGGGCATTTGAAATATTTGCTATTGAATCCGGGATATCGATTCGATTTGTCTGAGAAGAAAGGCATTTGTGGGAGTACGTATCTGTAACTACAGTTCATCGCTTCTGTTTTGTCCAATAGGATGCTCTCTGCTTTATTTCTTGATGTTAATTTGCTGCACCTCAGAGAATCTAAGAAATGAGGTTTTTTCCTGACATTTTAGCAAGTAAAATGTGATTCTGAGAACTCAGAAAAATCGTGACCTAACCTTTCCCAGCATAATGATAATAATGATACCATTTACAGGAAAAAATGCTTTAAATTGGTTAGAAAACACTTATGTTAAAAGACACCTTACCAAGAAGAAAATTCAGAGTACATTTTCATAGTTAATTTTGGTTAAATAGGCTAATGAATGTTTTGCACATAGCAGCCAAGACTGCCATGTGGCTGCAATCGCTGCTGGGAGCAAATGCTGCTTGTTTTTCCTTTTCGGTTTGTTCTTGGATTCTGTGCCTGGCTTTATATGGATCCTGTGCATGGTGTCAACAAATTCAAAAATGACTTGTCTGATGCCTAAGAAACAGAGCTCCTAATATGGTGCCATGTGTCTGGCCTATTCAGAAGGTGGATTTGCATTTACTTCACAGATTTTTGCATGCCATTTTCTATGTTTGAGCAGAGAGTTAGAAAGCAACGACCCCATAATCCGTCTCAGCAGATATTGGGTTCTGAACAACAAAGATCTGGGGTGAGATTAAAACCTGGTAGCCCCCAGAGTCCCCAGCCCTACCTCAAGCTGGTTGCTGTGCAGAAGTTAAGCTTGGAGCAGGCTAAGAGGGGCTTGAATCTACCACGATTGTACCAACATCTGTGCCAGAAACTCTGTTTTCAGCACTAAAGGTGTGACTCTGCCTACTCTTAAACTTCTAGGCATGAGATTTATATTTTGCTTTCTTTCTTGTAGATGCCTGTTTACAGTCCAAAGCCCTTCCAAAACCTTGAGTGTTGCTCAGAATAAGGTTGTCAGAGAAATAACTGCTTGACTCTTTTTCCTTGCCTCCTTCTTGGAGCCCTGCAGGAACACTTCAGTCATGTTTTCATGACTTCTTCCTGTAATTGCCAGTGATAATAACTTTTTTTTTTTTTAAGAGAAAAGGAATGTGGTCTTTATAATCAACTGACAGCAGGAGCCGAGGTTTCTGAAAAAGCATCAGAGACAGTGAAATTCATGGTAAAAATCTGCCTCAGGAGAGCTGCTTTCATCTTTTACTCACTCGATCTTTTTCCTTGCTTACAGGTTGCAGCAGTGGAGACCTGAATAAGCCTCAAATAATATATATATATATTAAAAAA
>VXBL01004884.1:657458-686413 GCA_013400195.1 Aramus guarauna | reverse complement strand
AAAAAAAAAAAAAGACTTTGAATCTGACCTATTGCCACTGCAAATAATACTGTTGGGGTGGCAGCAGTTTGTCTATTCTTGCTGCAGAGCTTTCAGATTCGAGCTGTCCTGCAGTAGAAGCTGCACATGGTGTGAAACAGACTTTGGTCTGAAACTACAGGGGCTGTAATTAAACTTAATTGAAACCATGTCTGTGAGACAGGGGGACAAATGTTTTTAGGAGCATCACCACAGCTTCATCTCTTCTGAGTAAAGACAGCACTATCGAGGGGAAAATAAAACCCAATACCAGATACTATGGGTAAGCTAATGCTGTGTAATGCCCCAGATTGTGCTGCAGGAAGAATTTATGGTAGAACTACAAAGTTATTGTGTTTTTTGTAAATATAAAAAGCTATAAGGATGAATAGTTGTTTTAAATATATGTATTTCCTTGCTGTTGGTTCTTTAGTTTATTTTACTGTATTTTTATTGCTTATGTCAAGCCACAGGGAGAAGCTGATTAAGTGGTCTAATTTTTCCTTATCTCTTATCTTCCCTGCTTGACCTTCCTGTTTCAGTGTATTGGATATTTCCAACTGCGTTTCTATTATGAAATCCAGATTGTCTTCTGGAAGTACGTTGGTTTTGATGAACTACAAGAGAAACACAGGTGGGTTTCTGATAGCAACATGCCTGAGTTCCTGCCAGCTCATTTTATGGGCTGCTAGGGGCTTCAAAGCAACTGTGTTATGCAGAATCTGCCATTTTGAGAAACTGTCACGCCAGTGCCCTGGGGCTAGATTTCCTGCCAGTCTGCAGATTCCCTGCCATACATGCATGAACTGCAGGAGACTTGGATCAGTTTTGCAGGTGGGATCTGAAGTCTTTAGGCTTCCTTTTCTTCCTTTTCAGCTGAGATCCTTCAGTCTGCAGTGGTTCCTGACATGGAGCAGGGATCCTAGGAGCCCCATGAGCACCACCTCCTCATCAGTGATGTTCTCCCATGCCAGACTGACAATCAACAACCAATCTCAGAGTCATTGTGTTGCCCATTGGACCTTTTGATATTGTTGCAGCCAGAAGAAAAAGATGAAACTGGGAGTAACAGTGAGGTTCTAGCACACTGGGGAGAATTATTGTGATGAGCTGGGGAGAAGCAAATCTCACTGCTTTAGTCTCCTGTCTCTGCAGCAAGGAGCCTGGAAGCCCTGAGGACTTCAGCTCTGTTATTCAGCTCCTGGCTCTGCAACACTGTGTCTGGCAGCCTCGGAGGTCCTCCTCCAGGCTGGCGATCTCGTGGCTTCAGACCCGTTGCTGTGGGAGAGCAGGGAGCAATTTTCCAAACTCAGCTGTAAATGCTGGCACTCCTAACTTCCTGCAGTCAAAGGAGCCGTGCCAGGTACCTCGCAGCTTGTGCTTCTTCCAAATGGTGTCGTGGGTGTCTCAGATGGTACTGGGCACATATGGTTGTGCTGCAGAATTTCACCCCAATTTTTCACAACAAAATATTTTGATTCTTTCAAGCAGATTCTATTTTGATTTTTTTCAAGCTTCCTTTAGGCCAGGTCAGCGATGGCTTTTGAATAGAAGGGACCTTGATCCCTTCTGACTCCTTCAAACCTCTGCTGATAGAATGTCCTTCTTGGCTTCTCTCAGAGTGCCCCTCAGAATACTTATGTTTATATACACTGCCTCATACTCAGTTAATATAGTTCCTTGTCTAAGACACTTCACAAATTCTTTTAATATTGCCATTTTCATTCAGAAATATTATACTAAACCTGCAGCATTGGTTTGGCTGATGAGATCAGCTTCTATCTGATCCATTTGAATTCTTTTCCCTCAAATACCATCCCAGTCTTCTCTTAGTTGTTCCCTCGCCAATCACTTCCACCCTGTTGTTGCTCATTCCTATTGTTTATCAGCTTTTCTTGTAATTACCCTATAATGTACATTTATAAAATGCACATAATTTCTCCAGTTGCATAAATATTTGGTTTATTTAAATGCAAGTCATAACTACTGCTTTTTACTTCTTCCTATTTGTTTGTGTCATACTTATGCTGCTTCTAGGAGTAATTAGACTCCAAGTTTTTCAGGACAGGGAACACATTTTCTGGGTTGGCACAGTGGGTCCCAATATTGACCAAGACTAGGAGGCACTACTAGAACATAAATAAATAATAACATCTCTAAAAATCTTTTCATCACCTTAATGGCTATGTGATCTCTGTGCATTTTTGTGATTGCAGTAAGTAGTTGTAGAAAGCATTGTGATAACGTCAATAGAAGCATGGTATGGTAATGTAAAATTAATGAGCTAGATGGTAATCTTTTTAGGCAAATCGTGTTCTGTAATACAGCACACCTTCTCAATTAGTCTGTTCTCAGGAGCCAAGGAATCAGTGTATTGTGTGTGAAGTGCACAGTAAAATTGACTGCGTTACTCAGGAAGATCAGTGTAGCTGATAGCCAAAGTGCAATAACCTCATATGGAAAGTAATCTTATAGTGAAGACCATTATAGAGGCAATTCATGGTACTTTCATGTTTATGTTTTTAATGTCCCACAGGTATTTGTTAGCAAAGGAAAGGAGACTTAAATGATTTTTGATATGAAAACCAAAATAAGGAAGGTAGGCTGATGTCTTCTGAAAGCCTGTGCCCTGCCAATGCACTGATCAAGTCATTAATGAAAGGTATGACTAGCAGAGGGTGTGAAGGTCTGTTTCATACTCTCCATGGCAATTACCTTTCAAATCACTAAGGTTAAGATTCAGACTTTCTTACCTCATGCAACTCACATCTGAATCACTCCATAATAAACACTATGAAGCATGACATCAAGTAGAAAAGGGATGTGATGTGCAGTCATGGCAACTGACCTCCCACTAAACTGTTATCAGCGCAAAAAGGCTGGAGACAAAGATTCCTTGGTGGAGGGAAACCTGGGGGTTGTGCAATGCTGACAAGGAGTAAAATGATGCTGCCTTATCTGATACGTGTTGAACACCAAGCAGAGTTTCTTTCACTTTTACCTTTGTTGACATTTTTGCCTGTGTATGGTATGTTCTGAACAACATATCCACACACATGTATCATCAACACAGAGGAGCTACAAGCTGATATAAAAACCTCGCTGCACTAGAATATATTTGTTCCTATAGTTCATTCAGAGAAACTTCCAGTTTCTTTAATGACCTCCATGAAAATCTGATTAAAGATTGTCAGATTTGGTTCATTATTTCTGATGACAGGATAGGGAAGAAATTCATTAATGGAACAATTTCTGGAGGCTAGGACTTAAATTTGGTTTACATCATGAGGGAGATTCATTTCATCTCAAACTATAGCTCAGTGGACATTAATCTATATATTATAGTTCAGCAGCCAGTGAAAGTAGCAATTTGTGTTTGGGATTAGAAGGCTGACAATATAGCCAGTCATGGTTTAAATGAGAACTAGTATAAAAAATTTTCAATTTTCAGAAAATTTTGACCAGATATTGATTTCCTGAAGATTTCAACTTAAAATAATAACTGCAGTTTGGAAAGAAGGTGGATTGTCTTGTGTTTTATTTTATAAATGAACTTTAAATATGTCCTTATTAATTTGAATGCTTGGGGAAAGACACCCTAGGGTACAGAAACGAGAGACTGATGTTGACTGTAAAGGAAGATGAAGCTTATCTTCTATTTTAAACCACTGCGTGCTAAGACCTCATTCTGACTCTCACAGAAGAAGCATCTCCAAAAGGTCAAAATAGTGATCATGGTAGAAGAGGACATGTCAACCCATATTTTTCATTCTGTGTCCCCAAAGTGTTAAAAGAAAAAAATACATACTCTGTTTGAAAATTGCCACAGAGGCAAAAATGACGTTTTATGTTTTCCCTCGTGTTCTTTTACATATTTTTTTTTGTTCTATTTTCACTTGCATCAGATGATTAACTCAAAACCTTGTGCTTCTACACTGATGAAATACAATTTACTGCAGAGACATTACTTGGAGAATATCCAGTACTGGCCATTCAGGACTGTGTTTTCATTCATTTCCAGTAGCAGGTATCCCTTTACGTCGCAAGCAATTGTAGGCTACAGTATTAATGGTGTCTACATTAATAAAGTTCACTTTATGAAAAAGCTACTGGACTGTGATTTATTTTGTTTATTAACAGTTTTATGGAGTCTATTTTCATTCAGGTCTTCAGCAGTGAATAAACAAAGGAACTATTGATTATATACAGAAAAGTTTCTGACAGCTTCAATTAGAAAAATCTTCTTTTGTTGAAATGGCAAATCATATTCCTGGAAAATTTCCTACCTCTTTGGGTTTTGTCTGAAAGTTAATTTATCAGTTGGCATACCACTGGGTCCAAACCTGCTTTTACTGAAGTAAGTGGGAATTTTGCCATTGGCTTCAACAGGAGCAGGTGCACGCCCCTAATGAGGTATGTAATGGAAACGGTGTACACACAAAAAACTTGGACACAGTTGGAATGAGAAACACTGGAGAAGAAGAAGGATTTCTCAGAATCCCAGAGCGTGTGAACAATGGTTGCAGTGACATTTAAGCATTGACAAGAAAAGTGAAGAGATCAAATGGAAGAATAGAACTAGACAAGAAGATATTGTCACACTGGAACAATTCACCTCGTGCTTAGAAAAGTTTATAAAAACCTTGAATAGGGAGGGAAAGGGCATCATGATAAATGAGAGCACCTAAGCCACATTAGATCAGCTGATAACACAGCCATCTTTACCAAAATCCCTGAAGACCTTGAAGCACTGATGAGAGAATTAATCATGAAGAGTACAGCTTGAGCAATTAGGATAGGAAGAGCTGAGCTGTCCCCAGTGAAACTTGATCCCCAGCCTTCACCCTGTATGGAAATCAAGTATGACCCAAACCTTTGCTGAAGTATGAAAAAAAAAAGGCAAAGGAAGTTTTTTCGCCTCATTATTTCTCATTTCATTCACTGTATCCAATATGGTGTGCTGTGGATAATCTCAGCCTGGTATCAACAACAATAGGACCAGAACAGCAAGACACTATGACTTTATCAGCCAGTATTGCATCCACAGCAATTAGCTCTGCTTCTCAGCTGTGAGGAAGGGCATGTTAATGAGGCTGAGTGCAGTGTTGCTCTAATCCTGTGGAACCGATCCTGTGAACGAAGTGAGGCAGGGGAAAAGAAACACAGAGGCTGGTGGGTACTCTACCGTTTCTCCTGTTGATCAGCACAAAGTTTATTTCCCAGTTGTGATGAAAGGACCAGGCTTGTTTTGCCAGAAGGTGCTAATGACTCATGTGATGAATGCAAGAACTTCTCACGTCCTGAGTCCCTGGCTGTCTGAGGCAAGAGTGGGTGTTTGCACTGCCAGAGCCAGGTTGTGCCTTCTGCGGAAAAATGGAGGCGTTCTGTGGTCTGGGCTTGGAAGGAGTTTTTCATACATTTGATGGTGTTTTGTGGGGTTTTTTTTTGCCAACTGTGGCTCTGAGTCTGGACGGAATCCTAGAGGGGCATCTTTGTTGGACATAACTACTGTTTTCCTATCCACTTTGAGTGTTTTATCTTGGCCACAAACTGAAGTACGCATAATGAGGAGAGGATCATCACTCATTATTTGTCTTCTTGATTGGCAGAGTTGCATGGGTGAAGGCAGATGTGGATCTTTTGGGATGCTGCAGCTATCGTAGCAGGACATTTTTCCAGTCAGATATTCAAATGAGATCTGAGAGATTAATGTAATTTGTCTAGTTTTATTTTTAGTGATTTCACTTTTCTGGCTTAAGTATTTCATTCCCTTTTATTGTCAAGATTTATTACCAGCACAGTTGTGAAGTGCAGCCAGTTCCAGTTCTCCAACCCCTTCTTCCTAAACTTAATTTTTGTCAATGGAATAGTTTCCTGTAAAACATCTAATTGTTGGCTTATTGGCAGATTGTGTCCAAGAGCTTTTCTAAAACTGAGTAAGACCAGCACCAATTAAGTGGCTGGTGCCAGGTCCCTTAGTTGCTGATGGAATAAATGAGAATTTGAGTTGTTTCAGAGCTGACTCTATTTTTGGACAATGAAAACTTAAGAACATTAAGCTCCTGGTTCCTACCTCTAGCATTGGCATTTCTATTTCTATAGCTCCATCCTTTGACATCTTTAATATATTTATTGACACAACTTTCCTGTTGGGCAGGAAATACTGTTATCATTATTTTGCAAGTGGGAAACCATAACCCCAAGAAACTAAAGCAAGTTTATATTAGAAAGTACCTTCCCAAGAGGGGACAGTAAGTTATACAGGAATGCTTTTTGTGGTAAAACTTATACTGGGTCTGCCAAGAGATAAGCTAGACTGAAAAAAGTGAAGCCCATGCTGTATTTTTGCATCTATATCAGGAGATTTTTTTCATTAAAAATCCTTGGAGGAAATCAAACTTCTAACTCTATAGCTAAAATGGCCTGCCCAGGCTATTCCATCTAGGATGGAGAACGAGGTAGATCTGATGTGAGAATCTCTGTAGGTGAGCCCTTTCCCCCAGAGCCCTACTGAACTAGGACTTCCTTGTTGCACACAAGAATGGCTGCAAAAACAATTACTACAAGCATTGGTCTTGAGAGCAGTGACTTTCACTGAGTAATATTTGGGTCCAAAGTGCTGATAGGAACATCTTTGTCTTCCTCTTCACAAAGATAACATTACCAGGATCTCTGTATCTGGGTTTCTATCAGCTCACATGTGCTGTTTCTGTACATGTTCTTTGAAAGTAGGAAACACACCACACAGGGATTAAGAGTAGGCTGTGATGAACATCTTAACTCCAGACGCACAGAGTTTCTTTGTAATGGACAAAAAAGTCACATGCCTTAAACTATACCTTAGGGTGAGGTTCAGCTCCTCACGTATGCCTAAAATTTATTGCTCAAACTTGTATTTAATCTGAACTTTAAAGTATTCTCTACTCTAAAGGAAAGGAATGAAAAATCAAAATATAGAGAAAACCATATGGGTTTTTCTTTAATTATGAGTTATGTCAAAATATAACTTTGTGGGTTATTTTCTTTGTTTACGTATGAAATGTCATCTAATTATTTGAAGAAAGCTGATTTTAAGTATTTATTTTCCTTTAGATTTATTCTCTCCCTTCCAAAATACAAACAAAAAGGTTAAGAAGTGAAGTTTGACTTCTGTATTCCTGAGTTGTCTTTAAAAGTCATGATAGAGCTGCCAGGATGATGAGTTATTGGTTGTCAATAAAGTAACTATTGATCATAATCTTCCAAAATTCATCCTTCATATGTGTGTAAAAACAGAATATGCTGTGAACTGCAGAACAGAATTAATTACTTTGTCCCTGAGGGAAGAGCAGATAATTACCAAATAACATTTCTATCAAAGCTGTAGCTAAGTCCTGAGTGTTACGTGAGGCAAATTCCACACTCCTACAAAATGAATAAACTTGTCAGTACTTTCACACAAATTAAACCTTGTAACATTTCAGTAAAAATCCTATTAGGAATGTCCTCATTTTTGTAATTAATCTGAATTTCTTTAAGGGCAAAGGAAAAATAGATGTTGGAAAGAGTAAGCCTATATTCAGAAATCTTTTGCTCTCCTGTGGGTATTTTTAGCAGATTGGGTTTATGGTGTTAAGTTTTAAGGATTCTTTTATCACTTGTTGATCAATACAGTTTTAAAGACTTTCATATTAATGAGGTCTGTACTAGGATGGCTGAAAAATATATTTTGAAAAATAGTATTGTAGTGAAAGAATCATTTATGCTTTGCACTAATTCCCTCCTCTCTGTTGACATAAATTACAGCTTTGAGAGGAGGAGATGCTTGAAGCTCTCATTATTTTATGTACCAAACTATGGTCAAAGAACAGGGGAGATTTTGCAGCTAACATTTTGCAGGACATCCAAACTATTTTAGTGAAACGTATGCTACCCTCCAGAATTCAGCGGAGATGACTTCTGCTAGTGAACCAATACTGCACTGGGAATCATTTTGTAAAGGCAATTCTCTGGTTTAGAATGCAGAACTTTCTATCAGAAGAGATTGAATTATTTATTGGAAATAAACTACTCAGCAAATGTAGCTTTTTTGCCTTGTTTGCAAGTTAAGATCTGATTCTGCATTCCATGAATGTATTTGTTATTCAGAGGTCTTTTCCAATAAAATGATATATTCTGCTGTGCAAACTGTCTACTGGCTGTTTGTGGTACAGACTGGTCACCTCCATAACATATGGCATAATTACTGACCAACTATACCTCACTGAACAGGGGTGTAAATGCACTTCCCAAACCACCTACCTCAATGTGTCTAAATTATAGGAAGTCAGACCCCTTGTCAAGAAAAGGAAACTTCACTCACAACTTCACAGTGTGACCTTTCCTTTAAGTGCTTTAACGAACAGTGAAATCGCCAACAATGCAGACATCTGAAGTGGTATTCGCTTGGCATTCGAATGACCACCTCAGAGTTAGGTTATAAGAACACTTCCTTTGTCTTGACTAATGCAGACTTCCTCAGCTACACCTTTCCACTGCCTCACTGGTGAAGCTTTGTGGTGAACAGGCTGATAATGCATACAGAGGGGAAGATAAGAGGACAACTGAGCTGCTTCCTGCAGCTGCAAGAGGGAGAGCAAGAAGAGCATGATTCCCCCTTTTAGGCAGTAGTGAGCTCCCTAATATGAAAAATCACTTAATATACTCGTTTTGTGTATTTAAATGTGTATGCAATGACTGGAGAGACCCTTCCATCACACACTTAATGAGGAACATCACTAAATAAATGATTGCCCATGTAAATGGCACCTTCTGAAAAAGGAGAGTACATTAGTGTATTATTCACAGGGGAAAGTGGCCATACCTATAAGCAGACCACAAGGAGGAAAGGCTTAATTCCCAGTTTTCAGAGCCTTCCTCCTTCCTGAACTGGAGGACTCTAAGCACCTTGCAAGGCACTTTCAATCTCTGGGCCATGGAAATGGCATCACGTAGAGGGGTCCAGAAAGGGGTGTCGGGGAGATAAGATGTGAGGGGACCAAGCACACTAGGAGTGTGATGCTATTGGATTAACAGCTAAAGGAAACAGCTCTGAAAAGGAGAGGAAATTCCATAGGTACAATTAATGGTGTAGGAACCTCAGGCTCCTGGGATGGATAGACATTATGGGTGTGACAGACTTCTAAATAGGGACTACAGTTTCTTAAGGTCAATTGCCTGCCTTGTTTTAAAAGGAAAGAAGAAAATGGAAGAACACTGAGGTTCTGGTCACTGAAATGCTCTGAAATGTTCAACATTGATGCAGTTCCAGGGAGAAGTGGATTTTATTTGTTATATATTGCCTAGTGCGGGAAGTGCAGAAAGGTCTCTGGACTTTCACAAACCCATTTACTGTGGCATTGGTTTGTACAATATCTGGGAAAAATACTGGAGCTGGAATCAAGGTCTTAGGACTTGGGAGGTTTCCCACTCAAGAGTTATGAAATTGTCAGGAGAAAAACACAGATTGAGGAAATCAGAGCATGGGAGAATGAGTAGATCAGAAGGATATTTCCAGAATATCTTTCACAGGTCTGTGGGAACAAGCTCTGCTTTTGCTCCAACACGTTTGTAAGCTTTGAGGATGTGGCTAGTCCAGTGCCGAAGCCAAGCAAATACATTCTGCTATAAAAAAAAAGACAGTAGCAGCAGCAGCTGTCTTGGAGTGCAGACAGTGTGAGCTCATATATGTTCTCAAAAGACTGAAGAACAGGACCATGGGAGCAGTAACAGTGTCTCTACGGTGTAAGCAGAGATTTAGACCTGAATGTGCTTTCCTGTGTGTACTGGAAAGATGAACTCTCATGTTAGAAGTTGGAAGGAGAAAGACAATCTAGGAGATGAAGGTTGGCCCAGTATTGTGAGAGCTTAGAGAAGCTGGAGTAAGAGAACATCTTTTTGGTCCTCTGGACTTGACTCCTATCCTAGAGTAGAATTATTCTTCTGTACATTCAGACTTGGTGCAGAGGAATCCAGAGAAATGAGAAAGGTCTAGCAGCTATTCCCATGCCTGGATCAGCAAAGGTTTCTTTCTCCTTTTCATTCTTGTCTTCTGGGTGTAAGCCAAAGCAAAACAAGAAAAACCACTGCCTGCCCAAATGAACATGGATGATTCCTGTGAGAAGAAAGGGCAGAGGCTGCACGAGTTTGCTGGAGGCAATTTTCAGAGTCAGTTCAGGAAGTGAACTGCCTCCAGCACATCTCTATAATGATTTTGGTGTGTAGCCACTCTAACGTGACAGAATATGAGAAAAGAGCTGTTTATAGAAAAGTATTATTTTCCTATAGACAGCTTGGCAGGTATTTCTTCTGGGGGTTAGGTATTGTTTAGCCATAATACATGGTAGAGTAACATAACCTAACCCATGGGTATTGAGTTTCGTGACACCAGCTATGTTTTAGACATCCCCATGTTAGAGGAAATTGAGAAGGGAAACATATAATCAAACAGACATATCCTCTGGAAGCTGCAGCAATGGTCAGATGTTGTAGAGTACAATGTTAGAGTTCTCAGGCCACTGTTTGGTCCAAGCTCAACCAAGAGTATATGGGACAGTTACTCTTGGCTGGGATTTTTGGCAGTGAGGTACTTGTTTACTCAGTAATGCAGCTACAGCTAGGAAGATTGAAAGCATCTTTAGGCAACAAAACATACTGTTTAGGAATTTTATGCATCCCAGATGGAATGGTGGATATTGAGCAAGCAGATCCTCGTGGCCTCCCTCTGTTCTCTCTCAGGATATTTGTATACAGCAGATTACAGTCCAATATCATGTGAGAGATCTTTGTAGCCAGGATCTGCAAGCCAGGAATGTGTGGACATGAGGGTCTTTAAGGGAATAAGGAAGGAAATAATCCCATGTTGAAGGAGAAGACTGTGAATCAGGCAAATTTGCAAAAAGCTTGAAGACATAAACAAGGGCATTCTCTGCTGTATCTGAAGGGTGTAATGGAAAGCATTATGGTGGGGAAATTGAAGAACACACCATTTTGTGAGACCCACTAGGCCAGAGAGACCAAGCCATTGAGCTTCAAATGCAGGTGGTGAACCTAAACATGAAGTGGATTTTCTTCCTTGTCTTAGAGCTCTGATCAATATTGCTGTTCCACTGGCAGGATCAGTGGTCTGGCTGATTCACAAAGACTGATAGTATGCTGAGGACACTTTAGGACTACTACAGCAATTTGTTTTAGGAGTAAACAAACTCAATTTTCCAAAACCATTTCTTGCAGTACCAGAGGACAGACAGATCAGGACTCCTGTGCATGACTGACAGACATTCCTACAGTTGCAGTGAAACTGCACTGCAGTTTCCTACAGTGAAAGATGTAACTTCCCTTGGGGCAAATAGTTGACAGAATCACATTTGCAGGTTTATTAAGCCCCTCTGTACGGTTTTCAATTATGTCTTTGGTAGTGGCATCTTACCTTGAATTTCTGTTACAATATAATAACTGTTGATGTGACTTAGAACCACTTTTTTTACTTTGCTTATACTCATAAAGACTGAGATTTTCATGGACTCAGAATGAGACTTTATTTGAAGATTTGACCAGAAAGTACTGTAAAGCTCAATGAGTATAAACATAATTATTCATACTCTGTTTCAGCTGTCATTTGGTAAATCTCTACCTTATTATTCACTAATAAATGAATTGAACAAAATTATTATTTTTATGGGCCAGTTTCCAAATGGGAAACAGGAGTGTTCCCACTATATAAAGTGTGGCCATATAGTGGAGAACCTAAACAAATGCCACCAGCCTCAGGTGATCATTCCTACTGTATAAATAATATTATACTAAATTCACTGGGTGTGTTATCTCTAATGAATAATTCAGCCTGTTGCAGGTATAATAAAGAGTGTAGTGGAAATTCATCTACTCAACATGTATTTTGGGGTGTCTATTACAACACCCAAGGCAAAATTTTACCAATCAGGTTTTATTCCTCAGGGCTTTCTTTCATGTCATGGAATCTTCAGTATTTATTTATATGGGAAAGACTGAAATGGAATTGGTTGATTTTTTTTTCCCCAATGTACATTACTCCACTTCATTTACTTTGACAGTGCAGCATTGTGAAGAATGATACACTTGAAATATTAAACATTTTGCTAGATGCCTCATCTTGCAGTCCCTCTCTGTGCTGAACTAATTCACTTTGATGTCCATGTGATTTTTGCACACAAAATAATTACATGATCATGGACTAAATTTTTAACAATTTGTTATACCAATAACAGAAAAAACACACTGAGATAATTGACCTTGACTTCTCATACATGTGCGCCTCTTTATCTTACTGCGTACAACATCCAAGATGGTTAAATGTGTTCTTTTGCAATAGCAACGAGAAGGACTGATACTTGAGTGGATGCTGGAAGCAAAGTGATTGCAGCACCAAACATAAGCTGTAAGTCTGTTGATAACATACAACCTACGATAAGAAAGGCATGCTTGTCTTATTAATTATTTATATTTGGAATGCACTTACAATATTCTAGCAGAGGCAAGGTTTGTAGGGAGATATAATTGGGAATCAGTTGGGCTAATAAATGACATACCAAAATGAAGTTTAATTAGATTAGAAAAACATTCCAGAGAAGTCATTGTATAAGAGAGGAAAATGAATAAACACACACCGTCTCAACTGTTCTTTTTCACAATATTAGTTTGATAATAGAGACTAAGTAGCTATTAGTATCTGTGTAGTAGGCTGCTTCTTCTGCACAAAGGTAAATCTGATGTTCTCCAGGTCTGAGGGTGCCCTTTGAAGACTGCAGCCTTGGTAAATTGTAATACTAATTAGAATCTCAGGTTATGTTGGGAGTGTCCAATAGTTCTGGGACATTTCCCCCTCCCCCCAAAAAACCCAACCTTATTCTGAAAAATGCAAAAGAGCAAAAAACTCACAGTTGATTTTTTTTCCTAGTACCACGGAAAGGTTACAAAGTCCACTCCTGCTCGTAATGACATTCCAAAGCAGTGTAGGAAACATGTGCTGGTTTCAGCTGTCAATCACTGTTTAGAAATGTCACCAATAATTTGTACTCTGGAAGTCCTCAATGTGTGGACCCCTGGCTCTAATTGGATCCACTGATTTCAGCTAAATCTCGTCCTGTCAGCAGCTCAGCAGTAGGTAGGATATTGAAGCTCTAATGAATCCAGTAATAACTTTAAATTGCCAACCTGGATTATTTTAAATTTTTTTTGCTGGTGAAAATAGTTGTGCTTTCCTGGGGAAAAAATATCTTGAATTTCTTCTTAAATAACTATGCTAAATTACTGACTGAGCAGGTGGGACATATACATTATGTATATGTGTGCGTTTGTGTATCTGTATGGTTCCTTCAGTAGAGAAAAAGGAAATTAGGAGAGAATGATGTCCAGATAAATTCGATTAGAGGAATACAATTTCATACTTTGGTCTAGCAAGCACAGAAATAATTATGGAAGAAAAAACTTTTTTCAGAGGAATAGGGATAAGGAAGCCAGAAATCTGTACAGCAACCTCCTATATGGTTTCAGCACCTGCTTTTGTGAGGTAGGGGCAGTGCTGCTGTTTCACCTCCTGATTTCTTACCCTGGTTGTCTAAAGAAACGAGATGTGCACAACAGTGCTACTCTTCTGTGTCCATCTGTCTGTCTGTCACCTCATGTCTTCCCCCAGGAATTTTAGAAGCTGTGATGAAAGTTTAGCAAATTTGACAAAGGATTAAATGTCTCACAGATATCAAATGCATACAAATGTTATGTTTATCAATGTAGAACGATCCTATTCAGGAGAGAGAGTTCAGTCCCCACTGTCCTGGTCAGCCTGCTCACAGCTGTGCCATGGCAACCAGAAAGCCATCCTGGCTGGCTGGGCTCACGGCCACAGAGGATGAGTATGAAGCCCTGCACTATCAATCCCTCCATCGCCTGCCTGCTGGCAAGATCTGCAAAGGGCCCCTAGTGATAAGAGGAAATATCTCAGGCTGCTGTAGAGGGGGTGACAAAGGCAAATCCCCACTTTGTGAGGCAAGGGTGGAGAGACCCAGCAGCATCGTACCGGGCAAAGAGGATGAGGAAAGCTTCTAGAGGCACTGGGAAGCTCGGCAGATGCTGGGACATGGAAGACAGCTGCAGCTAGAGCCAGGACATGGTATGAAAATATTGGGAGATACTACACTACTGGTTTGGGCTGGCGCATGTGGGGAAGATTTAGGAAAGTGCGGGTGGGAGATTAAGAAGAAGCGTAGAGTTACTGGTGATGCTGGAGAACACAGGAAACAAATCCAAATGCAACAAGCCTTCACTAGCTCTGCAACACATGGAACAGTTGGGTTTGGTTTGGTTTGGGTTTTTTTAGATCTGACTCATTTCTTTCTTGATGTGTCTGTGCTGAAATGATACTGCCTTAATATATAAAGCAGCAGGAGCTATCACTCAGATGCAGCATGAATACTTGCAAGAACACCTGAAAGTACGTTCATTGGAATCTTTCTCTAGGGTAAAGTAAACGGTGTTTTTTCACAAATATCATGCATATTTTTATTATCCAACTACATAAGTGTACATTGTGTATCAGAAAGCTGAACAAGGTTTATACAACCCATAACTACAATATCATCATGTCTTCCTTGTCCTAGGAGCTGAACATATATATCAAAAAAATATATGGTCTGTCTGAAGGCATAAGTCTCAGCTATTTTTTGCCCCCAGCTATTATGCATTTATAATAAAATCAATGAACTAGAATTAAGAACAACTTTTAAGGCATTGACTTTGTCCTTTGATAAATTATGAACCTTATTCTGTATTGCTATGGACTAATCATTTGCATGATCATTCTGAACTATTGTATTTTTCCACCCCGCCCCTCTCTTTGTGCTGTTAAAAACAATACTAGTAACTATAAAGTACTAGCAAATCCTGCCTGGTATTTATAATTCCAGTTTTTCTAGTTTAAAATTTTCTGGTTTAAAATATTTTCATGACAAGCTATATAGCTTTGCTTGTTGATTATCTTATTACTAAGATTTGGTTTTCTGATATTCTCATGCGATAGTCTTTTCCTATACCTTCATTTACTACTTTCACTATTTGTTGTCCCTTATGAATACTTGCTATACTCAAATGCCAATACATGTCATTTTCCTATGGTCTCAGATAGTCTGAATTTGGTCACCTCTGGCCGCATTAAAGAAGACCTGTTTGATAAGATTTTTAAAAAGAGATAAGCGTGTGTTTCCTAGGCACTGAAGAAGCAAAAGGAAGGTTTGGCGTGTGCTTGGCTGACTGAGCTCTCCCAAACTGATTGTTTGAATACATCTGTGATTCAGTTGTACTGCTAGTAGCGTGCTACGACACTGAGAGCCCAGGATAGAATCTTTCAATTATCGCTTCATGACAAATAAATGAATATGGGACAGATATCACATTCACCTATGTCATAAATTACACAGATTTTAATGTGACTTCATTTAGACTCTCAATTCCTTCAGCTTGTTTTCTCTCAGTTCCCTTTGATTTGCCCACATCCTCCTGATGCTGAAGTATCCAAAAGAGAGGAGAGGAAAGCAATTGCAGAAGCAAGATAAACTTGGAATGTAGGAAGCTGCGGTTGAATTGGTTTATGTGTAAGCTGGGTTGGAAACTGCAAGCACAGTACAGAAAGAATATATTCAGATTTTGGCTTGCAAGAAAAGGAAGCAACTCATATGAAAAATGACCACAAAAGGAAATGGGTAGCTGAAGAACAGGAGGACGTAAGCCTGCCACCTGCCTCCTTTGGAACGAAGTAGCTGGTGTATGCATGTTTTGCTTGGATTCATTTCAGTCCAGCTTTCTAAACTTCTGCTTTCCTTAATCTTGGCTCCTTTCATGGTGGGATCTCCCCAAAGATCCATTATTATTTTGCTTCAGGTAAGTTAGTTACTTTATACTGCTGCATCAGCCAGAGCTGCACTCCTGTGAGCAAATGTTGCATAAATTATGAAAGGGGAAAGGAGAAGGGGAAAAAAAATCCATTAGCAACACTTAGATTGTAAGTGTCTGATAACTGTTTTAATAACTGTACATTTGTCTTAAGGATCAAAGACTCCAAAGGCAAGTATGTGGATTTGCAGATTGTTTTCATTGCTTTGTATATCTGTAGGTAGAGAAACAAAAATAAACATAGATAACACCAAATGGAATGAGTGACTGGAAAGCTGAACTCCTTAGCCTCTTTGAGGTATTTTATCCAGCTAGCAAAGTTTTGCTAGAGATATGCAGTAAATGGAAAAGAAACTGTATTATTTAATTAACTAATATTTGCAATGTAAATGTTGATAAATTAGTTAATGGGCTGGATTAATTCGCTGCAGATGGCTGCTGAAAGGGACAGTCTACGGAGGAAAGGAGAGATTGCAGCATAAGATGCCTGCAGCTTCCCTGGTGCCTTCTCTGGAGATACAGAGGACAGCTAACATGACAGCAGCACTGGCTGAGGGAAGAGCAAACAAGGAACAGTCTTATCTGGGGCTGTGCTTTTCTGCTGCTGTCAGTCTTCCCATTGACTTACCCTAGTAGGACATTCAAGGAAAATGGGAAGGAAAAGTGGAGAGAATGCTTCCTTGAGGTGTGCATGAAGTGTAGGCACGTAGCCTCTCACTGAGGGTGTGTCAGGATTTGGGAAGCGCAAAAAAATAGGTCAAGAATGGTATGTTGTGCGTGTACAACATATTCTTCAAATCAGAGAGGTCTGAACACAAAATGCTCCCCCAGCCATGGTCAAGGTCTTGGCTGGGAACTTTGCTGGCCAGGGAGCTAAGGCTAAAGGCAAGATCCTATTACGGTCGTGGCAGAAAACCAAACCATAAAAGCAGCTAGGACTGTGTGAATGACGACTCTTGTATCTGTAGTCTGAATGTCTGTGTGTATTTGGGGATCATAAAAATGTCTGAGTTGATTTCTTCTGCTGTGCTGTAGCAAAATTCCATTTTAGAGCAAAATGTACTTCTGCAGGTGCCTCAACCAAAATGCAAGTGTTGAAACAGAAAAGCTAGGTCAACATTGCAACAGAGGAATGTTTGGGAAATATTAACTGGAACATTCATTGCTAATTTTTCTAGGCTCAGATTTTCAGCATTGAGTTCTCTTCTTGCAGATAAAATTTCATGACTGTAAATACAAACACATTTTTCATATAAGCAATCATGGTGTTTTAATTCAAGTCTTAGAAGCTAAATATGAATATCTACAACTGGAAATCAAAGGTCAAAGCTAGAAGTACCTTTACTAGACTTTCAGGTCTACATAATTTTTGCAAAAAGTCAACCTCTAGGACATTAGCCTGTCCCACTTAAACAGTGACAAAAATTCTCACTATTTTCACAGCAACAAGGGCAGGAAAGAGCTCATAGATTATTTTCTAACTAAACCTAGCAATTATTTAAATATAAAGATCTAAGTTAGACAAAATTTAGAACATTTTCATGAAGAGATATTTTCTTCAAATATATATATCTTTTTGCAAGATTTTTGGCTTGCAAACCTGCCTCAAAAGATTTGTACTAACTTTACTTCAATGTTCTTCCTTTCAAGCTTATTCCCAGGGACTTGCCTGTTCTTTGACAATGATTAATCCAACACTTTTCAGTGCCCCTCATACACAAAGGAACAACTACTGTTCTGTCTCCCCTATGTATACATCTTTTTTACTGAGGCATAATTGTCTGCCTCTCTTTTATATACATCCCATGCCATCATAGCATCATTTGTACCTGACAGTGAATACATAAGCATGGCAGGAACAGTGGCTTTGAATAGCTGAGAGCTCAGTAAAGCTCTCTGTAACTGGGGA
Source organism: Aramus guarauna (assembly GCA_013400195.1). NCBI lineage: Eukaryota > Metazoa > Chordata > Aves > Gruiformes > Aramidae > Aramus > Aramus guarauna. The sequence goes on along the minus strand of VXBL01004884.1, from coordinate 668,547 downwards.
TACTGTGATAACCTTTTGCCATGAGTTTGGAGTCCCCACCAAATGTTGGCACCTTCAGCACATGATGTGAATGAGTTCACTATACTGAGGCCAGAACTGCGTGCCTTTTCTCTCCCCATAACTCTTTTGTAATATGTGGGCTACATTTCTCCTACATCTTATGCCCTAAAGCTGAAGATATCACTTTTCTGCCATTCAAACTGTTACAAAACGGCAAGGGCTTCCCCAGGGCAGTTGGCCGTGGGGATGTGGCTGTGCCGTGCAAAGGACTAAGCTGATCTTGCTCTCCCTCCTTGCCTGGCTGCTTTGGCTGGGACTTTTTTCTGCCCTCCTGCTAGATGCTTTTACCCACGGACAACAAGCAGTTCTCCACCTCTGCATCACTCACCTGCCACTTCAGGAGTTCACAAATGACTACTCAAGCCCTGGAAAAACCCGAAGTGGCTGCTGAGTTTTAATACAAGGGTTCACAGGTACCTGGCAATTAGCAATAACCTGCCTACCCCTGCCTGCACAACGACAATGAGAACTAGCACTCCTTCTGCTTGATTACGATTGCTAAGAAAGGCTGGTTAAAAAGTGTCCGAGCTGCTCTCTCCCTCTCCCTCACCCAGCTGGCTCTGTAATCATCCTCCCTTTCCAGTCAGCCTGTGAAATAGCAGTTAGCTGAAAACCAGAGGATGAAAAATGCCAGTCGCTTTCATAACCATGTGGTAACCACTTTCATTGGGTAGCTGTGAAGGGCTGTGATGTTGCCACATATCTGTAATTTTTCTGTTATAATGTGAACAACCCCAGGTACAAATTTAGCTTAAGCTATAAGCAGGTTTGAGCATTTCCTCTGTCTCAGGTCACACTATGCAGTAGGAAAACACAGATGTATTCCTACTTGTACAGCAGTGTCATGTGTCCCTACGGAACAAAGATGAGACTGAGCTAAGAAGAGATTCTGATATTCCAGGTGTAGAAGGAGCCATCACAGAAGTTTTCCTACTTACTGTCTGTTTACTTTTAAGTAATGCACAGTATAGTATATACAGTAGGAAAAACAATACGTAAAACGAGGCCTGAAGGGAAATGTTTCCTCCACCTCGCTCCTCCCTGGACACTTACTCCTGCTTCTTGCCTCTTGTGGACACTAGTACCTGTGTGGTGGCAAAGTGAGTTGGATCAGCTCACTGAGCCAAGAGACAAATAACGCTGCAAACAAAAGTTGGTTTTTGGGATAGTTACAGGCTTGTGCGGATAAGCACATGAGACGGGAACAAGCGCTGGGACTGTACTCTGGCCTCTCATGCTGGACATGGGAAGCTGGTGATCAGACGTGAGAAGCAAGCACTCTGCTGAGAGGTGCGGTCACCCTCGGTGACCTTGCAGTCATCAGTTAGGTATCGTGTAGCTGACACATTTCAGAAGAGGTGTTTAAACATCCTTTTGTGGGCATTCAAAGCTACTACAATTAGTAAACAAAATGTCTACTTGTCTTGAACAGAAGCAGTAGGCTGAATGTAGCATTGTTGTTTGCTTTTTTTTTTTAAAAAAAAAAGCATGAATGATCTAGTTTGCAGTAGAAAATTATATCATTGTTGTGGTTAAATTATTCACTCTACTTGTGACTAGGGGAAGAAAAAAAATACTTGCCTTTCCCTCAGCCTGGACTAAACGCTTGAGATTTTGGAAAAGTCAGTGGTTAGCTGGAAGCACAGAGATATATACACAGAGATTCTCACGCTGATCTGTGCAGTATATGTGGTTTGAGAGGTTTCAAAGAAAAAAAAGTTTCAAAATTCTTTCTGGTTAAACATGACTAACAATGAGGTAATGGTGGCTCAGAAACATGTTGTAGTTAAGGTTGTTCTCTAGAGACTGTGGTTAGCTTCCCAGGCTCTGCAATTGGGCCAAGAAAAGTAATTACAGTGATTAATAATAACGTTTGATTTGCCAGTCACACAGTCCATTCCTCAGAGCTGGTTGGTCTGGAGGACGGGGAGGTAAATTGTAGGAAGGAAATCAGAGCAACAAAGTACAGTTCTTGCAATGTATAATCCAAACACTGCTGGAGCCAGCTCAGCCTGGCATCAGCTATTTTAATCCAGCTGTATACTATGGCTATGGTTTTGTGCTGTACAGCAGGAGTTAATTTATGTATCTGTATATTACTGCTATGGATGTGTGCAGTACAGTATGGGATAATTCATGTACTGTACACTACAGCTGTAGTATTATGCTGTACAGAAGAGGCTGCTTCGTGTAACTGAACACCACACAGATGACGCTCTGCTTTGTAGATGAGCTATTTTATTGGTTTGGACACTACAGTAAGGATAATATTTTGAATTTCTGAGGGTGAGTACCTCACCTTTCTGATGATGGGAATTTACTGGGAACGCAGCAGTAGTCAGCGATGTGTAACAGGGCTCAAAAAGGGAGCTTTGGCTGTAGCGATAATTGTAAAACCTTAACAACGTCCCATCATGTGTTTCCTGCCCTTGCNGGGGGGGGGGGGGGGGAGTGGCAGGAGGAAGCAGCAGTGCTGTTGGGTTCTGCCTCAGCAGAGCTGGGGGGAAGAAGGCAAAAACCGATCCCTTGGCAAAGTTGGGCTTCCTGATTACAGGAGTCCTTGGTGGCACCACAATGAAGAGGAGTTGCCATGGAAACCATTGCAAAAGATTAAGCATATCAAGGAAACCTGATTGTGAGAGAATGGGTGGAAATAAGAGAATTAAATTAATGTAGAAACGATGTTTTTGTTTCATTCCACAAGTCATGGTAGAAACCTTTACATTCACAAACATCCAATTAAGAGAGAAGTTATAGTGAAATCTGCAAGCCCTGTTTCAGAGGAGCGTGATTGCTCTATAATTAAAGGAAAATAAATAGTGTTTTACTATCCAAAATGAAAATCCAGTGGTGCAGACTCTGTTATTCTTCACTTTCCCACTGTAGAATCTGCTGAGTTTTTTTGACATTTTGAGGCAGACAGGCCACAGTGACCCCCTGGGATGTATTCACAGGTGCAGTGGCTTCCAGCCATGGAGTGGCCAAATGAATTTCAGATATTTGAGAGAGGAAGGGAACACTTAACTCCTCATTCTCTTTTGTCACATACTGGCCAGGCTCCTGCACCAGCTAAGCCGCGCTCATTTGCAAGTTATGAGAACAGAATGGCAAAGGTCAGCAGTTTATTCTGCCTGTGCCGGGCACTGCCTATGCCAGTCCTTGGCATAAAGCAAATCAGGCTCCAGGCTGTTTTATAGTGATGAGAAATAACGAGCACAGCTGGCTTAGGCAACTGGGAAGAAGGTGGGCATGGAGTTCATGACCACTCCTCCCACTCCTGGTAACGCCCCAGGGACAACCAGGGCCTTGGCATCTGGACCCTACAGAGGGAACTAAAGCCAAGTAACCAGTTAAAGCTTTTATGCAGTGCCAGAGCAGCACAGAGTAGCACGAATGGACTGGAGAATCCAACCCACTGACTCCTGTTCTTGCACCACCACTTTGATGTGCCACCATCAGCAAAGGATTCGCCTCTTAAAGGTAGATTTCTAGTGTAGTATGAAATTAATGGCACTGGTTTTGCCCTGCTGCTATGGGAACATTTCTGGGAAAAGTGGAGATCATGCTTCCGTAGTGCAAGCACCAAACCCTATGTCAAGAAAAAGCAATGAAGTATTTTGCAATAACACAAGACACCCCAAGAATGACAGAGCAAGTGTGCGCAGAGGTTTTTTCTTGGTTTGGAATAGATGTCTTGGACAGGCTGGGTCACTGGGGCTGTCTCGCTCAGCTCAGAGTCTCTGAAATAATGACACTGAAACATCTGAAGAACAAAGCTCCTCCATCTCCTTCTTGGACTGAGCTGTATCCATGCATCTGTATAGCTGGCCAAAGCCAGGGAGCTGAGGTTTTGTCCAATAGATCTTCATTCACTTTAAGCACCTGTCCATTGACTAGTCACAATCCAGTTTTATGTAAATACAGTTCCAACTGCTCAAACAGTGCTACTTTTAAATGAAGATGCCTAGAGAGATAATGGAACCATTAAATTGTCAGGAAATATAGAGCTGCACTTTTTTTTTATTGAACCTATGGGATGACCACAGCCTGCTTTTTCCATTTGCTTAAGGTATTGCCTGAGGTGACAGAAACTCACGCCAAAGAAGACTAATGCAGTCCTTCCTGATTCATTTGTATTACTCAACCCCAAAACTTTCATCGTCCTGCACTGCACTAGCCTCTGTGTCTTCACGAAAAAAGGCCTAAGTCCCTGCCACAAAGTGTTTATGGTATCAACACCATGCCAGCAGGTGGTAGGTGATTAAACTTCATGAGTGTGTCACTGAATGACAAAAGAGTGTTGGTTGTTCCACATCAGGTCCAAAAGGTCACATTGAAGATGGCTTTGACACTGCACCTGGCTTCTTTTCATTTACAACTGTCACATAAAAACCGCGACTCCGGGCAATATTTGTCTTTATTTTGCAAGATCCCAGACCTGATTACTGCATGGTGCTTTAGCTAAGACACCTCTGAGAGCCCTTTGGCAACTTGAGTTGGTGCAGATGATTGTTTTAGACGCTGTGAGTAGAAATGCCCTGATACCTGGGTGATGAATGTAGAATAAAACCCTAGATAAAGAAAATAACTACACCAGTAGACACAAACAGCTGTACTGGTTTCCTGTTTGCATCTGGCTTCAAGTCAAGCTGCTGAGATAGCTCTCTAAAGTCCTGCATGGCTGGAGTCCTGCTCTGTCGTGACTGCCTCAGCTGTGTGGTAACAATTTTGCAGTGATATTAAAAGCCAACTGAGAGATGTGTGCTCATATTTTGTTGCTGAGGGCAGCCAGGCAGGGTGGAGCTCTCATGGTCTTGTCTTCTGTGTTGAACAAGAACAAACAAGATGTTTTTAGGATCTGGCATCCAATTCAGCTTTCCTCTCAGGCTTTGTCAGAAGGGGCTTGGCATTTAGTTTGTTGTCTTGGTGGGTTTATATGCTGGCACTGATCAATAGTATGACATGTAGCGTTTGTCACTACTGCACATAGATTCTGAGTCTTGTACGGACCAGGAAATAAAAAAAGTACAATGAAATTAATCCATGAAAGCGTGTTTTCTTTTTCATTCTAGTGGATAAAGGAAATGTATGGAAAAGAGAAAACACTTTCAGCTCTTGTAATTATTTAAGGATATATCTCAATGTGAATCTGTGTTAATAACATACAGTGCTGTAGTTTTTTTTCTTTCTTCTGCCTTTCCCACACTGTTGTGCCGTACACTTTATTATTGCTGTCACAATCTGCTCTCTGTCCAATATGATTGCTATCCCCAAAGGTTTATTCTACACAGCAAACATCCTGTAATAGTGACCTACTCTAATAACAGGAAATTTATTTTTAAACTGCATAATGCCTGCTCCATATTAATCTGTTTCTTTTCCAAAAAAAGTTTGACATGAAAGTCTACTAATATTGCCCAATGCCTGACTGGTTTTGACAAAATTTTGTATCTGCTGAAGTCCACAGTGTTCTCTAATTTGAGATAGCAACCAGGCATTTTTTCTTTCCTCTTCTGGCCAATAAATGCTTAATAATAAATAAATAATAAATAATAAATATCAGCAAACAATATCAAATCAGTCAAACATCAAAGGTCAATGCTCATCAGTCACAGTCTTTTTGGAAGCAACTTTATTCTCATGTCAACCAGTAGCTGCAGAAAGAAGTTAACCCCTGATGTGCATAGATCGTGGTCTAAAACAGCTTGTGACTCTCACTATTCTGGCATTCCAGAATGGGTTAATTTTTTTCTATCTGCTGCCTCTTCCCTACTTCCCTACTTAGCCTTGCCTTTGCGATATCCCTTTGGGATCAATGACACTGTTATCCAATGTTGATAAGACATCAGTGTTGATTTTTCTGTCTGTAAGTGATTTTCCTGGGAAGGAAGAAAACCCATCATGTCAGCTGCTTCTTCAAAGAGGACAGTAAGTTTGCATTCACTACATCTGCTGGAATATCTAATGAATAGGTGTAAGCCTTTTGGGTTTGCTAACACAAAGAACTAATACATCTTAGACCATATTTTAATACCCTTAAGCCTGAAGGGTCATATTATCAAATCTCTGTTCTATCAAAGTATTTTCAATTGTATCTTTTTTTTTTACTCCCTTTAAACATCATTTGACAGTACTTCTTCCAGATCCATTTTATAGTCTCTATTGCTTACCTCAAAGATATCGTATGCACCTCTATCTTAATGAGGCTGAATTCTATATCTACTACCAGGCTATTTTCTCCCAGATAAATCATCATGTCTGTTTCTGTCAATGCACCTAAAGTAATGCACAGATGAGAACACCAGCTGATTTCCACTAGTCTGTCTCGCTTCCCCCTTTATCATGGCACTCTGTACCGCATAACTAGCCCCTAGTGCTTCCCTCATCACCACTCTGACACTGATCACCTTTATGCCTCATGGTTTTCCCTTTTAGATCCTTAGTGGGGCCTCATGTACTCAGACTGGTTTGCAGGAAAGAAAACTTACTCCGTGTGTTAGGCCCTCTGAGAATTCAAACAGAAAAATAAAACAAAATTTAGCAAAACTTCAACATAGTTTTCTTTCCTAGCTTGACTAAGCCCTTCTTCAGATAAAATACTCACAAAGCTGTCATTGATTCTGACAGGAAGGATGTGCTTAACGCTTCACATTGGTACTTTCCCATGTTAGCATTTGACTTGGACAACATTTAATAAAAAGCCTTACTTGTCATGTCTTAATACTAGAACTGAGACAGAGTAGAGTGTAAAGCCATTAATTTTTGTATCTGGTGCCAAAATATCCTGGGAACGAGCACATTGCTACCAGTTATATTTGCTAAAAAGTGTATACTGTCCGCTGTCTGATGGGGCCCCTGTACTCTTTTTAAGGGTTTTGAATCATTAAAATAAAACAGTTACATGATGTATGGTTGTTTGTGCTTCCAAATCTCTAGATGGATAGTGACTTTATTTGACTTGTGTCTATTTAAACTTCTAGATAGACAACAAATGTCTCTTCAAATTCTTTGATGTATTTGTTTTTTGAAATGCTAGTTATGGCATCCCTGTTGGGGAGTGGATATGGCTGAAGCTGTTCTGCCTGCGTAACGATGCCTATGCCTCCATGCTGTCACGGTGACAACTGGAAAACACAACAGTTCAACACAATTTTGCAATGAAAGAGCAAAATTGACTTCTAGAGAAAGGCCTCTCCTGCTGGAATCCTCGCAATATTTATGTAAAAGTAAAGATTGCACCTGTTATGATCACTAGTTTACACCCTCTTTAAATAACATGGCAATTTTGCTCTCAGATCTGATTCCAGCATTTGAAATCTTTACAAAGACAGCTGAATAGCGGGGTCAGATGCAGTGAGGGGGAACTTCCCACTTTCTGGCACAAGAGCATTTCTGCATTTTTATAATGAGCAAGCCAAATCTTGTAAGAAGCAATTTATGAACTTGGATAGGAGTCTGTCCTTGAAAACAGTTGGTGTGATTATGGGCAATAATGAGGAAAGTGGTGGAATGCTCTTTGAGTTTCCATTGAAAACATGCAATAGATGAATAGAAAACAAAACTTGAAAGAGAGCTTTCCTTGGCATTAGCATTGTCAAAACTGTTCTGACCTTTACTTGGTACATCCATCACCTTTGCGTAGGTTTATATCTGGGGTATATTTTGCTAACAAGAATGGCCTAGTATTAAAAGTAACTATGCTCATAACTTTCTCTTGACTGCTAGTTGGCCCATGTAAAAAATATTAGGGAAATATATCTGAGAAAGAACTACAGGTTCCAAAGAAAAATAAAGTATTGTAAGAACAGTTGCAATAAAGAGGTGGAGGAAATGAAGACAACAGCAGCAAATTAGGATGATAGACCAGTTTGGGTTGGAAGTGAGCTCTGGAGGTCACCTGGCCCACCTTCCCACTCAAAGCAGATAGCAAGGAGCATCCAGCTATAGATTAAGCAGATGGAAGTTCACTTGCAAAGCAAAATTTGAAGAGAAAGTATTTTTGTACAGTAAACTGCTTGCTTTCTCTTTATCTGAGACATAATGAGGTACACAAGGTACAAATAAACTCCTCTGTGATACTGTTCAATGCCCAGCATACTGTGTTAAACAGCCCTCTGTATCAACTGCTTTTACTTCCAATTACTGCTTCCCATCCTAGCTCCTGCTCCCCACAAACACTAGCTGACCGATGCTCCTGAAGTCACATAAGTGCTGATAATACCAAAAATTTGGCTTGCACTCTATCAGCAGTCCTCAAATCTCATTACCAGGTGGGTAGACATCATTATCTCTTTATCCCATTGGGAATAACAGTGTGCAGAGAAGTTCCTTGATAAAGGTCATACAGCAAGTCACTGGAAGAGTCTGAAAGTAGAATAAGGTCAGTTGTATCCTCATCACAGACACTCATGTGTTGATAAAGCTGCTGGCATTGCACCCATGCAGTTATCAGGACCATTAACTGAACCTCCTTGTAGTGGGGAGGGGAGGGCTAGTGACTAAGAACTGTCAAATGTACCTCTTTAGAAAGATGGTCTTGGTCCTGCAAGGTAAGAACCAAACTAATGTTTACCTTATGCTTAAAATTCAGGCTATTCTAGTGTTTCATGTTGATGTCACATTTTATTTTTTGTTGTGTAGTGGGCCCCCTAAAAATATTTCTTCTCCCTTAGAAAAGTCAAAAGAATACAAGACACCTGAAACTGGAAGTGTTGCTAAAGCCAGTACATATATCTTGAACTAAAATGAGCATTTTGGGTGTATCCACTATGGAAGACTCATGAGGATAGTAAGAGGGGCTGCTGAGACTTACCTCTACTATGATGCTTTGCCAGTGATCCAGTAAAATCCGGTAATTTTTTGCTACCATTTCCATTGGTGAGTTTTGTTTCATTTCTTTGTCATCCCTTTGTAGGATCAGACTGATCTTTCTGTTTATCTATGCAATTATTTTATTCGTTGACTCTTTCTTTTCTTTGTTTCTTTCCCAGGAGACATCTATATTCATTAGATCTCTAAGTTTTCTTCTTTAAGTTCTCTAGCTATGAAATACAAGATATAAACCCTCAATTTATTCCAGTTTAGGAAAAAAAATCAACACAAGAAAGGCTCAGGATATGTCATAATATTTATTTCCACTTCAGTATTTTAGACAACACATGATCCATTTACAAGCAGTCATCTGTGTCCAAGACTGGACTTTCCTGACAAATGGATGTACGAAGAGAAGCTCCACATTCTGCGTATGATTTCTGATTACCTATGACAGGTACCTGAGGGTCTCTGTCTCTTTTATAGTTTGAGAATCTTTGTATGGCTCTTTATGTCAAAAATAAAGTCCTGCTGAATTGAATGGAACTGATAAACTTCAGGGATGAAATGAGCTCCTGATTGTTGCCAAGAAAAATGGTGTGATGCTTGGTTATGTTATTAATCTTGAGAAAATGCTTTAGGATAAAGAATTATTGTTTCAAATGTATGCGAGCACTTTTGAAAAAACACTAGAAGATCTGAGAGTATTAGAAGACAGGCAACTTTAAAAAGAAGAGAGGACTTTTTTAAAAAAATTCAAGTTGCTTAAAATAAATTGAAATGTATGTTCTTAGTGTAGTGTCTAAGATAAGCTACAGATATTCACTGTTGCCAAGAAGGTGAAGGTGCGGTGAAAACACCAGTGGGGGAATTAATTTCAAGCTATTATTCTTCAGCATGTGTATTGTTCACAGTATCATTCTGTTACCAGATACTACACTGAAATGGAGCAGGCAGAGCCAATTGGAGTGTGGGGATCTTGAATAGATGCTCACAATAGCACATTCATTTTCAGCCACTATACAATATGCAAATGTATTCACTGTGATTTGTAATTGACCTTAAAACTTACCATCTACATGCCACAATTCCCGTGTGGCGAGTACTGTTCTCAGGTTTCCTACCAGTTTGACAATAAAGCATCTCATCACAAAAGTTTCACAAATATAGAATTCAGTTAGCAGTATCTTGAGGATTTCTTTCCTTGCTATTTCAGAATTAGCCTTATTTCAGGCTAATAATTATATGGGGCTTGTGACATTCCTCAGCTCAGGATGTAGTAATGACTTCATAAATAGAAACAATTCCTTTTTATGGTTTATAGAAATAGAACTGTTTGAGTGGGCATATGAGATTCCTCTGATGCACATGTGATGTACACAGTGCTTGGTCACAGCTGGGCAGAAGTAAACAGAGTACCATTTCACTGGCTCTTTGGGTTCTGGTGAGATGCAGAAAGGGGCAAGAATGGAGAAATCTGTTGCCATGGGCCATAGGGTGATAGTAAAGTTAGTGCTTGAAACAGTCAGCACTGAATGTGAATGTTTCAGGGAGTGGTAGTGGAATGACTGTCCTAATTTAACCAGGCAAGTTGTTCAGCTGCATGGCCGTGATACAGTCCTCTGCAGAAGCACAGGCTACATGGATCAGTGCTAAAAGACAGAGCTATACTGCTTTATCTTTAGCCTTCTGTATATATGACTGGAGCAGAAGGAACATCATGAAGGATTTCCTGCTCTGATGCTCCTTCCTTTCCCATACCTAAAATAATTTTGTTTCAACCCAAGAGTACTAATGGGAGTAGTAGAGGAGATGCAAATGGCACCAAGCCATGCAGCCAAGACACTCCCTGACCATGTGTGGTGGGTTGACCCTGGCTGGGGGCCAGGTGCCCACCAGATCCGCTCTATCACTGCCCTCGTTCACCAGACAGGGGAGAAAAAGTGTAACGAGAAGCTTTGTGGGTCGAGATAAGGACAGGGAGAGATCACTCACTTATTATCATCATGAGTAAAACAGGCTGAACTTAGAGAGAGGAAATTCATATAATTTATTACCAAGCAAAACAGAGTAAAGCCATGAGAAATAAAATCAAATCTTAAAAACACCTCCCTCCACCCCTCCCATCTTCCCAGGCTCAACTTCACTCCTGGCTTCAAACCTCCCTCCCCCCACAGCAGCACAGGGGGACGGGGAATGGGGGTTGCGGTCAGTTCAT